>CM054132.1:36635495-36995625 GCA_028751855.1 Ambrosia trifida | reverse complement strand
AACACCACTGCACCTAATTCCAAATCGTGTGTAGTGTAGTTCTTCTCATGGATTTTCAGTTGCCTGGAAGCGTATGCTATTACTTTTTCTCGCTGCATCAGTACACAACCCAGGCCTTGATGTGAGGCATCACAGTAAACTACAAAATCTTCCGTACCATCGGGGAGTGATAGTATCGGAGCGCCACATAATTTGTCTTTTAACAATTGGAATGCTGCCCTCTTGCTTTTCCGTCCACTCGAATTTCTTATCCTTTTGGGTTAGCATGGTTAAAGCTTGTGCTATCTTTGAAAAGTTCTCGATGAACCTTCTGTAATAACCCGCAAGGCCAAGAAATTGTCGTACTTCGGTAGGAGTTCGAGGGGCTTCCCAATTTTTAATTGCCTCGATCTTGGCGGGATCGACGTGTATGCCCTTCTCGTTTACCACGTGGCCTAAAAAGTGAACTTCCCGAATCCAAAAGTCACACTTTGAGAATTTTGCGTAGAGCTTCTCTTTGCGTAACACTTCAAGAATTAATCGAAGGTGATTCTCGTGGTCTTCTTTTGTGCGTGAATAGATTAAAATATCGTCAATGAAGACTATGACGAATTTGTCCAGGTATGGCTTACACACGCGGTTCATTAGGTCCATGAAAACCGCTGGTGCGTTGGTTAAGCCGAACGGCATTACCAAAAATTCATAGTGTCCATACCGGGTTCTGAAGGCCGTTTTTGGTACATCTTCTTCTTGTATACGCAACTGGTGATAGCCAGACCTCAAATCGATCTTGGAGTAATAGCTGGAACCTTGGAGCTGATCAAATAGATCGTCGATCCTGGGAGAGGATAGCGATTCTTGATGGTTAGCTTGTTCAGCTCTCGATAGTCGATGCACATGCGAAATGTGCCATCCTTCTTCTTCACAAATAAGACGGGAGCTCCCCAAGGTGAGAAACTCGGTCTTATAAAACCTTTGTCCAACAATTCTTGTAGTTGGCTGGACAGTTCCTGCATCTCTGATGGAGCTAGGCGGTATGGGGATCGCGCCACAGGAGCAGCTCCGGGAACGAGGTCGATGCGGAACTCGACTTGTCGAGGTGGCGGTAACCCCGGAAAATCTTCTGGAAATACATCCGGAAAATCTCTAGCTACTGGAATGTCTTCCAACTTTCGCTCGTCGGCTTTCTTGTCCACTACGTGTGCCAAGAATGCGACAAGCCCTTTTCTCAGACACTTACGAGCCTTCATGCTTGAAATAATTCTTAGCGGCGTTCCGTGCCTTTCCCCTTGAATTGAGAGAGTTTCAACCGCTTGCGAGGGGGACTTGAATGACTTTATCGTTGCAAACCACGACGGCGTGGTGCGCGGACAACCAGTCCATGCCGACAACTATGTCAAAACTTCCCAATACAACTGGCAAAAGATCAATCCCAAACTCGTGCCCACAGAGTTCCAATTTACAATCCCTCGCTACTTCTCTCGTTTCAATAGTTTTACCATTAGCCAGTTCTATGGAGTAGGGTGTATCTAGTTTACTAGTTTTTAATCCAAGTAGTCTTTTAAACTCAATGGATACGAAGCTAAAGTCAGCACCGGTATCAAATAATACAGAGGCATAATGACCATTAAGAGGAAACGTACCAGTGACCACGTTGGGGTCTTGCCGTGCATCACCGGCTCCAATCACAAAATGCCCGCCCGCGGGCCCTGGTTGTTGATCTTGGGGCAATCCTTTTTCCAATGATCTAGCGACCCACATGCAAAGCATGGTCTAGCCCCTCCATTTTTCGGTGCTCCGGAACGACAATCTTCAGTCTTGTGCCCTGTGCGGTGGCACTTTCCACATGTCAACCCATTATCTCTTCCCTGATTTCCCTGTTTGTTACCATTACCACGTCCCGTGGCAACATATCCTTTTCCCTTCTTGTTTGAGCTACCCGACGCTCTGTCCCTCTTCCCTTCATCCCGTTTTCCTTTTCCCAAATCTTGGCTTGTTACCCTGGTCGTTCGACACAACAGCTGAGGTTGATCCCTGATTCTTGGCTTCTACACTGCTTGCCTCAGAAATTTTTAATCCCGACACTTGTCGGATCAGTGTGCCATGCGTATCGCATCTTCGGTGAGGCTAAGCGCGAGATCAATGGCTGCGCGCAATGGTCGTAGGTTTAGAAGCAGTGACCATACTGCGTATTTGCGGTGCCAAGCCAAACAAATAACGCTCAATCTTGTTGTTTTCAGGGGTGACCAACCGTGGCACTAATCTGGCAAGATCATGGAATCGAGACGTGTAACCAGTAACGTCCGCTCCCATCATAGTGAGGTTCCAGAACTCAGTTTCCAGTTTCTGTACCTCGCTCGCCGGGCGGTACTCAGCAATCATGAGTTCCTTCAGTTCTGTCCATGACAGGGAGTAAGCAGTGTCATCACCTAATGACTGGACTTGTCCATTCCACCACGTCAGTGCTTGGTCCAAGAACAAGTTGGTGGAGTACATAACCGACTGACGTGGGGTACACCCACTGATACGGATGACTGCCTCGGTCTTTTCAAACCACTTGACCAGGCCAACTGATCCTTCCGTGCCGTTGAAATTGATCGGCTTGCAGTCTAGGAAGGCTTTGAAGGTGCAGCCACGCTCATCGCGAGGCCGTTTCTGCATCAATAAAGTTGTATGTTATTATGGGATAGGAGTTTTAGGATATTCTCCCATCGCTTTACCAATTATTTTCAACTTCTTACCAGTGGGGGAGGTTTCTTGTCGGTCACTCCCAGTCAAGTCACGTGATCGTTCGGAGCGAGCAGCTTCGTGCTCCGCGATCGCGCGGGCTATGCGTTCAGAAATCATGGTCTCAAGTTCGGCTGGTGTTGCGGGCAGTCCGTCTGCACCGCTGTTGCTTCTGGTGGCTGGTGCCATTTTCTTCAATAATAATTATCAAAGGTTAATTTGGCAAACATTTATACAATATAAAGCAAAATAACAAACCAGAATATGAACACAATAATCAACACCAAGTCATCACACAACATACCAACACATCATACAAAAATAAATAGTAATCAACACAACATCACCACACAAATACACAAACCACAACATATGGAGTAAGCAATAATAATCATAGACAACAACATATTTCACCATAATAATAAGATTTTTCATTAATTTCAATAGTACTAGTACAATGCTTGTTCATAATAACAAAATGGAGAATACATTTCTCATACAATACATTGTTTTTGAAATAAATAAAACATCATATCATGTGCCGTCGTACCCGTACGGCTAGGCAAAATGCAGACGAGTGTCACAACCCGTGCTATACTACCATACTGCTGCTACTATGTACATAAGCTGGTGATTCTTCCGTGCATCCCTGATACATCCTCACTGTGGCGGTGGTGGCGGATACTGGTACTGCGGTGCATGCATACTGATCGTCATGCTGATCGTCATGATACGCTCATACAAGAACTGTCGATGCGCAAAATGCGCATCCCCTGTAATACCACACTGAGCGTCCATGCTCAGTAACTCCTCCGCATAATGCGCCAGAGCGTCTCGTGCATCAATCATCCTCGTCCACATCAGACGGGTCTGCTGCTCCACCTGTGTTACGGTGCGCTGCACCGTGTCAGCGAGAGTCTGAAAGTCCCGCTCTAAGGTGATGGCAGTGGACCATGCTGGTCCAGACAATGGTGTCATCCTAGATGGCTGGGATGGTCCGGGTATATCTGGGTGAGCTGATGGGAATGGCCCAAAGGGGGCTGGTATCGGTATGTGTGGAAGTAACGGGGTAAAACCTGGTGGTCTGAGGGTAAAGTGGGGTGGCATCATGTAAGGGTCCCCTGCACCCAGAGGGTACGGTGCAGGTGGCATGCTGGGAAGGGTAGGGATCGGTAGTGTCATGGCTATAGTGGGTGGTGGTACAAGCTCGGCTAATGGGGCTACTAGAGGCTCTGAAACAGTGGCCCACTCTGGAGTGGATACCACGACAGTGGGGGTGGGAGGGCTCGCGGTGGCAAAGGCTGCCATGCCTGCCCTGCGTAGCTCAGAGCTATCGGCGGGGCTACCCTCAAGTACATGTGCTGCTAAGGCTGGCCCCTCCTGAGGTGCGGGCTCAAGTGGTGCTGGTGGGGCTACGGGGTCAGCAGGTGCGTCCTCTATCATTGGAGCCACTGGCTCCTCCTGAACAGCTGGGATCTCGGGTACCAGCATGTGCTCAACCGAGGCTACAGACTCGTCGTCCGAGTCATCAGATATCCACCCGTTCCTCCCACGGGAGATCGGCATGAGTCTCATGCCTGGAGGAATGTGGATGTGTGGTACAGGTGCTGGCTCATGCTCCACGTGAGCCTGTCTGTCGAACGGAGACTCTACTGTCTCCGACTGGGCTGGGATCGGCCGGGACGGTCCGGCACAGCCTTCAGGGAAGTCCCTGATAGCTCGGATGGGGCGTGGGGCTAAAGGTGCGGCCGGTACAATAGGTAGCGGCGCGTCGACCACGGCGGGTGCCCAGTCAGGATCCTCGCTAGGATCCGTCTCGTCCGAATCGTCATCTGAACCTCCTGCGACGTTCATCTCCACGTCGTCGTCTTCCGCATCAAGTACAACCAGCTCGACTAGCTCAGACGAGGCGCAATATGGGAAATTTCTCGAGCTGTTCAAACAGCTACATATAAACATCCCGTTTGTGGAGGCCTTAGCTCAGATGCCTAAGTATGCCAAATTCCTGAAGGACATCCTCACCAATAAGCAAAAACTTGAGGACCTGTCCTGTGTGCTCTTAAACGAGAACTGCTCTGCAATTCTGCAGAATAGACTGCCCATGAAGATGGGAGATCCAGGTAGTTTCACCATCCCTTGTCTGATAGGGAACATGTCTGTCAGTAATGCATTGGCAGACTTGGGTACGAGCATTAACCTTATGCCTTATAAGGTTTTTGAGAAGCTGGATCTGGGTGAGCCTTCACCCACCAGGATGAGTATTCGTCTTGCTGATTGTTCGATCAAATATCCTCGGGGATTTGTTGTCACACCACGACAATGGCGGAAACACGTGGCGCGACGGTTCAAAGCATAAAGTCAAGGTTATTGCTAAACACAAGTAATTTAAGAAAATGGGTCATTTATTATGACGTCAAATCTTGTTCAAATATTACACAAAAGTAAATTGTTTTTAAGACAATCATAGAGGTTTCTCAAATATATCCCAAATGCCTTGGGAAATAAAAGTGAAACCCCGCAAAAGTTTGACGCCGCATTGGAGGATTCCACGACCCAGCTTGCCCGGTTCTCCTTCATCTAATTACCTGAAAGATATGTTTAAAAGTTTCGTCAATATAAATATATTGGTGAGTTCACAGGTTTTTAGTTTCCAAAACTTGAATACTTGGGAAATACCATGTTATGACAATATATAGGAGTTGCAAATTCCTATAAATCTACTTGAGACTATAATCAAACCAAGACTTATAATAATTGTGCCCCGCTCCAAGTCGTTACTCGGTTTCCCACGACTTAAGTTCAGAATATATGCACCCCAGGCATAACCTAATGCATAATCGACGCTATCGATTAGGGGTGGGCCTTGTCAGGCACCAATAGTACTATTCAATATTCCTCCGGTTTCATTTCCCTGAATAAATGATTATAGAGGCGAGGACTCAACCCCGAGTGGCGGTCACACCTCAAGTAATAAATCCGTCTAACATTTTCCCTAACATATCTTTCCCCCGAAGAAAAACGTAAAAAATAGTTTAAAATGGGGCCGTGAAACTCACCTGAAACTCTGTCTGGCTTACTAGGCGGATAGCAAAGATGGTCTCGCACCTACAAACGTCCTAGACGTATAAGTCACTATTCCTATAGTGCATGTGCCTTGGCAAGTTGTACACCCAACTCCCGACCACAAGTTATTCCAAATTCCGTTTAATTAAGCGCGTATCCTAGGTTTCGTTGGCGTTACATTACCCTTTGTGTTACAAGTTATATATTACTCTTGTTAATATTTCCTTAACTTGTATCTTATTATCATCAACTCGACTTCACTTAACATATAATTATTTTCCCATTTAAATAATTATACTTAAGATCGCATCGCTCGATATAATATATATTTCAACACTCGACCCGACTCACTTTGCCGCACATTTGTTTTCCCATTTAAACAAATATACTAAGATCTTGTCGTTCGATTGTATATTCTTAACGCCCGATTCAACTCACCATACCGTATATTTATTTTCCCATTCAAATAAATATACTAGGATCTCGTTGGTATGGCATACACATATATATATATATCTTTGTCTTCTCGTCGCGGCTTTCCTTCCCACATATCTACTTTCCCATTAAGTAGATATACTAGAATTTTGCCGAGACGAGCGTACATATATATAAATGTGTAATTTTTCTTGTTAAGTATATACGTTTGTTTAACGTCTTATTTGTTTATGTCATGTGTTTCTCTCACGAATAATTCCTTTAACACTTAGGAAAGTGTTCATTAGTTTCACCCATGATGTATATATATTTTACTTCTTAAAAATATATATTTTCTTATCTTGCCGCAATGGCATTTTTCTCGTGTTTTGTCCGTGTACGGTTCGTTAACGCGTCTTAGCTCGATATCTTAACTCGAATAGTTAATTTTTCCAAGTTTTTTCCCAACATGTGTTTTATAGAAATATTATCCATATTTCTTCCTCTTAACACAAGTTACTTGGAAGGTTTGAAATACTTATGTATTTTTAACCCAACTTGTTAACTTAACTACAAAAATGTTTCCAACACTTTTATATTCCCATTTATATAAAAGTATTCATTTTTGTATAAGTTTCTCAAGTTTGTTTAATATTTTTATAAAATCTCTATTTTATAAAAATCCTTATGTTAATACCATCCATATTTTTATAACTTTCAAAAATATACTTTTATACAAAATACCCATGTATATCTACTAGTATTTACCAAAATCATCCTTAGAAATTTATTACTTACACTTTTGACACCAAACTTTCCATCCTTGCATTTTTGGACTAATAGTTTCTAAAATATCCATTTTAGTCCTCTAACTTTCAAAGTTACAATATTAGTCCCTTAACCTTCAAAAGTTGTATTTTTCCACTCTAACTTCCAAAGTTAACATTTTCACTCAAAATAGTAGACTTTGAAGATTCAACTTTTTATTGGTAAGTTATTTTTGTATCAAAACACTTTTGTTAGTCTTATATTCCATATGTAAGACTACTTGTATGTGTGTTTTATGTATTTGCCCATTTTAACAAAATATCATTCTTCTAAGTAAGTTACATTAATTTTTCCATCTTCTTTATCCATGAACTTCTAATATGTTCCACCATACATTATACCTTAGATGATCATAATAAGATGATTTTAAAGTTACTTTTTAACATATTCAAGTTCATTCCACAATCTTAACCAAATCATCATCCTACTTAGTTTAAGTGTAAACTTTATATATTTTCAAGATCATTACTTTATCATCATCAAATCCATGATTTATTTACATATCTTTAATCATCCATTTTACACAAGTAAAACCTATTAAAGATTATGTTCAAACCACCTTTTAAACCCTTCATGTACAACTTGCTTCTAAGAACACATACATGAATAATAATAATAAAAAACAAGGTTAAGAAGCTTACTACTAGCATAAGGCTAGGGAAGACAAAACCTTGGATTTTGAGAGGGGTTTAGTGTGTTCTTCCTTAATGGTTAAGCTCCAAGCTTGAAACACACAATAGGGGTTTGGATGATGGATTGTTTTAAGTGATTTGGAGATGTAAAAACTTGAAAGAATGATGTATGGGGGAGAGGTAAAACCCACGGCCAAAGAAGGAAAGAAGAAGAAGAGTTTTGCTTTGATGCTCCAAGTCTCTAACACATGTTTATAAAGCCTTATCACATGTAATCATTCCAAAGATTCAAGTAATCTTATGGAGGATTGAGTTGTGTACTTGGGATTTTTGGAAAGATATGATATGTGTGTGTGTATAAGATGCCGTGTATGTATGTATGGATGTGGAAGATTGCTTGCAAATCTTGCTAAACCTTTGTGATCTTTTATAATCTTCACATAAGATTTCTTACATGCATGTGTATACTAGTGTGATGATAAGCTAAGTGTTGTCTTGGATTTTATGGCCATATGGCCGAAATTTATGTAAGGGGGGGACAAGAAAGTAGCATGCTTGTACTTGTGTGTCTTACATCTTTTCCTAATCCATGCATGCTTTACACTAGGGTATAGATTATAATTATAAACACCATTTGCATGGATGTTTTGTGGCCATAAGGCCGGCCCTTTGATGGGTCTAGGTGGGGTCCACAACTTCAAATATTTACCCAATATTTGTTAAGTTAAATCCCCCGTCGTTCGGGTGTCGTTCGGGTATTTTTCGGGTTTTAATCACGCGTTATCCGGACATTAAAAATACCTTTAATAGCCCTTAAATATAGTCTAATTTAAGCGTTGATTGGTTATTTAGGCCTTTGCCGGGTGAAATTATGAGTTATACGCGTATCGGGTGCGGTACGCGCATTTTATTCGTTACCGGGAGATTTGTACAAGACGTTTTCACTTATGGTTTTGGAGTTCCAAAACTCATTATATTTCATGAAAATACCCTTTATTTTATATCCTGGGTGTCCGGGATCCTTTTCGTTTATTTAATTATTACCGGGTAATTGCCAACGTCCATACCGGATAGCTTATTCGCACATGATCCAATCATGCTTTACCATTAAACGTATGCATTCCTATGCACTATTTGGAAATTGCTATCTCCTAAGGCCTTGATAATTAAATCACACATAATTGCATTTAATTACGTTAATCATATATTAATTAATTTGTACGGAATTACCTTATTTTTGCCGGTTGTTACATTCTCCCCCCGTTAAGAGAATTCTGTCCCGGAATTCACTTCGAGTTCTCCGGTACAGGTGTCTTCTCGAATAGGGCGGGGTATTTTTGCTTCATCCGGTCCAGCCTTTCCCACGTGAACTCCGGTCCACGCTTGGCATTTCAGCGCACTTTGACCAATCTGATCTTGCTGCGCCTAAGTTTTTGGACCTTCCAATCAGTTACCTCGATTGGTTCTTCAACAAAATGTAACTTGTCGTCAATCTGGATTTCGTCGGCTGGAATGATGAGAGTTTCGTCGGATAGGCACTTTTTCAAATTTGACACGTGAAACGTGTCGTGTATTCCACTAAGCTCTTGAGGCAACTTGAGCTTGTATGCCACTGTGCCTACTCTGGACAAGACTTCGAATGGTCCAATATATCGTGGGTTCAGCTTTCCGCGCTTTCCAAAGCGCGCGACACCTTTCCAAGGTGACACTTTTAGTAGGACCCTGTCTCCGACTTGAAACTCTAGAGGCTTTCGCCTCATATCAGCATAGCTTTTCTGGCGGTCACGGGCCGCTTTGAGGCGTTCCTTTATCAAAAAGACCTTGTCCGTGGTCTCTTGAACAATTTCGGGCCCGGTGAGTTGTTTTTCTCCAACTTCCGCCCAACATAATGGCGACCGGCACTTGCGTCCATATAGAGCTTCAAACGGTGCGGCTTGAATGCTCGTATGATAGCTGTTGTTGTAAGAAAATTCTACCAATGGCAAGTGCGTGTCCCAATTACCTCCGAAATCAATCGCGCATGCCCGCAACATATCTTCCAAGGTCTGGATGGTTCGTTCACTTTGACCATCCGTTTGGGGGTGATATGCGGTACTCATGTCGAGGCGAGTACCGAGGGCTTCATTTAAACTTTCCCAAAATCTGGAAGTGAAACGACTATCCCGATCGGAGATGATAGAAACAGGTACACCGTGTTTGGATACCACTTCCTTAATGTACAACCGGGTCAGTTTCTCCAACCTGTCCGTTTCGTGAATCGGAAGGAAGTGTGCAGATTTCGTCAATCGATCTACGATTACCCAGATCATGTCATGGCCGCTTGTTGTCTTAGGTAACTTGGTAATGAAATCCATGGTAATTCGTTCCCATTTCCATTTCGGTATTTCCGGTTGCTGGAGCAAACCGGAAGGTTTCTGGTGCTCAGCCTTGACCTTTGCGCAAGTCAAACATCGCGCAACATAGGCTGCTATATCCCTTTTGAAATTCGGCCACCAATAAAGTTCCTTCAGATCGTGGAACATCTTGTCTGCACCAGGGTGAACCGAATATCTAGAACTGTGAGCTTCGGCCAACACTAGCTCACGCAATCCTCCGTACACTGGAACCCAAATTCTATTCATAAAATACAGAGTCTGGTCTGCCTTTGGTTCTAGCGAATCAACCATCTTTCGTAATCTTTCACCCTTGACATTTTCGGGTTTAAGGGCGTTAACTTGAGCTTCACGAACTCGTTCAGTCAGATTCGTGTGGATAGTCAGACCCAAAGCTCGAACACGCAATGGTTTAACCCGTTCCTTGCGACTCAAGGCGTCGGCTACGACGTTCGCCTTACCGGGATGGTACTTAATTTCACAATCGTAATCGTTTAATAATTCAACCCATCGCCGTTGTCGCATGTTTAAATCCTTCTGATCAAAGATGTGTTGCAAACTCTTATGATCAGTGAAAATCGTACACTTAGTTCCGTACAAATAGTGCCTCCATATCTTGAGAGCGAACACCACTGCACCTAATTCCAAATCGTGTGTAGTGTAGTTCTTCTCATGGATTTTCAGTTGCCTGGAAGCGTATGCTATTACTTTTTCTCGCTGCATCAGTACACAACCCAGGCCTTGATGTGAGGCATCACAGTAAACTACAAAATCTTCCGTACCATCGGGGAGTGATAGTATCGGAGCGCCACATAATTTGTCTTTTAACAATTGGAATGCTGCCTCTTGCTTTTCCGTCCACTCGAATTTCTTATCCTTTTGGGTTAGCATGGTTAAAGCTTGTGCTATCTTTGAAAAGTTCTCGATGAACCTTCTGTAATAACCCGCAAGGCCAAGAAATTGTCGTACTTCGGTAGGAGTTCGAGGGGCTTCCCAATTTTTAATTGCCTCGATCTTGGCGGGATCGACGTGTATGCCCTTCTCGTTTACCACGTGGCCTAAAAAGTGAACTTCCCGAATCCAAAAGTCACACTTTGAGAATTTTGCGTAGAGCTTCTCTTTGCGTAACACTTCAAGAATTAATCGAAGGTGATTCTCGTGGTCTTCTTTTGTGCGTGAATAGATTAAAATATCGTCAATGAAGACTATGACGAATTTGTCCAGGTATGGCTTACACACGCGGTTCATTAGGTCCATGAAAACCGCTGGTGCGTTGGTTAAGCCGAACGGCATTACCAAAAATTCATAGTGTCCATACCGGGTTCTGAAGGCCGTTTTTGGTACATCTTCTTCTTGTATACGCAACTGGTGATAGCCAGACCTCAAATCGATCTTGGAGTAATAGCTGGAACCTTGGAGCTGATCAAATAGATCGTCGATCCTGGGGAGAGGATAGCGATTCTTGATGGTTAGCTTGTTCAGCTCTCGATAGTCGATGCACATGCGAAATGTGCCATCCTTCTTCTTCACAAATAAGACGGGAGCTCCCCAAGGTGAGAAACTCGGTCTTATAAAACCTTTGTCCAACAATTCTTGTAGTTGGCTGGACAGTTCCTGCATCTCTGATGGAGCTAGGCGGTATGGGGATCGCGCCACAGGAGCAGCTCCGGGAACGAGGTCGATGCGGAACTCGACTTGTCGAGGTGGCGGTAACCCCGGAAAATCTTCTGGAAATACATCCGGAAAATCTCTAGCTACTGGAATGTCTTCCAACTTTCGCTCGTCGGCTTTCTTGTCCACTACGTGTGCCAAGAATGCGACAAGCCCTTTTCTCAGACACTTACGAGCCTTCATGCTTGAAATAATTCTTAGCGGCGTTCCGTGCCTTTCCCCTTGAATTGAGAGAGTTTCACCGCTTGCGAGGGGGACTTGAATGACTTTATCGTTGCAAACCACGACGGCGTGGTGCGCGGACAACCAGTCCATGCCGACAACTATGTCAAAACTTCCCAATACAACTGGCAAAAGATCAATCCCAAACTCGTGCCCACAGAGTTCCAATTTACAATCCCTCGCTACTTCTCTCGTTTCAATAGTTTTACCATTAGCCAGTTCTATGGAGTAGGGTGTATCTAGTTTACTAGTTTTTAATCCAAGTAGTCTTTTAAACTCAATGGATACGAAGCTAAAGTCAGCACCGGTATCAAATAATACAGAGGCATAATGACCATTAAGAGGAAACGTACCAGTGACCACGTTGGGGTCTTGCCGTGCATCACCGGCTCCAATCACAAATGCCCGCCCGCGGGCCTGGTTGTTGATCTTGGGGCAATCCTTTTTCCAATGATCTAGCGACCCACATGCAAAGCATGGTCTAGCCCCTCCATTTTTCGGTGCTCCGGAACGACAATCTTCAGTCTTGTGCCCTGTGCGGTGGCACTTTCCACATGTCAACCCATTATCTCTTCCCTGATTTCCCTGTTTGTTACCATTACCACGTCCCGTGGCAACATATCCTTTTCCCTTCTTGTTTGAGCTACCCGACGCTCTGTCCCTCTTCCCTTCATCCCGTTTCCTTTTCCCAAATCTTGGCTTGTTACCCTGGTCGTTCGACACAACAGCTGAGGTTGATCCCTGATTCTTGGCTTCTACACTGCTTGCCTCAGAAATTTTTAATCCCGACACTTGTCGGATCAGTGTGCCCATGCGTATCGCATCTTCGGTGAGGCTAAGCGCGAGATCAATGGCTGCGCGCATGGTCGTAGGTTTAGAAGCAGTGACCATACTGCGTATTTGCGGTGCCAAGCCAAACAAATAACGCTCAATCTTGTTGTTTTCAGGGGTGACCAACCGTGGCACTAATCTGGCAAGATCATGGAATCGAGACGTGTAACCAGTAACGTCCGCTCCCATCATAGTGAGGTTCCAGAACTCAGTTTCCAGTTTCTGTACCTCGCTCGCCGGGCGGTACTCAGCAATCATGAGTTCCTTCAGTTCTGTCCATGACAGGGAGTAAGCAGTGTCATCACCTAATGACTGGACTTGTCCATTCCACCACGTCAGTGCTTGGTCCAAGAACAAGTTGGTGGAGTACATAACCGACTGACGTGGGGTACACCCACTGATACGGATGACTGCCTCGGTCTTTTCAAACCACTTGACCAGGCCAACTGATCCTTCCGTGCCGTTGAAATTGATCGGCTTGCAGTCTAGGAAGGCTTTGAAGGTGCAGCCACGCTCTCGCGAGGCCGTTTCTGCATCAATAAAGTTGTATGTTATTATGGGATAGGAGTTTTAGGATATTCTCCCATCGCTTTACCAATTATTTTCAACTTCTTACCAGTGGGGGAGGTTTCTTGTCGGTCACTCCCAGTCAAGTCACGTGATCGTTCGGAGCGAGCAGCTTCGTGCTCCGCGATCGCGCGGGCTATGCGTTCAGAAATCATGGTCTCAAGTTCGGCTGGTGTTGCGGGCAGTCCGTCTGCACCGCTGTTGCTTCTGGTGGCTGGTGCCATTTTCTTCAATAATAATTATCAAAGGTTAATTTGGCAAACATTTATACAATATAAAGCATAAATAACAAACCAGAATATGAACACAATAATCAACACCAAGTCATCACACAACATACCAACACATCATACAAAAATAAATAGTAATCAACACAACATCACCACACAAATACACAAACCACAACATATGGAGTAAGCAATAATAATCATAGACAACAACATATTTCACCATAATAATAAGATTTTTCATTAATTTCAATAGTACTAGTACAATGCTTGTTCATAATAACAAAATGGAGAATACATTTCTCATACAATACATTGTTTTTGAAATAAATAAAACATCATATCATGTGCCGTCGTACCCGTACGGCTAGGCAAAATGCAGACGAGTGTCACAACCCGTGCTATACTACCATACTGCTGCTACTATGTACATAAGCTGGTGATTCTTCCGTGCATCCCTGATACATCCTCACTGTGGCGGTGGTGGCGGATACTGGTACTGCGGTGCATGCATACTGATCGTCATGCTGATCGTCATGATACGCTCATACAAGAACTGTCGATGCGCAAAATGCGCATCCCCTGTAATACCACACTGAGCGTCCATGCTCAGTAACTCCTCCGCATAATGCGCCAGAGCGTCTCGTGCATCAATCATCCTCGTCCACATCAGACGGGTCTGCTGCTCCACCTGTGTTACGGTGCGCTGCACCGTGTCAGCGAGAGTCTGAAAGTCCCGCTCTAAGGTGATGGCAGTGGACCATGCTGGTCCAGACAATGGTGTCATCCTAGATGGCTGGGATGGTCCGGGTATATCTGGGTGAGCTGATGGGAATGGCCCAAAGGGGGCTGGTATCGGTATGTGTGGAAGTAACGGGGTAAAACCTGGTGGTCTGAGGGTAAAGTGGGGTGGCATCATGTAAGGGTCCCCTGCACCCAGAGGGTACGGTGCAGGTGGCATGCTGGGAAGGGTAGGGATCGGTAGTGTCATGGCTATAGTGGGTGGTGGTACAAGCTCGGCTAATGGGGCTACTAGAGGCTCTGAAACAGTGGCCCACTCTGGAGTGGATACCACGACAGTGGGGGTGGGAGGGCTCGCGGTGGCAAAGGCTGCCATGCCTGCCCTGCGTAGCTCAGAGCTATCGGCGGGGCTACCCTCAAGTACATGTGCTGCTAAGGCTGGCCCCTCCTGAGGTGCGGGCTCAAGTGGTGCTGGTGGGGCTACGGGGTCAGCAGGTGCGTCCTCTATCATTGGAGCCACTGGCTCCTCCTGAACAGCTGGGATCTCGGGTACCAGCATGTGCTCAACCGAGGCTACAGACTCGTCGTCCGAGTCATCAGATATCCACCCGTTCCTCCCACGGGAGATCGGCATGAGTCTCATGCCTGGAGGAATGTGGATGTGTGGTACAGGTGCTGGCTCATGCTCCACGTGAGCCTGTCTGTCGAACGGAGACTCTACTGTCTCCGACTGGGCTGGGATCGGCCGGGACGGTCCGGCACAGCCTTCAGGGAAGTCCCTGATAGCTCGGATGGGGCGTGGGGCTAAAGGTGCGGCCGGTACAATAGGTAGCGGCGCGTCGACCACGGCGGGTGCCCAGTCAGGATCCTCGCTAGGATCCGTCTCGTCCGAATCGTCATCTGAACCTCCTGCGACGTTCATCTCCACGTCGTCGTCTTCCGCATCAAGTACAACCAGCTCGACTAGCTCAGACGAGGCGCAATATGGGAAATTTCTCGAGCTGTTCAAACAGCTACATATAAACATCCCGTTTGTGGAGGCCTTAGCTCAGATGCCTAAGTATGCCAAATTCCTGAAGGACATCCTCACCAATAAGCAAAAACTTGAGGACCTGTCCTGTGTGCTCTTAAACGAGAACTGCTCTGCAATTCTGCAGAATAGACTGCCCATGAAGATGGGAGATCCAGGTAGTTTCACCATCCCTTGTCTGATAGGGAACATGTCTGTCAGTAATGCATTGGCAGACTTGGGTACGAGCATTAACCTTATGCCTTATAAGGTTTTTGAGAAGCTGGATCTGGGTGAGCCTTCACCCACCAGGATGAGTATTCGTCTTGCTGATTGTTCGATCAAATATCCTCGGGGATTTGTTGTCACACCACGACAATGGCGGAAACACGTGGCGCGACGGTTCAAAGCATAAAGTCAAGGTTATTGCTAAACACAAGTAATTTAAGAAAATGGGTCATTTATTATGACGTCAAATCTTGTTCAAATATTACACAAAAGTAAATTGTTTTTAAGACAATCATAGAGGTTTCTCAAATATATCCCAAATGCCTTGGGAAATAAAAGTGAAACCCCGCAAAAGTTTGACGCCGCATTGGAGGATTCCACGACCCAGCTTGCCCGGTTCTCCTTCATCTAATTACCTGAAAGATATGTTTAAAAGTTTCGTCAATATAAATATATTGGTGAGTTCACAGGTTTTTAGTTTCCAAAACTTGAATACTTGGGAAATACCATGTTATGACAATATATAGGAGTTGCAAATTCCTATAAATCTACTTGAGACTATAAT
Organism: Ambrosia trifida; assembly: GCA_028751855.1. NCBI lineage: Eukaryota > Viridiplantae > Streptophyta > Magnoliopsida > Asterales > Asteraceae > Ambrosia > Ambrosia trifida. The sequence goes on along the minus strand of CM054132.1, from coordinate 36,979,549 downwards.
CAAACCAAGACTTATAATAATTGTGCCCCGCTCCAAGTCGTTACTCGGTTTCCCACGACTTAAGTTCAGAATATATGCACCCCAGGCATAACCTAATGCATAATCGACGCTATCGATTAGGGGTGGGCCTTGTCAGGCACCAATAGTACTATTCAATATTCCTCCGGTTTCATTTCCCTGAATAAATGATTATAGAGGCGAGGACTCAACCCCGAGTGGCGGTCACACCTCAAGTAATAAATCCGTCTAACATTTTCCCTAACATATCTTTCCCCCGAAGAAAAACGTAAAAAATAGTTTAAAATGGGGCCGTGAAACTCACCTGAAACTCTGTCTGGCTTACTAGGCGGATAGCAAAGATGGTCTCGCACCTACAAACGTCCTAGACGTATAAGTCACTATTCCTATAGTGCATGTGCCTTGGCAAGTTGTACACCCAACTCCCGACCACAAGTTATTCCAAATTCCGTTTAATTAAGCGCGTATCCTAGGTTTCGTTGGCGTTACATTACCCTTTGTGTTACAAGTTATATATTACTCTTGTTAATATTTCCTTAACTTGTATCTTATTATCATCAACTCGACTTCACTTAACATATAATTATTTTCCCATTTAAATAATTATACTTAAGATCGCATCGCTCGATATAATATATATTTCAACACTCGACCCGACTCACTTTGCCGCACATTTGTTTTCCCATTTAAACAAATATACTAAGATCTTGTCGTTCGATTGTATATTCTTAACGCCCGATTCAACTCACCATACCGTATATTTATTTTCCCATTCAAATAAATATACTAGGATCTCGTTGGTATGGCATACACATATATATATATATCTTTGTCTTCTCGTCGCGGCTTTCCTTCCCACATATCTACTTTCCCATTAAGTAGATATACTAGAATTTTGCCGAGACGAGCGTACATATATATAAATGTGTAATTTTTCTTGTTAAGTATATACGTTTGTTTAACGTCTTATTTGTTTATGTCATGTGTTTCTCTCACGAATAATTCCTTTAACACTTAGGAAAGTGTTCATTAGTTTCACCCATGATGTATATATATTTTACTTCTTAAAAATATATATTTTCTTATCTTGCCGCAATGGCATTTTTCTCGTGTTTTGTCCGTGTACGGTTCGTTAACGCGTCTTAGCTCGATATCTTAACTCGAATAGTTAATTTTTCCAAGTTTTTTCCCAACATGTGTTTTATAGAAATATTATCCATATTTCTTCCTCTTAACACAAGTTACTTGGAAGGTTTGAAATACTTATGTATTTTTAACCCAACTTGTTAACTTAACTACAAAAATGTTTCCAACACTTTTATATTCCCATTTATATAAAAGTATTCATTTTTGTATAAGTTTCTCAAGTTTGTTTAATATTTTTATAAAATCTCTATTTTATAAAAATCCTTATGTTAATACCATCCATATTTTTATAACTTTCAAAAATATACTTTTATACAAAATACCCATGTATATCTACTAGTATTTACCAAAATCATCCTTAGAAATTTATTACTTACACTTTTGACACCAAACTTTCCATCCTTGCATTTTTGGACTAATAGTTTCTAAAATATCCATTTTAGTCCTCTAACTTTCAAAGTTACAATATTAGTCCCTTAACCTTCAAAAGTTGTATTTTTCCACTCTAACTTCCAAAGTTAACATTTTCACTCAAAATAGTAGACTTTGAAGATTCAACTTTTTATTGGTAAGTTATTTTTGTATCAAAACACTTTTGTTAGTCTTATATTCCATATGTAAGACTACTTGTATGTGTGTTTTATGTATTTGCCCATTTTAACAAAATATCATTCTTCTAAGTAAGTTACATTAATTTTTCCATCTTCTTTATCCATGAACTTCTAATATGTTCCACCATACATTATACCTTAGATGATCATAATAAGATGATTTTAAAGTTACTTTTTAACATATTCAAGTTCATTCCACAATCTTAACCAAATCATCATCCTACTTAGTTTAAGTGTAAACTTTATATATTTTCAAGATCATTACTTTATCATCATCAAATCCATGATTTATTTACATATCTTTAATCATCCATTTTACACAAGTAAAACCTATTAAAGATTATGTTCAAACCACCTTTTAAACCCTTCATGTACAACTTGCTTCTAAGAACACATACATGAATAATAATAATAAAAAACAAGGTTAAGAAGCTTACTACTAGCATAAGGCTAGGGAAGACAAAACCTTGGATTTTGAGAGGGGTTTAGTGTGTTCTTCCTTAATGGTTAAGCTCCAAGCTTGAAACACACAATAGGGGTTTGGATGATGGATTGTTTTAAGTGATTTGGAGATGTAAAAACTTGAAAGAATGATGTATGGGGGAGAGGTAAAACCCACGGCCAAAGAAGGAAAGAAGAAGAAGAGTTTTGCTTTGATGCTCCAAGTCTCTAACACATGTTTATAAAGCCTTATCACATGTAATCATTCCAAAGATTCAAGTAATCTTATGGAGGATTGAGTTGTGTACTTGGGATTTTTGGAAAGATATGATATGTGTGTGTGTATAAGATGCCGTGTATGTATGTATGGATGTGGAAGATTGCTTGCAAATCTTGCTAAACCTTTGTGATCTTTTATAATCTTCACATAAGATTTCTTACATGCATGTGTATACTAGTGTGATGATAAGCTAAGTGTTGTCTTGGATTTTATGGCCATATGGCCGAAATTTATGTAAGGGGGGGACAAGAAAGTAGCATGCTTGTACTTGTGTGTCTTACATCTTTTCCTAATCCATGCATGCTTTACACTAGGGTATAGATTATAATTATAAACACCATTTGCATGGATGTTTTGTGGCCATAAGGCCGGCCCTTTGATGGGTCTAGGTGGGGTCCACAACTTCAAATATTTACCCAATATTTGTTAAGTTAAATCCCCCGTCGTTCGGGTGTCGTTCGGGTATTTTTCGGGTTTTAATCACGCGTTATCCGGACATTAAAAATACCTTTAATAGCCCTTAAATATAGTCTAATTTAAGCGTTGATTGGTTATTTAGGCCTTTGCCGGGTGAAATTATGAGTTATACGCGTATCGGGTGCGGTACGCGCATTTTATTCGTTACCGGGAGATTTGTACAAGACGTTTTCACTTATGGTTTTGGAGTTCCAAAACTCATTATATTTCATGAAAATACCCTTTATTTTATATCCTGGGTGTCCGGGATCCTTTTCGTTTATTTAATTATTACCGGGTAATTGCCAACGTCCATACCGGATAGCTTATTCGCACATGATCCAATCATGCTTTACCATTAAACGTATGCATTCCTATGCACTATTTGGAAATTGCTATCTCCTAAGGCCTTGATAATTAAATCACACATAATTGCATTTAATTACGTTAATCATATATTAATTAATTTGTACGGAATTACCTTATTTTTGCCGGTTGTTACATTCTCCCCCCGTTAAGAGAATTCTGTCCCGGAATTCACTTCGAGTTCTCCGGTACAGGTGTCTTCTCGAATAGGGCGGGGTATTTTTGCTTCATCCGGTCCAGCCTTTCCCACGTGAACTCCGGTCCACGCTTGGCATTTCAGCGCACTTTGACCAATCTGATCTTGCTGCGCCTAAGTTTTTGGACCTTCCAATCAGTTACCTCGATTGGTTCTTCAACAAAATGTAACTTGTCGTCAATCTGGATTTCGTCGGCTGGAATGATGAGAGTTTCGTCGGATAGGCACTTTTTCAAATTTGACACGTGAAACGTGTCGTGTATTCCACTAAGCTCTTGAGGCAACTTGAGCTTGTATGCCACTGTGCCTACTCTGGACAAGACTTCGAATGGTCCAATATATCGTGGGTTCAGCTTTCCGCGCTTTCCAAAGCGCGCGACACCTTTCCAAGGTGACACTTTTAGTAGGACCCTGTCTCCGACTTGAAACTCTAGAGGCTTTCGCCTCATATCAGCATAGCTTTTCTGGCGGTCACGGGCCGCTTTGAGGCGTTCCTTTATCAAAAAGACCTTGTCCGTGGTCTCTTGAACAATTTCGGGCCCGGTGAGTTGTTTTTCTCCAACTTCCGCCCAACATAATGGCGACCGGCACTTGCGTCCATATAGAGCTTCAAACGGTGCGGCTTGAATGCTCGTATGATAGCTGTTGTTGTAAGAAAATTCTACCAATGGCAAGTGCGTGTCCCAATTACCTCCGAAATCAATCGCGCATGCCCGCAACATATCTTCCAAGGTCTGGATGGTTCGTTCACTTTGACCATCCGTTTGGGGGTGATATGCGGTACTCATGTCGAGGCGAGTACCGAGGGCTTCATTTAAACTTTCCCAAAATCTGGAAGTGAAACGACTATCCCGATCGGAGATGATAGAAACAGGTACACCGTGTTTGGATACCACTTCCTTAATGTACAACCGGGTCAGTTTCTCCAACCTGTCCGTTTCGTGAATCGGAAGGAAGTGTGCAGATTTCGTCAATCGATCTACGATTACCCAGATCATGTCATGGCCGCTTGTTGTCTTAGGTAACTTGGTAATGAAATCCATGGTAATTCGTTCCCATTTCCATTTCGGTATTTCCGGTTGCTGGAGCAAACCGGAAGGTTTCTGGTGCTCAGCCTTGACCTTTGCGCAAGTCAAACATCGCGCAACATAGGTTGCTATATCCCTTTTGAAATTCGGCCACCAATAAAGTTCCTTCAGATCGTGGAACATCTTGTCTGCACCAGGGTGAACCGAATATCTAGAACTGTGAGCTTCGGCCAACACTAGCTCACGCAATCCTCCGTACACTGGAACCCAAATTCTATTCATAAAATACAGAGTCTGGTCTGCCTTTGGTTCTAGCGAATCAACCATCTTTCGTAATCTTTCACCCTTGACATTTTCGGGTTTAAGGGCGTTAACTTGAGCTTCACGAACTCGTTCAGTCAGATTCGTGTGGATAGTCAGACCCAAAGCTCGAACACGCAATGGTTTAACCCGTTCCTTGCGACTCAAGGCGTCGGCTACGACGTTCGCCTTACCGGGATGGTACTTAATTTCACAATCGTAATCGTTTAATAATTCAACCCATCGCCGTTGTCGCATGTTTAAATCCTTCTGATCAAAGATGTGTTGCAAACTCTTATGATCAGTGAAAATCGTACACTTAGTTCCATACAAATAGTGCCTCCATATCTTGAGAGCGAACACCACTGCACCTAATTCCAAATCGTGTGTAGTGTAGTTCTTCTCATGGATTTTCAGTTGCCTGGAAGCGTATGCTATTACTTTTTCTCGCTGCATCAGTACACAACCCAGGCCTTGATGTGAGGCATCACAGTAAACTACAAAATCTTCCGTACCATCGGGGAGTGATAGTATCGGAGCGCCACATAATTTGTCTTTTAACAATTGGAATGCTGCCTCTTGCTTTTCCGTCCACTCGAATTTCTTATCCTTTTGGGTTAGCATGGTTAAAGCTTGTGCTATCTTTGAAAAGTTCTCGATGAACCTTCTGTAATAACCCGCAAGGCCAAGAAATTGTCGTACTTCGGTAGGAGTTCGAGGGGCTTCCCAATTTTTAATTGCCTCGATCTTGGCGGGATCGACGTGTATGCCCTTCTCGTTTACCACGTGGCCTAAAAAGTGAACTTCCCGAATCCAAAAGTCACACTTTGAGAATTTTGCGTAGAGCTTCTCTTTGCGTAACACTTCAAGAATTAATCGAAGGTGATTCTCGTGGTCTTCTTTTGTGCGTGAATAGATTAAAATATCGTCAATGAAGACTATGACGAATTTGTCCAGGTATGGCTTACACACGCGGTTCATTAGGTCCATGAAAACCGCTGGTGCGTTGGTTAAGCCGAACGGCATTACCAAAAATTCATAGTGTCCATACCGGGTTCTGAAGGCCGTTTTTGGTACATCTTCTTCTTGTATACGCAACTGGTGATAGCCAGACCTCAAATCGATCTTGGAGTAATAGCTGGAACCTTGGAGCTGATCAAATAGATCGTCGATCCTGGGGAGAGGATAGCGATTCTTGATGGTTAGCTTGTTCAGCTCTCGATAGTCGATGCACATGCGAAATGTGCCATCCTTCTTCTTCACAAATAAGACGGGAGCTCCCCAAGGTGAGAAACTCGGTCTTATAAAACCTTTGTCCAACAATTCTTGTAGTTGGCTGGACAGTTCCTGCATCTCTGATGGAGCTAGGCGGTATGGGGATCGCGCCACAGGAGCAGCTCCGGGAACGAGGTCGATGCGGAACTCGACTTGTCGAGGTGGCGGTAACCCCGGAAAATCTTCTGGAAATACATCCGGAAAATCTCTAGCTACTGGAATGTCTTCCAACTTTCGCTCGTCGGCTTTCTTGTCCACTACGTGTGCCAAGAATGCGACAAGCCCTTTTCTCAGACACTTACGAGCCTTCATGCTTGAAATAATTCTTAGCGGCGTTCCGTGCCTTTCCCCTTGAATTGAGAGAGTTTCACCGCTTGCGAGGGGGACTTGAATGACTTTATCGTTGCAAACCACGACGGCGTGGTGCGCGGACAACCAGTCCATGCCGACAACTATGTCAAAACTTCCCAATACAACTGGCAAAAGATCAATCCCAAACTCGTGCCCACAGAGTTCCAATTTACAATCCCTCGCTACTTCTCTCGTTTCAATAGTTTTACCATTAGCCAGTTCTATGGAGTAGGGTGTATCTAGTTTACTAGTTTTTAATCCAAGTAGTCTTTTAAACTCAATGGATACGAAGCTAAAGTCAGCACCGGTATCAAATAATACAGAGGCATAATGACCATTAAGAGGAAACGTACCAGTGACCACGTTGGGGTCTTGTCGTGCATCACCGGCTCCAATCACAAATGCCCGCCCGCGGGCCTGGTTGTTGATCTTGGGGCAATCCTTTTTCCAATGATCTAGCGACCCACATGCAAAGCATGGTCTAGCCCCTCCATTTTTCGGTGCTCCGGAACGACAATCTTCAGTCTTGTGCCCTGTGCGGTGGCACTTTCCACATGTCAACCCATTATCTCTTCCCTGATTTCCCTGTTTGTTACCATTACCACGTCCCGTGGCAACATATCCTTTTCCCTTCTTGTTTGAGCTACCCGACGCTCTGTCCCTCTTCCCTTCATCCCGTTTCCTTTTCCCAAATCTTGGCTTGTTACCCTGGTCGTTCGACACAACAGCTGAGGTTGATCCCTGATTCTTGGCTTCTACACTGCTTGCCTCAGAAATTTTTAATCCCGACACTTGTCGGATCAGTGTGCCCATGCGTATCGCATCTTCGGTGAGGCTAAGCGCGAGATCAATGGCTGCGCGCATGGTCGTAGGTTTAGAAGCAGTGACCATACTGCGTATTTGCGGTGCCAAGCCAAACAAATAACGCTCAATCTTGTTGTTTTCAGGGGTGACCAACCGTGGCACTAATCTGGCAAGATCATGGAATCGAGACGTGTAACCAGTAACGTCCGCTCCCATCATAGTGAGGTTCCAGAACTCAGTTTCCAGTTTCTGTACCTCGCTCGCCGGGCGGTACTCAGCAATCATGAGTTCCTTCAGTTCTGTCCATGACAGGGAGTAAGCAGTGTCATCACCTAATGACTGGACTTGTCCATTCCACCACGTCAGTGCTTGGTCCAAGAACAAGTTGGTGGAGTACATAACCGACTGACGTGGGGTACACCCACTGATACGGATGACTGCCTCGGTCTTTTCAAACCACTTGACCAGGCCAACTGATCCTTCCGTGCCGTTGAAATTGATCGGCTTGCAGTCTAGGAAGGCTTTGAAGGTGCAGCCACGCTCTCGCGAGGCCGTTTCTGCATCAATAAAGTTGTATGTTATTATGGGATAGGAGTTTTAGGATATTCTCCCATCGCTTTACCAATTATTTTCAACTTCTTACCAGTGGGGGAGGTTTCTTGTCGGTCACTCCCAGTCAAGTCACGTGATCGTTCGGAGCGAGCAGCTTCGTGCTCCGCGATCGCGCGGGCTATGCGTTCAGAAATCATGGTCTCAAGTTCGGCTGGTGTTGCGGGCAGTCCGTCTGCACCGCTGTTGCTTCTGGTGGCTGGTGCCATTTTCTTCAATAATAATTATCAAAGGTTAATTTGGCAAACATTTATACAATATAAAGCATAAATAACAAACCAGAATATGAACACAATAATCAACACCAAGTCATCACACAACATACCAACACATCATACAAAAATAAATAGTAATCAACACAACATCACCACACAAATACACAAACCACAACATATGGAGTAAGCAATAATAATCATAGACAACAACATATTTCACCATAATAATAAGATTTTTCATTAATTTCAATAGTACTAGTACAATGCTTGTTCATAATAACAAAATGGAGAATACATTTCTCATACAATACATTGTTTTTGAAATAAATAAAACATCATATCATGTGCCGTCGTACCCGTACGGCTAGGCAAAATGCAGACGAGTGTCACAACCCGTGCTATACTACCATACTGCTGCTACTATGTACATAAGCTGGTGATTCTTCCGTGCATCCCTGATACATCCTCACTGTGGCGGTGGTGGCGGATACTGGTACTGCGGTGCATGCATACTGATCGTCATGCTGATCGTCATGATACGCTCATACAAGAACTGTCGATGCGCAAAATGCGCATCCCCTGTAATACCACACTGAGCGTCCATGCTCAGTAACTCCTCCGCATAATGCGCCAGAGCGTCTCGTGCATCAATCATCCTCGTCCACATCAGACGGGTCTGCTGCTCCACCTGTGTTACGGTGCGCTGCACCGTGTCAGCGAGAGTCTGAAAGTCCCGCTCTAAGGTGATGGCAGTGGACCATGCTGGTCCAGACAATGGTGTCATCCTAGATGGCTGGGATGGTCCGGGTATATCTGGGTGAGCTGATGGGAATGGCCCAAAGGGGGCTGGTATCGGTATGTGTGGAAGTAACGGGGTAAAACCTGGTGGTCTGAGGGTAAAGTGGGGTGGCATCATGTAAGGGTCCCCTGCACCCAGAGGGTACGGTGCAGGTGGCATGCTGGGAAGGGTAGGGATCGGTAGTGTCATGGCTATAGTGGGTGGTGGTACAAGCTCGGCTAATGGGGCTACTAGAGGCTCTGAAACAGTGGCCCACTCTGGAGTGGATACCACGACAGTGGGGGTGGGAGGGCTCGCGGTGGCAAAGGCTGCCATGCCTGCCCTGCGTAGCTCAGAGCTATCGGCGGGGCTACCCTCAAGTACATGTGCTGCTAAGGCTGGCCCCTCCTGAGGTGCGGGCTCAAGTGGTGCTGGTGGGGCTACGGGGTCAGCAGGTGCGTCCTCTATCATTGGAGCCACTGGCTCCTCCTGAACAGCTGGGATCTCGGGTACCAGCATGTGCTCAACCGAGGCTACAGACTCGTCGTCCGAGTCATCAGATATCCACCCGTTCCTCCCACGGGAGATCGGCATGAGTCTCATGCCTGGAGGAATGTGGATGTGTGGTACAGGTGCTGGCTCATGCTCCACGTGAGCCTGTCTGTCGAACGGAGACTCTACTGTCTCCGACTGGGCTGGGATCGGCCGGGACGGTCCGGCACAGCCTTCAGGGAAGTCCCTGATAGCTCGGATGGGGCGTGGGGCTAAAGGTGCGGCCGGTACAATAGGTAGCGGCGCGTCGACCACGGCGGGTGCCCAGTCAGGATCCTCGCTAGGATCCGTCTCGTCCGAATCGTCATCTGAACCTCCTGCGACGTTCATCTCCACGTCGTCGTCTTCCGCATCAAGTACAACCAGCTCGACTAGCTCAGACGAGGCGCAATATGGGAAATTTCTCGAGCTGTTCAAACAGCTACATATAAACATCCCGTTTGTGGAGGCCTTAGCTCAGATGCCTAAGTATGCCAAATTCCTGAAGGACATCCTCACCAATAAGCAAAAACTTGAGGACCTGTCCTGTGTGCTCTTAAACGAGAACTGCTCTGCAATTCTGCAGAATAGACTGCCCATGAAGATGGGAGATCCAGGTAGTTTCACCATCCCTTGTCTGATAGGGAACATGTCTGTCAGTAATGCATTGGCAGACTTGGGTACGAGCATTAACCTTATGCCTTATAAGGTTTTTGAGAAGCTGGATCTGGGTGAGCCTTCACCCACCAGGATGAGTATTCGTCTTGCTGATTGTTCGATCAAATATCCTCGGGGATTTGTTGTCACACCACGACAATGGCGGAAACACGTGGCGCGACGGTTCAAAGCATAAAGTCAAGGTTATTGCTAAACACAAGTAATTTAAGAAAATGGGTCATTTATTATGACGTCAAATCTTGTTCAAATATTACACAAAAGTAAATTGTTTTTAAGACAATCATAGAGGTTTCTCAAATATATCCCAAATGCCTTGGGAAATAAAAGTGAAACCCCGCAAAAGTTTGACGCCGCATTGGAGGATTCCACGACCCAGCTTGCCCGGTTCTCCTTCATCTAATTACCTGAAAGATATGTTTAAAAGTTTCGTCAATATAAATATATTGGTGAGTTCACAGGTTTTTAGTTTCCAAAACTTGAATACTTGGGAAATACCATGTTATGACAATATATAGGAGTTGCAAATTCCTATAAATCTACTTGAGACTATAATCAAACCAAGACTTATAATAATTGTGCCCCGCTCCAAGTCGTTACTCGGTTTCCCACGACTTAAGTTCAGAATATATGCACCCCAGGCATAACCTAATGCATAATCGACGCTATCGATTAGGGGTGGGCCTTGTCAGGCACCAATAGTACTATTCAATATTCCTCCGGTTTCATTTCCCTGAATAAATGATTATAGAGGCGAGGACTCAACCCCGAGTAGCGGTCACACCTCAAGTAATAAATCCGTCTAACATTTTCCCTAACATATCTTTCCCCCGAAGAAAAACGTAAAAAATAGTTTAAAATGGGGCCGTGAAACTCACCTGAAACTCTGTCTGGCTTACTAGGCGGATAGCAAAGATGGTCTCGCACCTACAAACGTCCTAGACGTATAAGTCACTATTCCTATAGTGCATGTGCCTTGGCAAGTTGTACACCCAACTCCCGACCACAAGTTATTCCAAATTCCGTTTAATTAAGCGCGTATCCTAGGTTTCGTTGGCGTTACATTACCCTTTGTGTTACAAGTTATATATTACTCTTGTTAATATTTCCTTAACTTGTATCTTATTATCATCAACTCGACTTCACTTAACATATAATTATTTTCCCATTTAAATAATTATACTTAAGATCGCATCGCTCGATATAATATATATTTCAACATTCGACCCGACTCACTTTGCCGCACATTTGTTTTCCCATTTAAACAAATATACTAAGATCTTGTCGTTCGATTGTATATTCTTAACGCCCGATTCAACTCACCATACCGTATATTTATTTTCCCATTCAAATAAATATACTAGGATCTCGTTGGTATGGCATACACATATATATATATATCTTTGTCTTCTCGTCGCGGCTTTCCTTCCCACATATCTACTTTCCCATTAAGTAGATATACTAGAATTTTGCCGAGACGAGCGTACATATATATAAATGTGTAATTTTTCTTGTTAAGTATATACGTTTGTTTAACGTCTTATTTGTTTATGTCATGTGTTTCTCTCACGAATAATTCCTTTAACACTTAGGAAAGTGTTCATTAGTTTCACCCATGATGTATATATATTTTACTTCTTAAAAATATATATTTTCTTATCTTGCCGCAATGGCATTTTTCTCGTGTTTTGTCCGTGTACGGTTCGTTAACGCGTCTTAGCTCGATATCTTAACTCGAATAGTTAATTTTTCCAAGTTTTTTCCCAACATGTGTTTTATAGAAATATTATCCATATTTCTTCCTCTTAACACAAGTTACTTGGAAGGTTTGAAATACTTATGTATTTTTAACCCAACTTGTTAACTTAACTACAAAAATGTTTCCAACACTTTTATATTCCCATTTATATAAAAGTATTCATTTTTGTATAAGTTTCTCAAGTTTGTTTAATATTTTTATAAAATCTCTATTTTATAAAAATCCTTATGTTAATACCATCCATATTTTTATAACTTTCAAAAATATACTTTTATACAAAATACCCATGTATATCTACTAGTATTTACCAAAATCATCCTTAGAAATTTATTACTTACACTTTTGACACCAAACTTTCCATCCTTGCATTTTTGGACTAATAGTTTCTAAAATATCCATTTTAGTCCTCTAACTTTCAAAGTTACAATATTAGTCCCTTAACCTTCAAAAGTTGTATTTTTCCACTCTAACTTCCAAAGTTAACATTTTCACTCAAAATAGTAGACTTTGAAGATTCAACTTTTTATTGGTAAGTTATTTTTGTATCAAAACACTTTTGTTAGTCTTATATTCCATATGTAAGACTACTTGTATGTGTGTTTTATGTATTTGCCCATTTTAACAAAATATCATTCTTCTAAGTAAGTTACATTAATTTTTCCATCTTCTTTATCCATGAACTTCTAATATGTTCCACCATACATTATACCTTAGATGATCATAATAAGATGATTTTAAAGTTACTTTTTAACATATTCAAGTTCATTCCACAATCTTAACCAAATCATCATCCTACTTAGTTTAAGTGTAAACTTTATATATTTTCAAGATCATTACTTTATCATCATCAAATCCATGATTTATTTACATATCTTTAATCATCCATTTTACACAAGTAAAACCTATTAAAGATTATGTTCAAACCACCTTTTAAACCCTTCATGTACAACTTGCTTCTAAGAACACATACATGAATAATAATAATAAAAAACAAGGTTAAGAAGCTTACTACTAGCATAAGGCTAGGGAAGACAAAACCTTGGATTTTGAGAGGGGTTTAGTGTGTTCTTCCTTAATGGTTAAGCTCCAAGCTTGAAACACACAATAGGGGTTTGGATGATGGATTGTTTTAAGTGATTTGGAGATGTAAAAACTTGAAAGAATGATGTATGGGGGAGAGGTAAAACCCACGGCCAAAGAAGGAAAGAAGAAGAAGAGTTTTGCTTTGATGCTCCAAGTCTCTAACACATGTTTATAAAGCCTTATCACATGTAATCATTCCAAAGATTCAAGTAATCTTATGGAGGATTGAGTTGTGTACTTAGGATTTTTGGAAAGATATGATATGTGTGTGTGTATAAGATGCCGTGTATGTATGTATGGATGTGGAAGATTGCTTGCAAATCTTGCTAAACCTTTGTGATCTTTTATAATCTTCACATAAGATTTCTTACATGCATGTGTATACTAGTGTGATGATAAGCTAAGTGTTGTCTTGGATTTTATGGCCATATGGCCGAAATTTATGTAAGGGGGGGACAAGAAAGTAGCATGCTTGTACTTGTGTGTCTTACATCTTTTCCTAATCCATGCATGCTTTACACTAGGGTATAGATTATAATTATAAACACCATTTGCATGGATGTTTTGTGGCCATAAGGCCGGCCCTTTGATGGGTCTAGGTGGGGTCCACAACTTCAAATATTTACCCAATATTTGTTAAGTTAAATCCCCCGTCGTTCGGGTGTCGTTCGGGTATTTTTCGGGTTTTAATCACGCGTTATCCGGACATTAAAAATACCTTTAATAGCCCTTAAATATAGTCTAATTTAAGCGTTGATTGGTTATTTAGGCCTTTGCCGGGTGAAATTATGAGTTATACGCGTATCGGGTGCGGTACGCGCATTTTATTCGTTACCGGGAGATTTGTACAAGACGTTTTCACTTATGGTTTTGGAGTTCCAAAACTCATTATATTTCATGAAAATACCCTTTATTTTATATCCTGGGTGTCCGGGATCCTTTTCGTTTATTTAATTATTACCGGGTAATTGCCAACGTCCATACCGGATAGCTTATTCGCACATGATCCAATCATGCTTTACCATTAAACGTATGCATTCCTATGCACTATTTGGAAATTGCTATCTCCTAAGGCCTTGATAATTAAATCACACATAATTGCATTTAATTACGTTAATCATATATTAATTAATTTGTACGGAATTACCTTATTTTTGCCGGTTGTTACATTCTCCCCCCGTTAAGAGAATTCTGTCCCGGAATTCACTTCGAGTTCTCCGGTACAGGTGTCTTCTCGAATAGGGCGGGGTATTTTTGCTTCATCCGGTCCAGCCTTTCCCACGTGAACTCCGGTCCACGCTTGGCATTTCAGCGCACTTTGACCAATCTGATCTTGCTGCGCCTAAGTTTTTGGACCTTCCAATCAGTTACCTCGATTGGTTCTTCAACAAAATGTAACTTGTCGTCAATCTGGATTTCGTCGGCTGGAATGATGAGAGTTTCGTCGGATAGGCACTTTTTCAAATTTGACACGTGAAACGTGTCGTGTATTCCACTAAGCTCTTGAGGCAACTTGAGCTTGTATGCCACTGTGCCTACTCTGGACAAGACTTCGAATGGTCCAATATATCGTGGGTTCAGCTTTCCGCGCTTTCCAAAGCGCGCGACACCTTTCCAAGGTGACACTTTTAGTAGGACCCTGTCTCCGACTTGAAACTCTAGAGGCTTTCGCCTCATATCAGCATAGCTTTTCTGGCGGTCACGGGCCGCTTTGAGGCGTTCCTTTATCAAAAAGACCTTGTCCGTGGTCTCTTGAACAATTTCGGGCCCGGTGAGTTGTTTTTCTCCAACTTCCGCCCAACATAATGGCGACCGGCACTTGCGTCCATATAGAGCTTCAAACGGTGCGGCTTGAATGCTCGTATGATAGCTGTTGTTGTAAGAAAATTCTACCAATGGCAAGTGCGTGTCCCAATTACCTCCGAAATCAATCGCGCATGCCCGCAACATATCTTCCAAGGTCTGGATGGTTCGTTCACTTTGACCATCCGTTTGGGGGTGATATGCGGTACTCATGTCGAGGCGAGTACCGAGGGCTTCATTTAAACTTTCCCAAAATCTGGAAGTGAAACGACTATCCCGATCGGAGATGATAGAAACAGGTACACCGTGTTTGGATACCACTTCCTTAATGTACAACCGGGTCAGTTTCTCCAACCTGTCCGTTTCGTGAATCGGAAGGAAGTGTGCAGATTTCGTCAATCGATCTACGATTACCCAGATCATGTCATGGCCGCTTGTTGTCTTAGGTAACTTGGTAATGAAATCCATGGTAATTCGTTCCCATTTCCATTCCGGTATTTCCGGTTGCTGGAGCAAACCGGAAGGTTTCTGGTGCTCAGCCTTGACCTTTGCGCAAGTCAAACATCGCGCAACATAGGCTGCTATATCCCTTTTGAAATTCGGCCACCAATAAAGTTCCTTCAGATCGTGGAACATCTTGTCTGCACCAGGGTGAACCGAATATCTAGAACTGTGAGCTTCGGCCAACACTAGCTCACGCAATCCTCCGTACACTGGAACCCAAATTCTATTCATAAAATACAGAGTCTGGTCTGCCTTTGGTTCTAGCGAATCAACCATCTTTCGTAATCTTTCACCCTTGACATTTTCGGGTTTAAGGGCGTTAACTTGAGCTTCACGAACTCGTTCAGTCAGATTCGTGTGGATAGTCAGACCCAAAGCTCGAACACGCAATGGTTTAACCCGTTCCTTGCGACTCAAGGCGTCGGCTACGACGTTCGCCTTACCGGGATGGTACTTAATTTCACAATCGTAATCGTTTAATAATTCAACCCATCGCCGTTGTCGCATGTTTAAATCCTTCTGATCAAAGATGTGTTGCAAACTCTTATGATCAGTGAAAATCGTACACTTAGTTCCGTACAAATAGTGCCTCCATATCTTGAGAGCGAACACCACTGCACCTAATTCCAAATCGTGTGTAGTGTAGTTCTTCTCATGGATTTTCAGTTGCCTGGAAGCGTATGCTATTACTTTTTCTCGCTGCATCAGTACACAACCCAGGCCTTGATGTGAGGCATCACAGTAAACTACAAAATCTTCCGTACCATCGGGGAGTGATAGTATCGGAGCGCCACATAATTTGTCTTTTAACAATTGGAATGCTGCCTCTTGCTTTTCCGTCCACTCGAATTTCTTATCCTTTTGGGTTAGCATGGTTAAAGCTTGTGCTATCTTTGAAAAGTTCTCGATGAACCTTCTGTAATAACCCGCAAGGCCAAGAAATTGTCGTACTTCGGTAGGAGTTCGAGGGGCTTCCCAATTTTTAATTGCCTCGATCTTGGCGGGATCGACGTGTATGCCTTTCTCGTTTACCACGTGGCCTAAAAAGTGAACTTCCCGAATCCAAAAGTCACACTTTGAGAATTTTGCGTAGAGCTTCTCTTTGCGTAACACTTCAAGAATTAATCGAAGGTGATTCTCGTGGTCTTCTTTTGTGCGTGAATAGATTAAAATATCGTCAATGAAGACTATGACGAATTTGTCCAGGTATGGCTTACACACGCGGTTCATTAGGTCCATGAAAACCGCTGGTGCATTGGTTAAGCCGAACGGCATTACCAAAAATTCATAGTGTCCATACCGGGTTCTGAAGGCCGTTTTTGGTACATCTTCTTCTTGTATACGCAACTGGTGATAGCCAGACCTCAAATCGATCTTGGAGTAATAGCTGGAACCTTGGATCTGATCAAATAGATCGTCGATCCTGGGGAGAGGATAGCGATTCTTGATGGTTAGCTTGTTCAGCTCTCGATAGTCGATGCACATGCGAAATGTGCCATCCTTCTTCTTCACAAATAAGACGGGAGCTCCCCAAGGTGAGAAACTCGGTCTTATAAAACCTTTGTCCAACAATTCTTGTAGTTGGCTGGACAGTTCCTGCATCTCTGATGGAGCTAGGCGGTATGGCGATCGCGCCACAGGAGCAGCTCCGGGAACGAGGTCGATGCGGAACTCGACTTGTCGAGGTGGCGGTAACCCCGGCAAATCTTCTGGAAATACATCCGGAAAATCTCTAGCTACTGGAATGTCTTCCAACTTTCGCTCGTCGGCTTTCTTGTCCACTACGTGTGCCAAGAATGCGACAAGCCCTTTTCTCAGACACTTACGAGCCTTCATGCTTGAAATAATTCTTAGCGGCGTTCCGTGCCTTTCCCCTTGAATTGAGAGAGTTTCACCGCTTGCGAGGGGGACTTGAATGACTTTATCGTTGCAAACCATGACGGCGTGGTGCGCGGACAACCAGTCCATGCCGACAACTATGTCAAAACTTCCCAATACAACTGGCAAAAGATCAATCCCAAACTCGTGCCCACAGAGTTCCAATTTACAATCCCTCGCTACTTCTCTCGTTTCAATAGTTTTACCATTAGCCAGTTCTATGGAGTAGGGTGTATCTAGTTTACTAGTTTTTAATCCAAGTAGTCTTTTAAACTCAATGGATACGAAGCTAAAGTCAGCACCGGTATCAAATAATACAGAGGCATAATGACCATTAAGAGGAAACGTACCAGTGACCACGTTGGGGTCTTGCCGTGCATCACCGGCTCCAATCACAAATGCCCGCCCGCGGGCCTGGTTGTTGATCTTGGGGCAATCCTTTTTCCAATGATCTAGCGACCCGCATGCAAAGCATGGTCTAGCCCCTCCATTTTTCGGTGCTCCGGAACGACAATCTTCAGTCTTGTGCCCTGTGCGGTGGCACTTTCCACATGTCAACCCATTATCTCTTCCCTGATTTCCCTGTTTGTTACCATTACCACGTCCCGTGGCAACATATCCTTTTCCCTTCTTGTTTGAGCTACCCGACGCTCTGTCCCTCTTCCCTTCATCCCGTTTCCTTTTCCCAAATCTTGGCTTGTTACCCTGGTCGTTCGACACAACAGCTGAGGTTGATCCCTGATTCTTGGCTTCTACACTGCTTGCCTCAGAAATTTTTAATCCCGACACTTGTCGGATCAGTGTGCCCATGCGTATCGCATCTTCGGTGAGGCTAAGCGCGAGATCAATGGCTGCGCGCATGGTCGTAGGTTTAGAAGCAGTGACCATACTACGTATTTGCGGTGCCAAGCCGAACAAATATCGCTCAATCTTGTTGTTTTCAGGGGTGACCAACCGTGGCACTAATCTGGCAAGATCATGGAATCGAGACGTGTAACCAGTAACGTCCGCTCCCATCATAGTGAGGTTCCAGAACTCAGTTTCCAGTTTCTGTACCTCGCTCGCCGGGCGGTACTCAGCAATCATGAGTTCCTTCAGTTCTGTCCATGACAGGGAGTAAGCAGTGTCATCACCTAATGACTGGACTTGTCCATTCCACCACGTCAGTGCTTGGTCCAAGAACAAGTTGGTGGAGTACATAACCGACTGACGTGGGGTACACCCACTGATACGGATGACTGCCTCGGTCTTTTCAAACCACTTGACCAGGCCAACTGATCCTTCCGTGCCGTTGAAATTGATCGGCTTGCAGTCTAGGAAGGCTTTGAAGGTGCAGCCACGCTCTCGCGAGGCCGTTTCTGCATCAATAAAGTTGTATGTTATTATGGGATAGGAGTTTTAGGATATTCTCCCATCGCTTTACCAATTATTTTCAACTTCTTACCAGTGGGGGAGGTTTCTTGTCGGTCACTCCCAGTCAAGTCACGTGATCGTTCGGAGCGAGCAGCTTCGTGCTCCGCGATCGCGCGGGCTATGCGTTCAGAAATCATGGTCTCAAGTTCGGCTGGTGTTGCGGGCAGTCCGTCTGCACCGCTGTTGCTTCTGGTGGCTGGTGCCATTTTCTTCAATAATAATTATCAAAGGTTAATTTGGCAAACATTTATACAATATAAAGCATAAATAACAAACCAGAATATGAACACAATAATCAACACCAAGTCATCACACAACATACCAACACATCATACAAAAATAAATAGTAATCAACACAACATCACCACACAAATACACAAACCACAACATATGGAGTAAGCAATAATAATCATAGACAACAACATATTTCACCATAATAATAAGATTTTTCATTAATTTCAATAGTACTAGTACAATGCTTGTTCATAATAACAAAATGGAGAATACATTTCTCATACAATACATTGTTTTTGAAATAAATAAAACATCATATCATGTGCCGTCGTACCCGTACGGCTAGGCAAAATGCAGACGAGTGTCACAACCCGTGCTATACTACCATACTGCTGCTACTATGTACATAAGCTGGTGATTCTTCCGTGCATCCCTGATACATCCTCACTGTGGCGGTGGTGGCGGATACTGGTACTGCGGTGCATGCATACTGATCGTCATGCTGATCGTCATGATACGCTCATACAAGAACTGTCGATGCGCAAAATGCGCATCCCCTGTAATACCACACTGAGCGTCCATGCTCAGTAACTCCTCCGCATAATGCGCCAGAGCGTCTCGTGCATCAATCATCCTCGTCCACATCAGACGGGTCTGCTGCTCCACCTGTGTTACGGTGCGCTGCACCGTGTCAGCGAGAGTCTGAAAGTCCCGCTCTAAGGTGATGGCAGTGGACCATGCTGGTCCAGACAATGGTGTCATCCTAGATGGCTGGGATGGTCCGGGTATATCTGGGTGAGCTGATGGGAATGGCCCAAAGGGGGCTGGTATCGGTATGTGTGGAAGTAACGGGGTAAAACCTGGTGGTCTGAGGGTAAAGTGGGGTGGCATCATGTAAGGGTCCCCTGCACCCAGAGGGTACGGTGCAGGTGGCATGCTGGGAAGGGTAGGGATCGGTAGTGTCATGGCTATAGTGGGTGGTGGTACAAGCTCGGCTAATGGGGCTACTAGAGGCTCTGAAACAGTGGCCCACTCTGGAGTGGATACCACGACAGTGGGGGTGGGAGGGCTCGCGGTGGCAAAGGCTGCCATGCCTGCCCTGCGTAGCTCAGAGCTATCGGCGGGGCTACCCTCAAGTACATGTGCTGCTAAGGCTGGCCCCTCCTGAGGTGCGGGCTCAAGTGGTGCTGGTGGGGCTACGGGGTCAGCAGGTGCGTCCTCTATCATTGGAGCCACTGGCTCCTCCTGAACAGCTGGGATCTCGGGTACCAGCATGTGCTCAACCGAGGCTACAGACTCGTCGTCCGAGTCATCAGATATCCACCCGTTCCTCCCACGGGAGATCGGCATGAGTCTCATGCCTGGAGGAATGTGGATGTGTGGTACAGGTGCTGGCTCATGCTCCACGTGAGCCTGTCTGTCGAACGGAGACTCTACTGTCTCCGACTGGGCTGGGATCGGCCGGGACGGTCCGGCACAGCCTTCAGGGAAGTCCCTGATAGCTCGGATGGGGCGTGGGGCTAAAGGTGCGGCCGGTACAATAGGTAGCGGCGCGTCGACCACGGCGGGTGCCCAGTCAGGATCCTCGCTAGGATCCGTCTCGTCCGAATCGTCATCTGAACCTCCTGCGACGTTCATCTCCACGTCGTCGTCTTCCGCATCAAGTACAACCAGCTCGACTGGCTCAGGCGGTGGTGCGGGGATGATCTGAATGCTGCTATCGTAACTGGGCGCTATGCTACCAGCGTCCGACATCCTGGCAAAAGAACCAAACATGTATATATATGAATTAATTTAAATTAGACAGTTAAGGCGTACATTATCAGTATCCTCTCTAACCTCAAATACTACGTTAATGCATAACGATACCCCTGGCTAGCTTGGTCGGAATCTCCTCATGCCCAATGCTTCTTGAAAAATTACTTTATTTGCATTTAGCAACTATGTATACATTTTTTGAAAACTTTATCTTTTTGAACCAAATCCGGTTATAGTCTAGTTTTTAAAGAAAATATTCTAGTTCGCTATAACCTTGGCTCTGATACCACCTTCTGTCACACCACGACAATGGCGGAAACACGTGGCGCGACGGTTCAAAGCATAAAGTCAAGGTTATTGCTAAACACAAGTAATTTAAGAAAATGGGTCATTTATTATGACGTCAAATCTTGTTCAAATATTACACAAAAGTAAATTGTTTTTAAGAAAATCATAGAGGTTTCTCAAATATATCCCAAATGCCTTGGGAAATAAAAGTGAAACCCCGCAAAAGTTTGACGCCGCATTGGAGGATTCCACGACCCAGCTTGCCCGGTTCTCCTTCATCTAATTACCTGAAAGATATGTGTAACACCCCAACCGATGGCGGAAACATCGGGATGTCACGTAATGATGATTGTTCAGTAGCTCATGGTAAATAATAGATTCCATTAAATGATTTAATTGAATTACATACAATTGTTCTAGAATTTGTACATCAAATTGAATAAATCTATACACGTATCTTCAAGCATCAATTCAAATCTTCAAGCAAATAGAACCTGAAACATGTTAAGTTGAAAATGTTTTGGGTCAACAAAAGTTGGTGAGAATTACATAGGTTTTTGAGAAATAATTGATAACAATAGTTTGTACAACACTCAGGGTTGTATGATGATAGAGTATGATACCGACATGCAACAATGCGTCTTTGTACAACCAAACCTTGTGTCGACTGATGACTAACTCGCAAGTTAGTTAAATGTTATTACTGTTATCGATCATCCCTGAGTCTATGCGGGTGGGATGGGTTTGTCAGACCTATAGCGCTATAATCTAAACAGGCGGCTTGATCATTGTAAATGATTGTACTGTGTCTTTTTGTTACAGTCAAATGATAGAATGATGTTGTAATTGAATCACAAGTAAATATGAGTAAATGATAGTATAAAATATTTGAACATGTTTCACCCCAAAAATAGTGAAAATAGAGTAAAGGGGCTATGTAAACTCACCTTGGTAAAATGTTATATCTGTTGAAAATAGTGTGTTGCCCAAATGTATCAAGTATCACCCTATAATAAAGTAATAAATATGTCTAAGTCTATCATTCCTAAAAATGTATAAGTTTCTAGGGCTTCGAATTGGGGATAAATGCGTGTTTGTTTATTATTAAAAATATTCATCAATTGAGAGAAATTTAGTAAATAAATAACCAAAAATCTTTTATGAATATTAAATCCAAGATGGTCACAAGAATATGTTTGATGTATAAAAATAATTTTTATAAAATTATTTCCTTTAAAATAGATTATTAAATCTATTTATTACAATTTGTCAAATTTTAACTTTAATATTCAAAAATACTAAAATTAAAGAATTATTGTTTTAAAAATCATATTCCTGTTCTAATTGATTAAAAATAATTTGTATAAAATTTTGGTGCAAAAATGATGAAAATTGGATTTATTATGATTTAATTATGATTAAATCTAACAAAAATTGATTAAAAATATAAAATAAATGATTTTACTGAATTAAAAATTATTTCAGTAAAGTTTATCCTTATAAAAAGTCAGGATAATTTTTGGAGATTTTAATAAAATTGTTTTGATATATAAATGGATTTTTATAAATATAATAGTATAAAAATGATTTAATTATTATAAATATTAAATAAATGAATTTCTGAAAAATAAAAATTGTAAATAAAACTTTTATCTCAGATTAATCAAATATAATTTTTTTAGAATTTATAAAATAGTTTTGATATTTTAAAATGAATTTATAAGTTTTAAATGTATATATATAATATTGATTTGTAAAAAGAAATGGAATTTAAGGAAAAAAAAAGGGTCCAGGCCGGGTCTCGAACCTGCGTGTGATGGATAACAAAGCATCAACACAACCACTTGGTCTAGACCTGTGGTTGTGTTAGGATTCAGTTTGTTTAATATATATATATCGTATAAAAATTTGTGTTCTTCCCCAAATTAACACATTCAAGCCCTAGATTTGCAATTGATCAGATTACACAACAATAACCCAATTAACCTTAGGGTTATTGTTGTGTACATGCCGAAGATTAAAACCCATAAGGAAAAACATACTTACAAACACGAATCGTGTGTATTTGCTTGGTCAACGTATAAGTCAAACGCGAAACAAAAACACTTCCAAGGATGAATTATTACAGAAATAGAGGGTTGAGGGAAGGATTTCGGCGAGTTGTCAATGATTTGCAATGTCCAATTTATAGGGATAGGATCTGGGTTGCATGATTGGAAGGTTTGACTCGACTTGAATGTTTGCGAGTGAAATTGGTCAAAATTAAAAGGATTTAATGATGATTACTAGCATAATTAACGCGTAATATCAGTCACTTACACGTCTCGAAGGGATTAGTCAAATGTTTCCTTAAATTGGTTCAATCTAAAGTCAACTGTATGGAATAAAGGGGCTGTGCGCGCCTGCTGCTAACAGCGAGCAGTACAGAGCTTTAAGAAGGTCATATATACTAATTGGGTTGGATTTAAAACAGGTAAGGCTTCCAGGTCAGCTGGTTGGTGCGCGTGTGCTGTGTGTTGAGGGTCTCCGGTTCGAGTCTTGTCTGAAGCAACACATTTTTTTTTTGTTTGGTTAAGAAGGGGAAGGAGGGGAGTTTGGGCTGGGCTGGTTGGGCCGACTGCTTGGGCTCAGCAGGCCCAGTCTGATTCTAAGGAAAGGGAAAGGGAAAGGGTGGTTTGGGTTTGGGCTTAGATTAATAAAAAATCAATCCACACTATTTTTTTTATGTATTATTATTATTATTATTATTATTATTATACACATATACATATATATATATATATAAGTTGTGAATGAGGAAAAATAAAGACTTTACCACATTTTTAAAATGTAACAAAAATAAGGGTGTTTATAAAAAATTCGGGGGAAAATTTCGCGATGTTACAATCTCCCCTACTTTTAGGAACTTCGTCCCGAAGTTAAGAGAAACACTAGGTTAGCAATTGATCGACTACCGACACTCTTGATAAAATTTCACACTACCTTAATGTACCTGTAAATTCACGATTACGTTCCGGACCGTAATAACCAATTTACCTTACATTAGGGTTTTGCGTCCTTTTATTACTTTCCGACTATTGAGCAGGTCTGATAGTCTCCACCAGTCGTTGAGCAGGTGGTAGGGCCTCTCCCGACTGTTGGAAAGACATGATGACCTCTGCCAATCGTTAAGTAGGTTGTTTGGTAGTCAACTAATTGTTGTACAAGTAAGCAAGTATGATCATAGATATAACAATTAGTTCACATTCAAACAAGCATGCACACAGATATTATGATAATACTTGAATCTTATTATTAGAATCAAAAGTGCAATACATGAGATTAAAGATAAAGTAGACATTATTCAAATGGTAGGACTTTCTGTTAAGTAGCTGGAGGGTCTTGATCTCTGTTCAATTTAGGGCATCTGTTACGGAAGTGATTTGGGTTTCCACATTCATAGCATTGACCATAGTTGTAATTACCAGGACGATTAGGATTAGTAACCTGAGCAGGGTTGTAGATAATCGCAGCCAGTCGGGCATCAACACCTTTGTTGTTTTTGTTGTTGTTGTGGTTGTTGTTACCTTCCTCTTGGTTTTTCACCACTGTTATTGCGAGTGCTACGACGTGGAGACATGATCCGTAAGGGACACAATGAAGGTTCAATGTGGCATGAAATGAATGAGGTGATATAAGGAATGTAATCATTTATTCATTAATTAAAACGAATAAACGAAAACGTTGACTTATCAAAGACTCCAGATTCTAATAACATATGAAGACATGCTTTAGCCTATAAGTGAACACTCATCCCGAGAATTCCCAGGTAGGCATCCGGGTCCCTCGTCTGATTGGGATATATGCGCAATGCCAGCCTAGACAGAAGACTCAGAATACAGGCGTTCACCCTTCCAGATTGCACGTGTTCGTTATTAAAAATCTAGAACTTCGACGAGATTTCAAGATGGTTCAGGTTAAACCTGAGGAATTTGTCCTATTAGTCTAAGAGTAGATCCACTGTTGGAGAGCAGCCTTCTTGTAAGGATGAAAGTAAGGATATGAAGTAGGAGGGAGATAGAGAATAGCAAGTAAAAGAAGCAAGTACTTGTTAAATCCTATGGTTATAGACTAGATTATTTTTCTAATAACCTAATTCCCTATAACCATGGCTCTGATACCAATCTGTAACACCCCAACCGATGGCGGAAACATCGGGATGTCACGTAATGATGATTGTTCAGTAGCTCATGGTAAATAATAGATTCCATTAAATGATTTAATTGAATTACATACAATTGTTCTAGAATTTGTACATCAAATTGAATAAATCTATACACGTATCTTCAAGCATCAATTCAAATCTTCAAGCAAATAGAACCTGAAACATGTTAAGTTGAAAATGTTTTGGGTCAACAAAAGTTGGTGAGAATTACATAGGTTTTTGAGAAATAATTGATAACAATAGTTTGTACAACACTCAGGGTTGTATGATGATAGAGTATGATACCGACATGCAACAATGCGTCTTTGTACAACCAAACCTTGTGTCGACTGATGACTAACTCGTAAGTTAGTTAAATGTTATTACTGTTATCGATCATCCCTGAGTCTATGCGGGTGGGATGGGTTTGTCAGACCTATAGCGCTATAATCTAAACAGGCGGCTTGATCATTGTAAATGATTGTACTGTGTCTTTTTGTTACAGTCAAATGATAGAATGATGTTGTAATTGAATCACAAGTAAATATGAGTAAATGATAGTATAAAATATTTGAACATGTTTCACCCCAAAAATAGTGAAAATAGAGTAAAGGGGCTATGTAAACTCACCTTGGTAAAATGTTATATCTGTTGAAAATAGTGTGTTGCCCAAATGTATCAAGTATCACCCTATAATAAAGTAATAAATATGTCTAAGTCTATCATTCCTAAAAATGTATAAGTTTCTAGGGCTTCGAATTGGGGATAAATGCGTGTTTGTTTATTATTAAAAATATTCATCAATTGAGAGAAATTTAGTAAATAAATAACCAAAAATCTTTTATGAATATTAAATCCAAGATGGTCACAAGAATATGTTTGATGTATAAAAATAATTTTTATAAAATTATTTCCTTTAAAATAGATTATTAAATCTATTTATTACAATTTGTCAAATTTTAACTTTAATATTCAAAAATACTAAAATTAAAGAATTATTGTTTTAAAAATCATATTCCTGTTCTAATTGATTAAAAATAATTTGTATAAAATTTTGGTGCAAAAATGATGAAAATTGGATTTATTATGATTTAATTATGATTAAATCTAACAAAAATTGATTAAAAATATAAAATAAATGATTTTACTGAATTAAAAATTATTTCAGTAAAGTTTATCCTTATAAAAAGTCAGGATAATTTTTGGAGATTTTAATAAAATTGTTTTGATATATAAATGGATTTTTATAAATATAATAGTATAAAAATGATTTAATTATTATAAATATTAAATAAATGAATTTCTGAAAAATAAAAATTGTAAATAAAACTTTTATCTCAGATTAATCAAATATAATTTTTTTAGAATTTATAAAATAGTTTTGATATTTTAAAATGAATTTATAAGTTTTAAATGTATATATATAATATTGATTTGTAAAAAGAAATGGAATTTAAGGAAAAAAAAAGGGTCCAGGCCGGGTCTCGAACCTGCGTGTGATGGATAACAAAGCATCAACACAACCACTTGGTCTAGACCTGTGGTTGTGTTAGGATTCAGTTTGTTTAATATATATATATCGTATAAAAATTTGTGTTCTTCCCCAAATTAACACATTCAAGCCCTAGATTTGCAATTGATCAGATTACACAACAATAACCCAATTAACCTTAGGGTTATTGTTGTGTACATGCCGAAGATTAAAACCCATAAGGAAAAACATACTTACAAACACGAATCGTGTGTATTTGCTTGGTCAACGTATAAGTCAAACGCGAAACAAAAACATTTCCAAGGATGAATTATTACAGAAATAGAGGGTTGAGGGAAGGATTTCGGCGAGTTGTCAATGATTTGCAATGTCCAATTTATAGGGATAGGATCTGGGTTGCATGATTGGAAGGTTTGACTCGACTTGAATGTTTGCGAGTGAAATTGGTCAAAATTAAAAGGATTTAATGATGATTACTAGCATAATTAACGCGTAATATCAGTCACTTACACGTCTCGAAGGGATTAGTCAAATGTTTCCTTAAATTGGTTCAATCTAAAGTCAACTGTATGGAATAAAGGGGCTGTGCGCGCCTGCTGCTAACAGCGAGCAGTACAGAGCTTTAAGAAGGTCATATATACTAATTGGGTTGGATTTAAAACAGGTAAGGCTTCCAGGTCAGCTGGTTGGTGCGCGTGTGCTGTGTGTTGAGGGTCTCCGGTTCGAGTCTTGTCTGAAGCAACACATTTTTTTTTTGTTTGGTTAAGAAGGGGAAGGAGGGGAGTTTGGGCTGGGCTGGTTGGGCCGACTGCTTGGGCTCAGCAGGCCCAGTCTGATTCTAAGGAAAGGGAAAGGGAAAGGGTGGTTTGGGTTTGGGCTTAGATTAATAAAAAATCAATCCACACTATTTTTTTTTATGTATTATTATTATTATTATTATTATTATTATACACATATACATATACATATATATATATATATATATAAGTTGTGAATGAGGAAAAATAAAGACTTTACCACATTTTTAAAATGTAACAAAAATAAGGGTGTTTATAAAAAATTCGGGGGAAAATTTCGCGATGTTACAATATGTTTAAAAGTTTCGTCAATATAAATATATTGGTGAGTTCACAGGTTTTTAGTTTCCAAAACTTGAATACTTGGGAAATACCATGTTATGACAATATATTTTAGTTGCAAATTCCTATAAATCTACTTGAGACTATAATCAAACCAAGACTTATAATAATTGTGCCCCGCTCCAAGTCGTTACTCGGTTTCCCACGACTTAAGTTCAGAATATATGCACCCCAGGCATAACCTAATGCATAATCGACGCTATCGATTAGGGGTGGGCCTTGTCAGGCACCAATAGTACTATTCAATATTCCTCCGGTTTCATTTCCCTGAATAAATGATTATAGAGGCGAGGACTCAACCCCGAGTGGCGGTCACACCTCAAGTAATAAATCCGTCTAACATTTTCCCTAACATATCTTTCCCCCGAAGAAAAACGTAAAAAATAGTTTAAAATGGGGCCGTGAAACTCACCTAAAACTCTGTCTGGCTTACTAGGCGGATAGCAAAGATGGTCTCGCACCTACAAACGTCCTAGACGTATAAGTCACTATTCCTATAGTGCATGTGACTTGGCAAGTTGTACACCCAACTCCCGACCACAAGTTATTCCAAATTCCGTTTAATTAAGCGCGTATCCTAGGTTTCGTTGGCGTTACATTACCCTTTGTGTTACAAGTTATATATTACTCTTGTTAATATTTCCTTAACTTGTATCTTATTATCATCAACTCGACTTCACTTAACATATAATTATTTTCCCATTTAAATAATTATACTTAAGATCGCATCGCTCGATATAATATATATTTCAACACTCGACCCGACTCACTTTGCCGCACATTTGTTTTCCCATTTAAACAAATATACTAAGATCTTGTCGTTCGATTGTATATTCTTAACGCCCGATTCAACTCACCATACCGTATATTTATTTTCCCATTCAAATAAATATACTAGGATCTCGTTGGTATGGCATACACATATATATATATATCTTTGTCTTCTCGTCGCGGCTTTCCTTCCCACATATCTACTTTCCCATTAAGTAGATATACTAGAATTTTGCCGAGACGAGCGTACATATATATAAATGTGTAATTTTTCTTGTTAAGTATATACGTTTGTTTAACGTCTTATTTGTTTATGTCATGTGTTTCTCCCACGAATAATTCCTATAACACTTAGGAAAGTGTTCATTAGTTTCACCCATGATGTATATATATTTTACTTCTTAAAAATATATATTTTCTTATCTTGCCGCAATGGCATTTTTCTCGTGTTTTGTCCGTGTACGGTTTGTTAACGCGTCTTAGCTCGATATCTTAACTCGAATAGTTAATTTTTCCAAGTGTTTTCCCAACATGTGTTTTATAGAAATATTATCCATATTTCTTCCTCTTAACACAAGTTACTTGGAAGGTTTGAAATACTTATGTATTTTTAACCCAACTTGTTAACTTAACTACAAAAATGTTTCCAACACTTTTATATTCCCATTTATATAAAAGTATTCATTTTTGTATAAGTTTCTCAAGTTTGTTTAATATTTTTATAAAATCTCTATTTTATAAAAATCCTTATGTTAATACCATCCATATTTTTATAACATTCAAAAATATACTTTTATACAAAATACCCAAGTATATCTACTAGTATTTACCAAAATCATCCTTAGAAATTTATTACTTACACTTTTGACACCAAACTTTCCATCCTTGCATTTTTGGACTAATAGTTTCTAAAATATCCATTTTAGTCCTCTAACTTTCAAAGTTACAATATTAGTCCCTTAACCTTCAAAAGTTGCATTTTTCCACTCTAACTTCCAAAGTTAACATTTTTCACTCAAAATAGTAGACTATGAATATTCAACTTTTTATTGGTAAGTTATTTTTGTATCAAAACACTTTTGTTAGTCTTATATTCCATATGTAAGACTACTTGTATGTGTGTTTTATGTATTTGCCCATTTTAACAAAATATCATTCTTCTAAGTAAGTTACATTAATTTTTCCATCTTCTTTATCCATGAACTTCTAATATGTTCCACCATACATTATACCTTAGATGATCATAATAAGATGATTTTAAAGTTACTTTTTAACATATTCAAGTTCATTCCACAATCTTAACCAAATCATCATCCTACTTAGTTTAAGTGTAAACTTTATATATTTTCAAGATCATTACTTTATCATCATCAAATCCATGATTTATTTACATATCTTTAATCATCCATTTTACACAAGTAAAACCTATTAAAGATTATGTTCAAACCACCTTTTAAACCCTTCATGTACAACTTGCTTCTAAGAACACATACATGAATAATAATAATAATCAAAAACAAGGTTAAGAAGCTTACTACTAGCACAAGGCTAGGGAAGACAAAACCTTGGATTTTGAGAGGGGTTTAGTGTGTTCTTCCTTAATGGTTAAGCTCCAAGCTTGAAACACACAATAGGGGTTTGGATGACGGATTGTTTTAAGTGATTTGGAGATGTAAAAACTTGAAAGAATGATGTATGGGGGAGAGGTAAAACCCACGGCCAAAGAAGGAAAGAAGAAGAAGAGTTTTGCTTTGATGCTCCAAGTCTCTAACACATGTTTATAAAGCCTTATCACATGTAATCATTCCAAAGATTCAAGTAATCTTATGGAGGATTGAGTTGTGTACTTGGGATTTTTGGAAAGATATGATATGTGTGTGTGTATAAGATGCCGTGTATGTATGTATGGATGTGGAAGATTGCTTGCAAATCTTGCTAAACCTTTGTGATCTTTTATAATCTTCACATAAGATTTCTTACATGCATGTGTATACTAGTGTGATGATAAGCTAAGTGTTGTCTTGGATTTTATGGCCATATGGCCGAAATTTATGTAAGGGGGGGGGGCAAGAAAGTAGCATGCTTGTACTTGTGTGTCTTACATCTTTTCCTAATCCATGCATGCTTTACACTAGGGTATAGATTATAATTATAAACACCATTTGCATGGATGTTTTGTGGCCATAAGGCCGGCCCTTTGATGGGTCTAGGTGGGGTCCACAACTTCAAATATTTACCCAATATTTGTTAAGTTAAATCCCCCGTCGTTCGGGTGTCGTTCGGGTATTTTTCGGGTTTTAATCACGCGTTATCCGGACATTAAAAATACCTTTAATAGCCCTTAAATATAGTCTAATTTAAGCGTTGATTGGTTATTTAGGCCTTTGCCGGGTGAAATTATGAGTTATACGCGTATCGGGTGCGGTACGCGCATTTTATTCGTTACCGGGAGATTTGTACAAGACGTTTTCACTTATGGTTTTGGAGTTCCAAAACTCATTATATTTCATGAAAATACCCTTTATTATATATCCTGGGTGTCCGGGATCCTTTTCGTTTATTTAATTATTACCGGGTAATTGCCAACGTCCATACCGGATAGCTTATTCGCACATGATCCAATCATGCTTTACCATTAAACGTATGCATTCCTATGCACTATTTGGAAATTGCTATCTCCTAAGGCCTTGATAATTAAATCACACATAATTGCATTTAATTACGTTAATCATATATTAATTAATTTGTACGGAATTACCTTATTTTTGCCGGTTGTTACATTTGTTGAGAATATGCTTGTCAAAATTGACAAATTTGTATTTCCGGTGGATTTTGTCATCCTTGATATGGATGAGGACTCTAAAGTGCCTCTGATCCTCGGACGTCCTTTCCTTAACACGGCTAGGACGATTGTTGACGTGGCTGCAGGCCAAATCACACTCCGGGTGAATGATGAGCATGTGACTTTTGATGTTCAGAGGTCGATGCGAGTCAGGATGACACACTATACTATCTTGATATAGTAGACCAGTGTGTCAGTTCTCACTTTCGAGGCACGATAGAGGGGAATGTTTCAGGCACACATCTGTTGTGTGGGGACTTAGATGGCATTATGAAGGAGGGCCATAGAGATATGCAGCCGGTCTATCAGATCGGTGATGATAGTCCCCAGAGCCCAGAGCGTTTCGTGGAGATTGAGCGAGAGGAGAGCGATAAGTCGAAGCCGTCTGTTGAAGATCCGCCGTCTTTGGAGCTGAAGGAGCTCCCACCGCATCTGGAGTATGCATTTCTTGACGAGGAGGGTCGTCTGCCTGTTATCATTTCATCTTCTCTATCTGTAGTTGAAAAGAGCGAGTTGCTTCGTGTGTTTAAACTTCATAAGAAGGCAATCGCCTGGAAGATCATGGACGTCAAGGGGATTAATCCCTCATTCTGTACTCATAAAATCTTGATGGAAGATGTCTATAAGCCTTGTGCGCAGCACCAGAGGCGTCTGAACCCGAACATGCAAGAAGTTGTTAAGTCCGAGGTCATTAAATTGCTTGATGCTGGATTGATATATCCGATCTCGGATTTTGTTTGGGTTAGTCCTGTGCACGTCGTGCCCAAGAAGGGTGGCATGACGGTGGTCACGAATGATAGGAATGAGTTGATTCCTACGAGGACCGTCACGGGGTGGAGAGTTTGCATTGACTATCGCAAGCTCAATGACGCCACCCGCAAGGATCACTTCCCGCTTCCATTCATCGATCAGATGTTGGAACGACTGCCGGGGAAGTTATATTATTGTTTCCTTGATGGTTTCTCGGGGTATTTCCAAATCCCTATCGATCCTGTGGACCAGGATAAGACGACTTTCACATGCCCTTATGGCACATTCGCCTGCAGGCGTATGCCGTTCGGGTTGTGCAATGCGCCGGCGACCTTCCAGCGTTGCATGGTTGCCATTTTTCATGACATGATCTAGGACTCCATGGAGGTGTTCATGGATGATTTTTCCGTTTTTGGGAGTTCATTCGATCAGTGTCTAGGGAATCTGGAGCAGATGCTTCAGAGGTGTGAGGAGACCAGTCTTGTGCTAAACTGGGAAAAATGCCACTTCATGGTGAAGGAAGGAATAGTCCTGGGGAATAAGATCTCCCAAAGTGGGTTGGAGGTTGACCCGGCCAAAGTAGATATCATTTCTAGGCTCCCTCCACCCTCCTCTGTCAGAGCGATCCGCAGCTTTTTGGGTCATGCGGGTTTTTACAGGCGATTCATCAAAGATTTCTCAAAAATCGCCCGTCCGATGACCCGTCTGTTAGAAAAGAAAGCACCGTTTGTGTTTGGTGCTGAGTGTGTGAAAGCCTTCGGGCTTTTAAAATGTTTGCTTGTGGAAGCCCCTATATTGGTAGCACCCGACTGGGAGCTGCCATTCGAGATTATGTGCGACGCGAGTGACTTCGCGATAGGGGCGGTCTTGGGACAACGGAAGGACAAGCACTTCCACCCGATCTACTACGCTAGCAAGACTCTTCATGATGCGCAGGAGCATTACACCACCACGGAGAAAGAGCTTCTAGCTGTAGTATTTGCATTCGACAAGTTTAGATCTTATTTAGTGCTGTCGAAGACCATTGTCTATACGGACCATGCAGCGATCCGATACCTTTTTAGCAAACAGGACGCGAAACCGCGCCTGATTAGGTGGATCCTGTTGCTGCATGTAACACCCTAAACCTTTTCTAAACGGAATACGCAGCGGAAATACGAACTAGAAAATTTCTTTCTTTATAAAAACATTCTCGTATATTTGGAACCCATTTCTACAAGATATTATAGGTGTGTCATCTTTTGTTGTTTCTTTATACATCATATACAATTCATCTTTATTAGTTTACGTGACCGCGACCTCGTACAATCCGTGTCCTCACTCGAGCTCCAACCATTTCTTGCTTGTGAGATAGACTAGAGAACCTGCAACCATCACATAACCATTTCCTTAGTTCATTAAGTGACTTCATGAAAATATTCACAATATGGAAATAATATCAACAATACTCAATGATCATGTCCTACGCCTTTTTGCAAGTTCGGATCCGATCTCCGGATCCTATCCTCCAATTTCCATGCATTCATCCTTACATACCTGCATCTTCAACAATACTACGATAAGACCATTTTCGTGTTGACTTGTGACCCCAAGCTTTGTAGCTAGCTTACTTACAAGTTAACATGCCATATTAGAATACTCAATAAGGAATTTACCAATGCAAAACATTAGTGTTCTCTCTACACTATACATTCATGCAAACTCATTTAGCAATTAGTTCAATCTAATAAGTTCCTTCATATTCATAATCTTTTTGACCCAATAATTTATTTACTTGCATGAACTGGTTGTTAGGTACTTAAAACATACCACATAATATGATACCTATCCCCTACAATCAATACCCCATGATTAATGTTGGTGTGTACGATCCTACACCTTTTCTTGATTAATATGAGATTATTAATGTGCAGCATTTTTCTGCGCAGCTGAGTTCACCGGCTTATTAGACCCACTAGATGTCCAAATCAGATCTTTATGTCTGAACATAAAATGTAGTACACTCGTAGAGCTTTCCGAGCATATAAGGCTCGACTACATCGGAATTTTCTGTGATTTTATGTGATTTTTGCAAGATCAGGACAAATTCGAAGCTAACACATTTCAGCTTGCTATCAAGGCTGAATTTTTAACTTAACATGCTGTTTTGACCCGCTTAAACTCCAAACTATCTTTCGATGTTTAAATATGAAATACAATACGTTCAAATAGCTTTCCAACCATGTATAATACACCCTAAACGGATATGTTACTGTTCCATTACATTTGTTACAAAACTGGGTATTCTTCAACCTCTTGTTTCTTTCAACTTAGACCCGATTGTCCCGTATACCTACATTGTTGCATAGAGTACCATTCATGCTCACTAATCAACATCCTATAATCTCATCAACTATAAAATACCTATCCATTCATGTTTTTCATTCTATACTTACACACGAGTAAAATGTACTAACCGAGAAATTAGTTCATGAGCCACTTACCTTTGCTCGTAGGAGTGTTGTCGTCCATTCCATCCGTTTGACCCGTTGTCTTCCAATCCATGTCATTCCTATTCCTACTTTAACAAGTCAACTTGCAAACCATTAGAACATATAATGGGTCATTCACCACCTTTAATACCTAAGTATTATTCACCCATCCCATTATATGTGTTCTTAATCATTTTACCATTCATACTAGTAATTTGGGTTAACCCCACCCATTTGACCCGAAATCACCAATTTGTGTCTAATGAAAACATATGGATCATTTTCACCACAAATCCATGACATCTTACTTTTAACCCATATACATATGTTTTTGGTTAATCCAACGCATTTAATCTATTCACCCAATTGACCCGTTTGGGTGATTCTCCCATTATTGACATACTTAACAATTTTATGACATTATGTTAACACCAAACAATTAAATCCACCAATGAGTTAACATCAAGATTATACCCACTTATCCATCCTTTCATTGTTACCCTTCTTCATACACATAAGAATTCAAATACATAAATGGAAGTTAAGTTTGTGAATTACTTATAAATGCGAGTAGAGTTCAAAACCATAACAAACGAACTCCGATTGAGATAATTTAGGAGTCCATGGAACCTTCACGACGAGATCTACGAAACCTACTAGTTTATGCCACCTCAAACAGCCACCAATGTTGCTGAAACAGCAAAACAGTGGCCAGATTACCCATTTTCGAGCTGATGTCTTCTGGTCAGTAAAAACCCCTCCTCCAGGCCTCTATATCAAAAACCCACCGTTGGATATGAACTTCTATTTGTGTTAAAGCTTCTGTAAAGATTTGAGAACGATCCAACGGTGCAATCTCCGGGAAATCGCACTTTATAACAGGCTGAAAACCTAAAAACGGGATTTTCTTTACTTGGATGGTTCTCTCTCTCTCTCACACACTCTTTCTCTTTCTAAAATTTGGGGGAGATAAATGAATGACCCAAAACCTTATTACATACATTTTATACTACCAAGGTTTGGCAATTGACACAACCGACCCTTGAACTTTTTAAAAGATTTATGGACAAGTCTACATACTTTGTTAATATTCTAAATGTGCCAATAACATAATTCGGGTTTTGGGGCATTACACTGCAGGAGTTCGATATAGAGATTCAGGACAAGAAGGGTGCCCTGAATGTTGCTGCTGACCATCTGTCCAGACTAGAGCATGAAGATGCCGAGAACTCCGCGTGGGATGCCATTAATGACAATTTTCCGCACGAGTTCTTGATGAGTGTCGAGTCGGTGGAAGATGTATCGCCATGGTTTGCGGATTTTACGAACTACCTCGCGTGCGGAATCCTTATCAAAGGATTGTCGCACCAGCAAAAGAGGAAGTTCTTCGCAGACCTCAAGCATTACTTGTGGGACGACCCATTTTTGTTCCGGGTCGAGGCGGATCAGCTGATTCGCCGTTGCGTGTTCGGGGTAAAGGCGGCGCATATCTTGCGCGATTGTCACGAGGGGCCTACCGGAGGTCACCATGGAGCGAATTACACTGCTAAGAAAGTGTTAGACTCCGGGTTTTACTGGCCCACACTCTTTCGTGACTCTCAGATATTGGTTGGTGCATGTGATTCGTGCCAGAGGGCGACGGACATATCAGCACGCGACCAAATGCCGCAGAACCCCATCCAAGTATGTGAAGTCTTTGACATTTGGGGCATTGACTTCATGGGACCATTCCCCTCCTCACGGGGAAATCAATATATACTCGTGGCAGTTGATTACGTTTCAAAGTGGGCCGAGGCACAAGCCTTACCCACAAATGATGCCCGAGTTGTAGTGAGGTTTGTTAGGAGCGTGTTCTCGCGGTTTGGTGCCCCAAAGGCACTGATTAGTGATCATGGTACACATTTCTGCAATACGCAGCTTGATCGCGCGTTAGCACGTTATGGCGTCCACCATAGGTTATCCACCCCGTATCATCCACAGACAAGTGGACAGGTGGAGGTCACTAACCGTGGATTGAAGCGAATCCTTGAGCGGTCAGTTAATCAAAACCGCAAGGATTGGGCGGACAAGCTGGATGATGCGTTGTGGGCCTTCAGAACTGCCTACAAAACGCCTATTAGGACGACTCCCTTTAGGCTTGTCTATGGCAAAGCGTGTCATCTCCCAGTCGAGTTAGAGCATAGGGCATTCTGGGCTCTTAAAACAGCGAATTTGGATCTTAAGACCGGCGGTGAGACCCGTTTCTTGCAGATCCATGAGCTAGAAGAGCTTAGGCAACAAGCCCATGAGAGCTCGATATTGTATAAAGAGCGCACAAAGAGATTGCACGACAGTCGCCTGAAACACCGAGAAGATTTTCAGGTAGGCGACTTGGTCCTGCTTTACAACTCGTGTCTGCGTCTCTTTCCAGGAAAGTTGAAATCCCGATGGACAGGACCGTACACTGTTAAGGAAGTATATCCTTACGGAACTGTCTCGATTGAAAATTCAGAGGGTTTGACTTTCAAAGTCAACAGTCATCGCCTGAAAGTCTACATTGACGGACCGATTGACAAATCCGTGGAGATGATCGATCTCTACGACCCGCACGCCTAATAAGTGTGGGGAAGTGAGTCTAGCTAGCGACTCGATAATAAATATAGCACGGCGTGTATGGGCGCGCCAAATTGTATATATGTGCATAGCTTAGTTTAATTTATAGTTAAGTTGTTTAATTTTAACTTGTTTTTGTAGTTTGTTTTTAGTCTTTGCAGGATTGATTCGCGCCTTATGAAGATGTGGAAAGTCGCTTCACAACTGAGGTATTATACTAAGAAGTGTCACAAAACAGGTATGTTGGTTGTTCGGGTCAAAACGGATAAGTGCAGGCAGTGTTGGGTTAAAACTGCAGCTCAAAAACCACATCAGTGGGTTTGAGCGGCCGCTCCAAGGAACCGAGCGGCCGCTCCAAACGCCCAGACCTTAAAAAAAAAAATCTGGGCGAGCGGCCGCGCGAAACACTGCTGCGAATTTTCTGAGGGGCAAAAAGGGTATTTGACTTTAAAAACTTTAAACTTATAACCCTACAACATATCAAACGGCCGCTCACTTACTTTTTCACCCAAATACTACAAGTTTTGCTCTCAAGAACACACACAAACAAACCCTTCAATTCCACCTTCAAATCTTCAAGAACAAGGTATGAATCTCTAGTTTTCTTGCAATTTCTCTTGTTCTAGTGTAAAATAGTTTAGTTTCTTCAATATTTTCTGAATTTTTAGGGTTCTTTCATAATGTTTAACAAACCCTAGTGTTCTTGAATGGATTGTTTGCTTTGTTAGTGTAGATTAGTGGTTGATTATTGTTCAAATCTTTGAGTTTTTGGGTTTTCTTCATAATGTTTAACTTAAGTCTGAAAATTTTTAAGGATTTGTATGATTTTGTAGCCTCTTGTTTAGTATAGTTTAGTATGTTTGTAGATTAATTTCATTATAGGGTTGTATGCTAGTATAGATGTTAATGTAATTTAGGATTGTTGTTGAATTTTGGGGATCCTTCATAATTGTTCAAAAATCCCCAAATTCATCATGTTTAGGTTATGTGTTATAGTATTGTTTTCTTAATTTTTGGGGATTCTTCATAATGTTTAACAAATCCCCAAATTTTAAGGCTTTTAGTTATTAGATTGTAGTTTAAAGTTGGAATATTCATGAACTTTGGGGCGTTCTTCATAACTAAACAAACGCACCCCAAATTCGATGATTATTCCATAAATATTTGGGCTTTAAACACCTTATGCTAAATGACTTAAAGTTAAGGTGATTTGCAAAATGAAGGCGCGTAGGTGTTAAAATCTCAAATTCGCTTTAAAAACTTCATAATTGCGCAAGTTCGGACATTCAAGCACCAAAGTTGATAACTTTTGAAAAATCAAGTGCTTGAATGGCCGCTTTTTGAGTGCATTTGGCGAAAACACTGAAAACCGGGTAAACGCCAGTGCACAGGATCGAAAAACAGGGCTGCAAAACAAAAAAATGGCGTGCAGGGGGCTGCGAGCGGCCGCTCCAAGCTTCTGTTATGAAATTAATTTTTTTTGTTTCGCGTGTTTTGGGTCCGGGTCTTATTCCTTCGATTATAACTGACATATTTTAGCATTTTAATGCAGATGGTGCACCGCTTCCTTCAATTTGATCCAGCGGACCCGCGAGAACGCGGGTGTATAGAAACATTCACCGAATTGTGGGGGCGCAGGCGTTCTATCGCCACGCCATGAAGGATTTGCTTTGATACCTTGGCTGAACTAAACAAGGAAGCGAGATTCCGGGAATTGATGGACAAGCACATGGAAAACCTGCTCATGATAGAGGAACCAATTTATGAAGAACTCACTCTCGAGTTCTTTTCCACCTTGCACTACCAAAGGCTGCGCAAACATGACCAGCCGGATTTCCAAAGGAATGGTAAGCGCTTTGGATTACAGTTCCGTCTATGCGGAGAATGGCGCGACATTTCGGTCGCAGAGCTAGGTGTCCACCTGGGAATCTATACTGACGAGGAGGTCGAGAATGAGAGCTTCAATGAACTTATGTTCAAATTCCCGGACGACCACGTTCTTAGAGACGCTTTTTGGGCGGAATTGATGGGGGAACAAAATTATGTCCCCCAAAGTGCCAAGGCAACCCAACTCATTGACCCACTGCTGCGGGTTTTTCAAAAGGTCCTATGCGGGACCGCAACTGCTAAAAAAGACGATTCAACCGGCTGCCTTACACCTGATCTATTATTTCTCTATGCTCTGGTAAGTAATGTACCAGTTAACCTTGCTGCACTTGTTGCATCTTTTCTCAGTACAACATCAGGTACAATGCCTGGGAGCATGATATACGGTGGGGAGTACGTGACTACAATAGCAAAGGGGATGGGGATTTTAAAGAATGTACGAAGGGGACTGACCAAGATTCCCGGCGCATCGAGGGTGAACATGGATGTCCTCCGACACATGAGGATAGTCCACGAGTACCCCAGCGGGACAATCAGGCTAAAGGGTAAAGACAATTCGATCTGGAACCCGTTGCCAACAGTCCACATGCCACCACCCGACCAGCAGCAGCCACATCAGCCACATCAGCAGCAGCCACACCAGCAGGAGCCTCTACTGCCTCATCAGCAGCAGTACCACTACCAGCACCCTCAAAACTTCTATGACGAATTTGGTGCGTTCAGAACAGAAACGCGCGACACCTTATACCAGCATGGCGAGTCCCTACAGCATCAGGGCGCGACCCTTGACTACCTCGTGTCTGAATTTCACGCTTGTTTCCCAAATGATGGGATTGGGTGCTCACAAATGCGCAGAGCATACCCAAACCCGGAATTCAGCCCGCGGAAGATCTTCACGCGCATGAAGGAGGGTAATCCGTATATCAAAGCATTAACTACTTTCCTATCATCACGGAGGGATATCAGCGAAGCAGCAACGACCCTCCTACAATCGTGGAGAGATACCCGCGCGCGTAAGCGGTAAAAGCGGTAATCGTTCCATGATTCCTTATTTATCGCTATATCTTAACTACTTTACTAATATAATCCTTGGGTAGTGGAGACAACCCTAATGGGGCCTGGCCCATTACGATTAGGGTTCTGGGTAATGGTGGCATACGTCCACCTCTATATAAGGGATCATCTCCTTAATAGAGAGGACACTTTTGGCTAACCCTAAGAGCTATCACACTTGATAGTATCCCCATTCACCCCCGTTTTTGTTATAAACTACTACCTTGTGTAGTTGTCTCCCTACCCACTCGATCTTATTTGCAGGTTACCTCAATCCAGGAAGTGCTAGTGAAGGATCAATCCTGTGGTTGCATCTAGACTATCATCCTTACAAGGAGGTTAGGCTATTTGTTTCTTCATTGGCGCCATCCCTTACGGTCTACCAATCTTTCAAACTAGTGCAAATGGATTCTGGAACTGAACAACGTCCTGACCCCATCAATGTCGACGATGGAGTTCAGACAAATCAAGACACTATTGCACCAACAACGGTGACCAAGAACGTGAATCAGAGACAGGCTACCACTACCTTCCCAATGTTTGCACCAAGAAAGTCTGCGATGGCAGCACAAAAGAAAGCGGCTGAAGAACCTGTCGAAGATCTGGAAGAATGGTTGGCTCAAGAAAATGCCAAAACTATAGCAGAATACCAGAAAAGACTAATAGCAAAGGCTAGGTTGGAAGCAAGAAAAACTTTGAATTTCGATGCTGAAGATGACTCTCAAAACGAAGAACAGCCAGCTTTTCATCAAACAGCTAAACCCCGCCAGGCGGTACGTGGTGGAGAACGTGGTAAGATTACTCACGTTCAGGACCACGTCAACCTGACTGGGGAACCTGATGGTTATGAATCTGAGAATGAGATCAACTCTGATCGAGCTGAGAGGCCACGAAACAAGTCTGTGGCTAGCAACCAGCCTCACCCAGACGATGATTTACATAAGCCATACCGCCCAAAAACATTTGCGGAAAGATCCAAATTCTGCGCAAGAATCGCATTGGCACCTATGCCAGTCGAATGTAAATTGCCAAATACGATTGGCAAATATGATGGTCTGCGCGATCCGGATGACCATCTGCACGCGTTCGATTGCGCAGGCAGCTCTAAACCATGGCCGGTTCAAGCTTGGTGCCATCTGTTTGTTCAAACCTTAACAGGTGCAGCAAGGGTATGGTACGAAAGTTTACCGGTCGGAAGTCTTGTCGACTTTGATGATCTGATCAAGAAATTCAAAAATCACTTCTCCCATCTGAGGAAACACAAGAAGGACAAGGCTCAGATTCTGTTGTGCTCCCGGAAGGATAATGAGAGCCTGGAAGATTACATCATACGATATAATAAGGAAGCCCTACAATTGGGGTGTGGCGAAGAGCTCACCAGAGCCGCATTTATCCACGGAGTGCGACATGATGATCTCATGAGATGTCTGACGGGAAAAGATGGTGTGCCTGACGCATGGGATGAGCTGATAGAAGCAGCAAAGACATACGCGTCATCAGAACGGTCGTTTACACGCTCGAAAAATTTTTATCATAACAACAATCAGGGTGCGAGCATGTACGACAAAGGCAAGGGAAAGCAATCGGTATGGTCAAGAATTTCGGGTTCCGCGGACGAAGGAAAATACTCTCCGGGACAAGACGCGCGGCAACTCCTCAATAACAAGCACTCACGAGATTCGAAACCGCCAAGCAAGAAGAATTATGATTGGACACCATTGTCCAAAACACCTTCGGAAGTGTTGAAGACCGAACAAGTTCAGTTCCCTAAACCCAGGGAACTCAGTC
The DNA here is from genome assembly GCA_028751855.1 of Ambrosia trifida. Classification (NCBI taxonomy): domain Eukaryota; kingdom Viridiplantae; phylum Streptophyta; class Magnoliopsida; order Asterales; family Asteraceae; genus Ambrosia; species Ambrosia trifida. The sequence continues at coordinate 36,937,781 of CM054132.1, read as the reverse complement.
AAGATCGGAGGAACGTTGACACCTCAAAGTATTGTGAGTATCACGAAGATTATGGCCATCTTACGGACAATTGTTATAGTCTAAAGATGGAGATTGAGAAGGCAATCAAGTCAGGGCAGCTCTCACATCTAGTGAAGAATGTAAGGAAAAAATCCAGAGATTCGCAAGGAGATGCGGACGCTAGTAACAAGAAGATAAAGAACCTCAACACGCATTATGCACAACGCTCGGGTCGTCATAATTGCTACATGACTCATCACCGGGGTCAGAAGAAAAGGTCTTACTCGACCACACAGGATGATTCCTGGAAGGAGGCACCGGTCGTTATGCCGCGCGTCAAGGGAGGTGCATCTGCCACAACACCATTGATCATCACAGGAATCATTGGACATTATCGAACAAGATACATGTTCCTCGATAATGGCAGTAGCACTGACATCATGTATCGGCAGTGTTTTGATCAATTAGACGCCGAAGACAAGGAGAAGCTAGTCCCGACCACAGAGCCAATATCCGGGGTCATACATGAAGTGATCATTCCATTGGGTATACTCACACTCCCTGTCACATGGACAGACGGACAACTCTCCCGCACGGAGACGTGTGACTTCATGGTGTTGCCAGTGGCTTCATCACATGACGTCCTCATAGGGAGAGAAGGTTTGGCTAAATTCAATAGCAATGCGTCCACACCACACCAGATGGTCGGCTTCCCGACGCGAGAAGGAGTGGCTTTCATACGTGGAAACAAAAATTGCCACGTAACAGAAACATGTAAGCCTCCCAAGATAATGAAGCCAGCGGACCGTACTGATCCGGAAAAATGGGTTATCAACCCTAAATTCCCAGATCAGACGGTTGTCATAGGCCCAGTAATCTCTGACACCATACGCACGCACTTGAAGCAGTTGTTAATTAAAAATATGGACGTCTTCGCATTTCAACCGGCAGACATGGTAGGTGTTCCGCGACACATAGCGGAGCACAGGCTTAATATCTATAGATCCGTCGAACCAGTCGTCCAGAAGAAGCGCAGTATGGGGCCAGAGAAAACAAAGGCCATGAATGAGCAAGTAGAAGAGCTATTAGCTGCAGGCATTCTGCGGAAGACAAGATACCAAACTTGGGTCGCAAACCCAGTCATGGTCGGAAAGTCAAATGGAGGCTGGCGGATGTGTGTGGACTACAAAGACTTAAACAAAGCATGTCCAAAAGACTGCTACCCGCTCCCCGAGATTGACTTAAAGGTGGACTCCCTGGCACCGTTCAGATTCAAGTGTTTCCTGGACGCGTATAAAGGGTATCATCAAATCCAAATGGCTAAGGAAGATGAAGACAAAACGTCTTTCCGCACGGATACAGGAACTTATTGTTATACCAAAATGCCATTTGGATTGAAGAACGCGGGAGCCACATACCAGCGTTTAATGGACAATGCGTTCAACAAACAAATCGGGGTCAATCTCGAAGTCTACGTGGATGATTTGGTCATAAAAAGTACAGAAGAAGACCAAATGCTGCTAGACATTCAGAAGACTTTTGATCAACTCTGCGCAGTGCGAATGAAGCTCAATCCGAGCAAGTGTTCTTTTGGAATGGAGGAGGGCAAGTTCCTGGGAGTGATTGTAACCAAAGATGGTTTCCGCGCAAACCCGGACAAAGTACAAGCAATCGAGAGAATGCCGTCTCCATCTTCTATCAAGGAAGTCCAGACACTCATGGGACGCTTGGTGGCTTTGAACCGTTTCCTTTCAAACTATGCGTCCAAGTCATTCCCTTTTGTAAACACACTGAAAAGCTGTCTCAAAAAATCCAACTTTAAGTGGACCAATGAGGCCGAGGCCGCATTTCAAGAAATGAAAGCATGCTTGAGCCATTTGCCCGTTCTCACAGCTCCCCTTCCGAAAGAGCCATTGACATTGTATTTATCAGTAACGGACAAAGCAATTGGTGCTGTTCTTGTGGTTGATCGAAAGGGCGTCCAAACACCGGTATATTACGTCAGCAGAACTCTACTCGATCCAGAGACTCGATACTCAATGATGGAAAAGTTGGTGCTAGCATTGGTGCACGCGTCACGAAGACTGCGAAGATATTTCCAAGGACATCCAATTATCGTCCTGACAGATTTTCGCATCAATGACATCTTGCGCAAGCCAGAATTGTCGGGACGATTGGCCAAATGGGCCATTGAATTGGGAGAACACACGATCGAGTACAAGTCAAGAACATCATTCAAAGGGCAGATCCTTGCGGACTTCGCCGCGGAAGTTCCTGCCGAAAGCGTCACCGAGTGCCAACAGGCACATATCACAACTCCTAATGCAGAGTCAGCGGAGAAATGGGAGTTATACACCGATGGAGCATGCAATGATGATGGCGCTGGAGCAGGCTTGCGCTTAGTTACGCCCGAAGGGAAGGACTTCACGTATGCAATTCGCCTAGACTTCCCAACAACAAACAACGAGGCGGAATACGAGGCGTTGCTTGCGGGATTGCGAATTGCGAAAAAAATGGGTGTACAACACTTAGACGCCCACGTCGATTCTCAGCTCGTTGCTAATCATATCGACGGTTCATATGAAGCACGTGAAGCATCCATGATCCTGTACTTGGAACAAGCCAAAACCCTCATGCGGGACTTCGCATACTGCAAGATCCACCACATCAAGAGGAGTCAAAACAAACCAGCGGACGCGTTAAGCAAGATGGCATCCACTGTTTTTGACCATTTAGCAAAGGATGTGCGAGTGGAAGTTTTGGCTAGCCCGTCCGTGTCTCAAAAACAGGTCAATATCACACAGATCGGAGCAACATCTTGGATAACTCCAATCCGGGCTTATCTCACAAACGGGACACTCCCAGGCAACAAGGCAGAAGCTCGTAAATTACAAAACAGAGCATTGCATTACCAAGTTATCGATGGCATATTGTACCGCCGTTCTTACCTAGGGCCATTGCTACGATGTGTTGACTCCGCAGAAGCCACTTACCTTATCAAAGACATACATGAAGGGTCCTGCGGCCTGCACGCGGGCCCTAGGATGGTGGTAGCAAAGCTAATGAATGCGGGTTATTACTGGCCCGGAATGCACAGGGATGCCGAGATGGAATTGCGCAAATGCAAGTCTTGCCAACGTCATGCTCCAGGAACGTTGCGCCCAAAGAACAATTTGATACCTGTAACCGCTGCATGGCCTTTTCAAAAGTGGGCCATCGACCTCGTGGGTCCATTTCCCACAGCTCCGGGAAACGTCAAATACCTGGTGGTCGCAATTGATTATTTCACCAAATGGGTGGAAGCCAAACCTTTGGCCTCCATCGATGGAAAAAGCATTAAAAAATTCATTTGGGAGTTTATCATATGTCGTTTCGGGCTACCTATGGAGATCGTCAGTGACAACGGCACACAATTTGCAGACCAACACCTACAAGAATGGCTATCTTCCATGAATGTTAAGCAGATATTCACCTCGGTAGCACATCCGCAAGGTAATGGACAGGTCGAACGCGCGAACAGAAGCGTAGTAGAAGGCATCAAGACTAGACTTGGAACGAAACGCACCGGTTGGGTGGACGAACTCCCTCATGTCTTGTGGGCCAACCGCACATTGTCCAAGACAAGTAACGGAGAAACCCCGTTTAGCCTTACGTACGGAACAGAAGCTGTCATTCCTGCGGAAATGTATTGTGCGTCTCCGCGAATCCTACTGACAAACCACCAAGACAACGACACGGAGCTAAAACTCAATCTAGACCTACTAGATGAGCGAAGAGACATGGCCGCTGTCAGAGAGGCCAACTACAAAAAACAGCTTGAGCGATACTACAACGCAAAAGTGAAGACAGAGGTTTTCCGCGCGGGAGATTACGTTCTCCGCAACAACGAGGCATCATGCGCAGAAAAGTCAGGAAAATTGGCACCAAACTGGGAAGGGCCGTACAAAATTCAAGAAGTGCTGGGGAAGGGGGCTTATGCCTTGGAGCGCTTAGATGGTACCCCCATTCCACGCACATGGAACGCGGCCCAACTACGCAAGTGTTATTTATGAAGTATTTTATTCGTTCTGTAATAAACAATGGCTATGACCATTTCGTTTTTAATAAAAGAATTTTTAGTCTATTTTATTCTCTTTGATCTACAAGCAATGCCAACGACGGTCAAGACACACATTTCATTAAGCAAAACATTGGCGTACTTACATATTATCACCAGTTCAAAAGAAACATACAAAAGTGGTGATTCAAACCATCACAATACATGCACCTAAGGCTATGTAGCAAAACATTACAAAAGGAAAGAAATATCAAGTTGCATGCTGCCAACCGGTGGCAGTTCGACGAAGCCTTAACTTGGGAATCTTGGGATGATCTTGGAGCTCACTTAGTTGCTTCATCTTCACCGGCACATCAATCGACCCACTCTTCACCGGTTGGTCCACTTGGTAATCTTCAGTGAACAACAGATAGCCACAGTAAGTAGCTAGTTGGTGCATGGGAGTTGGAGGTACCTTGATCACAGGGGGATGATCAGCAAGTGACAGCATCCCCTGCAAGGCCTCAACTTCAGCTTTGGAGATTCTTAATGGAGAAGCCATGAACGAAATTGGTAAAAGATAAAAAGTTAATGGAAAATGCTAATCCATGGTTAACCTTTTATAGAAAAAAACAAGAGGGGCCATTAATTGCCATTAATGGTTAATACTCAAGTGCGGACGTCAACAGTCACATCAGTCAGCTGCAGCGCCGCCTAAAAACTGACAGATGATATCAGCAGGACAAGTGGCACCACATTTTTCCAAGGCTGACGTCATCTAATCATCATGGCAGTTCAACAGTTACACTCAACACAAGGAATTAATTATCTAAACTTGACATAACCAGGCATAAGAAAACATCCAATTGTTCAAGTACAAAAAAACAAAAACAAAGCAAAGGAGTTTGACACATTACAATGAAAGCTAATTATAGTCTATCAGATCTATGTAAGCGTCATCGTCTGCCTCCTCATTCTGCGCGCTAGACCCGGCAGCAGCATTGGACGATTCACCTCCTCCTTGTGCAGCGGCCTTCCGCATCTCTTCCTCTTTACGCTCTTTCTCTTCGAGCTCCGCACCAAGACGATCAGATTCTTCAAAATATCCGCGCAGCTGACCTATTGGATCATCCGTCTTCAGGCAATGATCAACCACGTCAAAGACATCGAAGGTGAGAGCCTCAAACTCCTGCTGCGCAGCAATGGCTTCCTCTTCATAAGGTTTGCCAAAGTGCTCTCCATCTTCAAGGGCCAAACCGGCCGCATGATGATGATAGCCCTCAACAAACCCTTCCTGCAGACCACTCCGCATGGAAGACGCACCGATCTTCGCAACAGCATCGCCAAACTTCGGCTCGTTCCATATGCGTTTAAAAACCTATGGATCAACCAGGGACAAAAATAAGGCACTAAACAATATTGCAACACATATACTAACAATAAAGGTCAAAGGAATTCAAACCCCTTGAAGACCGTGTTGCATCATCCAAGTCAAACGCTCCCGGGCGGCCTGCGAAGTTTGCACGGCAGTACGGAGCTCGTTTTGCGTTTGTTGAAGGCTCACTTCTAGCTGCACACGCGAGGAATCCAGTAAGGCATTCGTTTCACCCAGTTGTGCTTTTTCATCCTCAAGACTCTTCACCTGCGATTCTAGTCCGGAAACCTGCGTAGTGACAGACACTAGGCTCTCATGTTGCTCTTTCAGCTTGAGGACAGTTTCAGATAATTCAGCCTGCTTCGCGTCCAGCAGTTTTTGTTTCTCTTCTGCTTCGCGAACAACGCGGGCGACCTCATTCTTCAACTTCTCGTTGGCCCTCCGGCCACGTTCCAGCTCTAAATTGGTACGCTCACAGGAATCTTTCCACCCCTTGGCAGCGTCAGCTTTCTCCTTCTTCATTCTCTGAATCTCACCCTCAGCAGACCGAAGTTGATCCCGCAATTGCTCAACTTCGGAATGGGCACCTGCACGGAATTTTTGGAATTCTTCCTCCCGTTCCCTTTGCGCTTCTTCAGCACTCCTGAGAGCCTGCCAAGAACGTTGGAATTCCTCTTCTCGTCGCAGCATTGACCCGAAGTTACTGAGGCTCAATGCCAGATTCAAGCTCATATCGGAAAACAAGGAGCGACGGTCAATACTGTCTTGATAATCACGCTCGCTAGGCGGAACAGCATAGGAGATAAACTCCTCGGCAAGCAAAGGATTGGTAAAGCGGGTCGTTTGCCTTATATCCCATCGGGGCTGATAGGGCCTGTTCGGATCAAAATCACGAGGAGCAACCCTCGCTCCGCTTCCACCTGCTTTTCCAGACCCACGAGCAGTTTTGGTTATATCCCCCTTAGGAGTCGAAGAGGCCCGCATGCTTTCTGCGGAAACCTTATCCACAGGGACATTCGTGGGTACTGATTTATCCGCCTTAGACGAGTCCGGCTGACTACCTTTTTCTCCTGGGGCGATATCAGGGGTCATGATTGTTGTATCCACATCAACAGGGGACGACTCAGCCAAAGGGTTTTTACCAGGGTCTCCACTTCCCTTCGGAGACACCACAATCCCTTCTACCTGAGCAGATCCTCGAGTTTCCAACTCAGATGGACTTGGGCCCTGCACATCCTCAGGGATAGGCTCACTCACCTTCTCTACGATTGGAATGGGTTTCTTCAATGCCCCCTGTGGCGCAGCACTTTTACCTGCGAACACAAAAGATGAAAGTGATGATTTCATGCCCCATATACAGAACTTAAACATAAGTTCTATAACAGACACTTACCAGAGATCTGTTTGACAGATTTGATTAACACAGGTTTCCGTTTAGGCGGAGGCTTCACCATTATCTTTGGCCCAGCAGGTTTGACATTTGGCCCTGTATCAGGGGCCACCTCCTCAACCACGGTGGACGAAGTGGGTTTAGTGACATCTGCAGACGGTCTTGAGATTTGAACTTGCTTCTGAGCAAGATCTTCAATACGTTTCCGATATAGCTCATCAGAAACCTCAACAGAGTTATCAACGGGTGTAGGCCCACGCGTACGCTAACGCTTAACATCATCATCTGACTCTGTGGCCTCGTCATCCTCTCTAGCAACAGTAGAACTGGAGGCCACCTTCTTCCCTTTACGAGAGTCTTTCCGCTGACGCTTCGGACCAGCACCTAGGGAAAGACATAAAACAAGATTCAAACTTCATACATACTCGGATAACATATGACGTCATGTACCTGAACAAGACATCTTCTTACGACCTGGGGAAGTTTCACCCGGCCCACTTCCGGTCTTCTTGACTGGGCAAATCCCTGCGCCTGTAACAAAGGGCACGCGGGTCAGAGTTTGCAATGCGTGGAAACACGACGCACCCCTTTTTCGGCGCAGGAATCTCCCACAATAAAAGGCAAGACATATTTTATTGAATATTGAGAGGTAGTATAGGATGTAACCTGTGCGCGTATAGTGTTGAGGAGCATCCTTAAGCTGTGGCATCAAAAAATTCCGAGCCAGCCGCTCAATCACTGTGGGAGTTCCTGGGGGCAAAGCAACATACTTCAGTTTCGCAGAACCCCGGGCATCGAACAGATCGAACTTTGTCATTCCTACAAGGACATAGACATAAAGTATAAAAACAAGAATGAAAAATCGAGATAATGGAGAAGAAATTCACGTATACTTACTAGCATCAACAGCGGTGGGTTCTTGCCCCTCCGGGTTACCCAAACGGCTGAGCCCTAGCATCACAAGTACGCCCTCTGGGCACTTCTCCATAGACAGCGGAGTGGAATGGGCACACAGAGTGTCATACCACGGTTGGCTGTTGAAATCTTTCATAGGTGGGAACTCCGCGATCTTTTCCTTCACACCAATACTCATCCATTGCATGGCCGCGGGAATCACCCCTCGGTGGATATAGAAAAACTTTTCTTTCCAGTCGTACATTGATTTGGGGCTCTCTGAGACAATCTGTGTCCGATTTCTACGAGTAGCTACACTGTACCACCCGTGTCCACCACGGGCCTCCTCAAGAACATAAAATACGTTTAACATATCAAAGGACGGCTCTAGGTCGAGCGACCGACAGGTCGCTTCAAAATGCACAAGTCTGGACAACCCAAACGGAGTCATTTGAGTTGGATGAACCCCATATTTCATAAGGGTACTCACCAAGAACTTCGTAGTGGGAAGACGAAAACAACACCGGGAAAAGAACGCTTCATACAGAGTAATCTTACCAGGGGGAGCGTCCAACGCTGTCTTACCAGCAGCAGGAAGTTCAGGCTCCCATTCAGCCTCAATTCCATATTGATCGAGGAATGAGGAGAAGGAAGAGGCATCCCACTTGACAACGGTTGTGGAAATGCCTTTCTCGTTTTTTTCAGTCATCTTGGTCAGATCAGCAGTGCCAGATGCTTCTTGAGACATTCTTGATGATTGAGTAAAAATAATGGCTAATCAGAAAGAGAAAGAGAAGAAGGGAAGTTGGGAGATTTGCAATGAAAAGTGTGAGAATGGTGTGGTTTGAAATTTTTTGAAATCCTTTTATAGGGTGGGCTATAACTGCCACTGACGTCAGCATGGGAAAGAGGAAACGTTTTCTCAAACGACACGTGGCTATGAACAGCTAATGTGACTGCACACGCGCGCATCACGCGCTAAGCCACGCGCTTGACACAGCTGTCTACAATAACCGATGGGACGCTCACTGACACAAGTATAGCTTGTGGCAGACGCTAACCGCCATCCTTTACTCATTATTCAACAGCTGTCCTATGCTGCAGAGCCACGTAAGCACAACGCGGAGATTCAACGTCAAATTCAAGTACCGTTCTCCGCTTTCCGCAGGACAAATGTTCCGTTCTCCGCGTGGCAAACAATCCGTGTCTCGTACAACCAACGCTCCGATTCTCCATCGATTGGCAACCACGACCCACTGATTACCAGGTTTTCACAACCAAGGAAAGATGAGCTATCATCCAGGGGCTTTCACTCTTTAAGTCCACCATCCACCCCCTTCCCTCATACACTCGAGAAAAGGGTACACGCTGGACTGGGGGGACTTGATGGGATTGGGTGCTCACAAATGCGCAGAGCATACCCAAACCCGGAATTCAGCCCGCGGAAGATCTTCACGCGCATGAAGGAGGGTAATCCGTATATCAAAGCATTAACTACTTTCCTATCATCACGGAGGGATATCAGCGAAGCAGCAACGACCCTCCTACAATCGTGGAGAGATACCCGCGCGCGTAAGCGGTAAAAGCGGTAATCGTTCCATGATTCCTTATTTATCGCTATATCTTAACTACTTTACTAATATAATCCTTGGGTAGTGGAGACAACCCTAATGGGGCCTGGCCCATTACGATTAGGGTTCTGGGTAATGGTGGCATACGTCCACCTCTATATAAGGGATCATCTCCTTAATAGAGAGGACACTTTTGGCTAACCCTAAGAGCTATCACACTTGATAGTATCCCCATTCACCCCCGTTTTTGTTATAAACTACTACCTTGTGTAGTTGTCTCCCTACCCACTCGATCTTATTTGCAGGTTACCTCAATCCAGGAAGTGCTAGTGAAGGATCAATCCTGTGGTTGCATCTAGACTATCATCCTTACAAGGAGGTTAGGCTATTTGTTTCTTCACCAAACCATTTGGGGAATCCCCCACAAAGGGGATATCCGGGGGACAAACGGAGACGAGGTGGTGATGCAGCGGGATCATCGGGGACTCACCATGATGATGAGGATCGAGGGAGGAGTAGCTAGTAGGTTGGTGCTATTTTGTTTATCTTATTTCTGTTGGTACTGTATTCGGGTGCGAGCACCCAAGACATTTGTTTTATTTCTTTCTGTATCCGTACTATTTACTTTTTAGTATTTTCCATTTCAGTAATATTTGCTTGGTTTGAATAAGTGTGATGATGAATGGATGTATTTGATGTATTTTTGCTTTTGTCAAGAATGGTGATAGCGCAGGAACAGGCGAGCACCGATATGGATGCTCCAGGCTATCAACATGCTTTTCGGGTTATCAACAACAGGGGAGTTTTATTCTCCTTTTCCGCACAAATAGCTAGCTATTTCATAAACGCTTTCTATTGTCACATTGGGGACAATGTGAGTTTCAAGTGTGGGGAGGGGATTAGGTCTTGTTTGTCCTCTTGTTTATATATATATATATATATATATATATGTATATATTTACTCTAAAAAAAACCTTTAAAAGTACATATATGTATATATTTACTTATAAACATCAAGCCTAACTAATTTTTGATAAAGATAACTCAAGGCGCGACAAACAGATGAGATGCGAGCGTGTTAGATTCGTACACTTGCACCCATTTCCTTCCGGTTACGTGAGCATTTGAGCCTTAAAATAGATTTTCATTTCGTTGACATGCTTTCGAGTGAGCCGGATGTTTCGTGTAATTTAGAACTTGTCATTAGCATACTTATTTAGATCAGATACGTGTGAGATTGTACGAATATGATTGAGGCATTTAGGATACCCTTTTAATTTAGCCTTTTCTTTTCGTTCTATCTGTTTCCCACACCCAAATATTATCCACTAGTTAACCATGTTGAACCTAATCCCGTGTTTTTCTTATTTTCCACACCATTTCACCACTAAACCAAATAGCCTTTTTTCTTTTAAACCTTTTGTGTTGAAACTCGGTTTAGGTTATTGTTTAACTAGTTTATGTGTTGTAAATAGTTTGTTTTCGGGTATATCTATTTAGAACCCGTATGTTGATTATATATCAGTTTTAGCTCATTATATATATATATATATATATGTAAAAAAAATCCAAAAAAATAGAACACCCTAAAAAGGGTGAATTAGCAGTATTCGAGCAGTTTTTAGAACTTTAAAGTTAGAAATTATAAGTTAGCTCGATTTAAAATAAAAATCGCCTATATTGGCATTTCTGTTGTATAGTTGTAGTAGTTGCTATTAGTTAGACATAACCGTCGGGTTTTAGCCGATTTGTCACTTTAAATATCCATTCTGCATCCTTACCTTTGCCTAACATTACAACCCGTAAAAGACCTCTTGATTTGTGCTTTTTCACACGTTAGTTGGTGAAGACTAGATCTTTTGACAAGCTTATGATATTGCACAATTCATTATCTTGGAAATGGAGCGATTTACACATACACATTACACGTATGTATTATAAATAAAACCGAGTGTGTGTGAACATTGTGAGTCGTGTACGGGTTTGTGTGCTTGTAGATCGGAAGTGCGTCGTTGCTTTTTAGTTATCTTATCACCTGTTTATATATCATTGATTGGATTGACTATTATCGTCTGTACAGGGTATATTTTGTCTTTGTTGCCACTTGGCGAGTTTTTCGTTTATTTTATGATTAAGCGTTTGCTTGAGGACAAGCAAAGTTCAAGTGTGGGGAGGTTTGATATAAGTTAAATTACACATATAAAAGTCCCCGTTTAACTCCCTTTTTCATACGTTTTTGACCTTATACATAGGAATTGGTACTTATTTGGGTATCTTTACGATTTCAGGTCTTAAACGATGTCCCGGAAGCACAAAGGAAGGAAAAACGAAGATTTCGGCGAGTAAACAGGCCATCAGGACCTTCGAGCGGCCGCTCCAAGGCTTCGAGCGGCCGCGCGCCCCTCCCAGATATTTCTGGGGACCTTCCAGAAGGCGTACGTCAACTCAGCTGCAACTGGCCCACTTGGTGATAAAGCGAGCGGCCGCTCCAAGAGGCCGAGCGGCCGCTCGAAGCCTCTGTTCTTCTATAAAACAGCCATTTCAGCTCACTGATCGTGGTTGGATCTTGGGGGAAGCTTTTCTGGCGATTTTTGGAGCTTTTGAAGTGCTGCACAGGCGTGGAACGAGCTCGGGAATCCATCCAATCCATCCTTCAATCATCCAATCCATCTCTTAGCATTTTATATGGTTTGATCCTTTAAACATTTGAGTTTCAAATCTGATTTTGGATTGCTATTTTGATGTTGTATTAGTTATTCGTACGCCTACGGGCAAGAACAATAGTATTTAGTATGTTAAACAATCATTCGTGTAGTTAATCATGTTTTGTATAAATTTGGCGTTTTTCACGTTTAGATCTTGATGATCATAGTGCAACCTTGTTTCATTGTTGTTGGATTTGTAGTTGTATTCGAATGACTTTGGCGAATGTCGAATGTGTTAGGCGGATAAATGTTGAAAAACCGCCCGTTTAATCGTCCGGTAGTAGACTAGTTAACTTGTTAAATAGTTTATGCCATGAAACTGTAACCGGGTATTGGTTTGGTTAAAGTCAGTCGAATAACGGTTAAAAATGCTTACCGGCACGTAAAAGGGTTTAAAAAGCCTAATGGTGCCGTTACTAGTCTTTGACACGGTTAATGATCTTTGATAGTTATTTTGGTAAAAATAGCGATCTTAGTAGATCTGGGTTCAAAGTTGGTAAAATGGAATAGGTTGTGAAATGCTCTACTTTATGCTAGTTTAGGTGGCTGTGTTGTGTATTCGGTATTGCTTCCCTGAATTAGTGAGGTTAGAAAACTCTTAACGGATGACTAACTTATCTTTAGAAGATCTGCGTGAGATCATATCAGCTGCTCGCTAATAAACGACTTGAAGTGGTTAACGTGTGTATTCGTGTTAGCTTTCTGTATAGTTGTCATGTTAGGATGCATGAAAGGGACACTAACTGTCGGAAAATGGGAATGTTGATCACACGCCTTTATTTCATATGATTTATAGATGACATGCTAGGTTTGATATATTATAGTTTATATAGTTATATTTTGTATTTGGAGTCTTACATATGTTAAATATATGTTTTAGAATTAATCTAGTTATAAACAAACTCAAACTATCTTTTCTTACTGGTAAATCGAGGATAGAGTTTTAGTACCATTGCTCCGCGCGCGTCCATGGATCGATATCTGGTTCTTATCTGTACATTACTACATATATGACAGGGTACACTTGCCCTATTGTGTGTGTTTTAATATTAAGGTCTAAACCATTTTTATAAATATTAAAGCAAAACGTGTGTTATTTCATTGTAAAATTATGTGTATATTCGCACACGTCAATAACCCTTCATCACCGAACCACTCGATAACCACCATCGGACCATCTTGTTCCTCTTTTTCTGTGGTGAATTGTCGAACCCCCAACCGGCCACCTCCACCTGCAACTCACTACAACAACCTCCACCTGCAACCCACCAAAACCACCATCACCGACCACCACAACAACCTCCACCTTCGTCAATCTTTGCTTCCTATTGATTTTTGTTTGAAGAGCGAGGGGACTTTAGAGAGAAAGAGACCGGAGGTCTCCTCCTCCTCCCCTAGCGAAGGCTCCGGCGGCCGAACACCCAACCCCACCCTCACTCCAACCCTTGCTTCTTCATTATTATAGAGAGATGAATATAGATCGATAGAGGGAGAAAGAAAGGAAATCGAGCAGAGTAGAGAGATAGAAAGAGAGAGAAGTGAGAGAGAGAGAGAGAGACAGAAAGAGAGAGAAGTGTGTGAGAGAGAGAAGTGAGAGGGAGACAGAAAGAGAGAGAAGTGTGAGAGAGAGAGAGAGAGAGAGAGAGAGAAGTGTGTAGATGTATATATTTATTATAATATTATAAAGTAAAATATTTAATAATTATTTATTTTTAATGGTAGGGGTATTTTGGTCATTTAATAAATATTAAGAGAAAAAACCTAATAGAGTTAGAAAATTGGACTCAAACCATAACAAAAATAAAACACAAGCACTCAGAATGTTAAAAATGAAAATGTTGGACTCAAGTAGTTAAAATCAAGAAAACTCAGAGACTCAAAAAGGAATTTACTCTTCTTTATATGAAAATAAATGTAAGGGAAATTATATATCTATACATATAATATTCTAAAGCAATTTGTGATACATGGCAAACCCTCACTCCACCATCAATTATCTCTCCTCCCACATTATGCCACATGGCAATATGTGAGGATTTATAAATTTTTCATATTTTTTTAAATAAAAAATTGAATTAAAACTTATTTATGGTCAAAATGTCAATTACTAGCTTTCCTAATTCCTAATCTCTCAAGTCAAACATTTATATCTATTCTTACATATAATATTCTAAAGCAATTTGTGACACATGGCAATCCCTCACTCCACCATCAATTATCTCTCCTCCCACATTGTGCCACATGGCAATATGTGAGAATTTATAAAATTTTCATATTTTTTTAAATCAAAAATTGAATCAAAACTTAATTTTGGTCAAAAATTCAATTACTACCTTTCCTAATTCCTAATCTTTCAAGTCAAACATTTATATCTATACATATAATATTCTAAAGCAATTTGTGACACATGGCAATCCCTCACTCCATCATCAATTATGTTTCCTCCCACATTGTGCCACATGGCAATATGTGAGGATTTATAAAATTTTCATATTTTTTTAAATCAAAAATTGAATTAAAACTTAATTATGGTCAAAATGTCAATTACTAGCTTTCCTAATTTCTCATCTCTCAAGTCAAACATCTATACATATAATATCCTAAAACAATTTGTGACACATGGCAATCCCTCACTCCACCGTCAATTATCTGTCCTCCCACATTGTGCCACATGGCAATATGTGAGGATTTATAAAATTAGTTTTGCTTATATTGGTAATCAATTAAATATAGAATTTTGAATTTCAAATTTCAAATCATATTTCGAAATGATTAAATTCGAATTTGACAAAATATAAAATTTTGAATTTTGGTTAATAATAATAAGAAATTACACATGCTAATTATTATTTTATTTACACAGTTAATATGATTCAAAGTCCCTACATAAGTTGTGTCAACTCTTATTAATACATTAATTGATCATATTAATTGCCCTATATTATCCTAATATTATTTTAGCTTATATTGGTAATCAATTAAATAACGAATTTTCAATTTCAAATTTCAAATTAAAATTCGAAATATTTAAATTCGAATTAGACAAAATTTCAAATTTCAAAATTTGTTTAATAATGGTAAGAAATTACACATACTAATTATCTTTTTAATTACACATTTTGAATGACTTAATCTTTAAAAAAAATTAATTTTTTGAATTAAAGTTAATAATGGTAACCATTACATCTATTTATTATTTTAAAATTATGATTTACTAATATATTTAAAAATATATGTGACACCCGGCAAATTCTGGTTAACAACGTGGTCTAGATTAAAGTCTACCTTAGCGAGTCACGCGTATATTATACTTTCACATCTCGGGTTATGAGATGCTTTGACTCCTTGTTTGGGTCGGGTTCTGACTCCTTGTGTGAGTTAACATGTGATTTCATGATTAGTGAACCTCGGACGTTGGTGAATAACAAACTTATGTGTCTCGGTGATATCTGACAAACTTATGTGAAAACCATACGTGATTATGTGAACCTAAACCGAACACGTTAATAAAAATTATTAAAAGTGGAGCGTGAGGTTGATTAGGGTCTTAACGCATGGGGTTACACTTGTTACGGTCCGAAACAACGAAAACGTCGATGGATAACGCGTCGGGAGGCTAAACGAGGCAAAAACGCGCGCCCCGGACCTGTGAGCGGCCGCTCACAGGCTCCGAGCGGCCGCTCAATGCTACCTGACGGGTTTAAACCGCCTCAAACTCGTATTTAAACATCCTTAACCCCCATGCAGCCCTCATACTCAACCCTAATCGCCCCCTTACTGCCCCACACGAATATTTCACTCCAAAAACTCCTGCTAAGGCTCAAGATCATCAATTGGGAGGCTCCAAGGCGCGCGATTGATTGATTTGAAGAGCTAAGGGTATAACTCATGATTTCTTACGCTTTTTACTTTATGTTTTATTGTAAAATCATATAACAAGTTTGTCCAGGTCTGAATGGGTTTAATAAACATTAAAACATGAGTCTTTTTGAAGATTAAACGGATTAAACCTATTAATAAACGCGTAGTAACATCATAGGATGCTTGTTGCGCAAGTTATTGGTGTTTTGATCCTAAAAGCTTTGATCTTGACATGTTTGATAATAGGATCTGATGGGAATAGATATTAGGAAAGTTGTATGATGATTATTAGGTGTTATTGATTGATAATATGCAACTAGGGTTTGATATAATTGATAATATTGCACGATTAGAATCTGGACAGATTCTGAGTGTCGACTTGTAGGGTCTGATTCGTGGCTTGAAATAATTGGTTTGATCGATTCTTTGCATGATTGTAACGTACAAGGTCTTAGCTTTTCATAATGGGTAAAACCATCGAATTTGGATATCGTTTGAGTCGTTTTTGGAATTTTAATTGATTAGGGGTCATATCAGATTTTCGGATTTGTAAATTGGGCTAACTTTAAATGGTCATAACTTGAGATGTATAAGGAATTAGAATATGAAATTTTTCCAGTAGGTCAATACTGGAAAAATAGAGCTTTTCCAAGTGGATTCATCTCGTTTGGATGAATACACAATTTTTAAGAATTTTCCTACTAAACTGACCTGTTGAGGAGATTTTCTGGACATAGCTGTGTTGTACGAATTTTCATAATTTTTCTGTTTGGAATTAAGACAAAACAAAAATAGGTATTTTCGAGTGAATCCCAAGGAAAATTCAGTAAAAATTTGGGAGGTTAATTCACTGAATTGCTATTTTAAATAAATTCGTTTTGATGGCGCACAATCTGTCCTGAAAACACAGATTGTGTATTATGTGCTTCTGTGATTAATTGAGGTCTTAGGTGGTATGGAATTGACATGTAACTGAAGTACACTTGTCTGAGACACATACGGAATGTAGAAACTAATTGTAACCAACGTATTCACCAACGGGTCCGTAGGGTTTACTATTGCATGTAGAATCACTAGGCGTCGCATACACACTTTTGAACATTTAAAACGCCTTGGACAAACGAGTTATATGGGTAATGATATTACGCCTATACTCACTGAGCGACACTGTTATTAGGGTGTCGGTAGCATATATTGCTTGTTGTTCGGATTCTTTGCTTGCACGTTAAGGTGAGTTTACGGCCCCTCTTTTAAACTGGTTTCATATTTTCGGGGGAGAAAACATGTGTTAAAACGATTATGTGGTAACTACTGTCATACTATGGGTTTCTATTGTGTACTACACGATCTTTGGAAGTCCCGGGGGAAACCATGAATGTGCGGGTTTGCACAACGGGGAAATGTGAATAGCGCTATTGGGAGTGACCAACCCCGCTCGTCGGCTTGGAGGGCCGGGCGAGTGCATATTGTCTCAAACAGGAACAACAGGAACAATTGGTACTTTTCGGGCATAACATCTGGTATTCGAGTTAGTAATGGTTTTCCAATCGTGGTAGTAACAAAACGTACGCCTAGCTAGCGTATACTGGTTTTTGATTTGTTATAGTATGGACAAGTGGACTTGGTACTTGGATACAAAACCTGTAAACTCACCAGCATTTTTATGCTGACGTAAACTTTTACATGTTTTCTCAGGTCGCTAAGGTAGCACGACTGGACTAGGGCGCACGCGTCTGCACGGCGTCTAACTAGGGTTGCATGGTCTTTTGAACGTTGAACTATTATTTCACTATTGAGATACTGTTTTTGAATAAGCTTCCGCTGTAAACGGGATTTTAAACTATGTTTTGAAATTGCATTTATATTCATTTAGACTTGTTTATTGTGATCGTTGGTTTGGATCCTGGTTTGTCATGCGCCTCGCGGTACAACTCCGCAAGTGGATTTTGAGGGTGTGACAATATAACAATTAATAATTATGGTTTTAACTTTCTCAACTTAATTACAAGTAAAAATTAAAATTTTAAATACTAGACTTTGAAATTATAAATTTCTGTTAAACTTTCAAATTTTGATTAATAGAATTTGAATTGATAGATTTCAATTAAATTAGTTACAAGTTAAACTTTAACAAATAATAGTTTTGAAATTTAACAAATAATTAAAATTAGAGATTTCTTAATATATTTAAAATTTAACAAATAATAGTTTTGAAATTTAACAAATAATAGTTTTAGTTATAAATTTTTTAAATTAGTTACAAGTTAAAATTCAAATATTGAATACAAGAATTTGAATTGATAGATTTTAGTTAAACTTTATAAATATTCAAATATTAAATGTTTTTTTTAACTATATAATTTCATATTTTAATATATATAATGGTAACAATTAGGCTTAATTATAACATTTAATTCGAATTTTGAATGATCTGACTCAAACGGTGTCTTACTTTTAACATTTTATCAAAAATATTTTTCACTACTATTTATTTTTTACTAGATAATATTCATCAAATACCATCTGATAACAATGATACGAGTGAAGTTTAAAAGGCGTCAATTCCCAATATCCGTATGCTTCGCAATGACCATCAATAAAAGCCAAGGACAGTCTCTATCGAATGTTGGATTGTATTTAAGAGACCCCGTATTCTCACATGGCCAACTTTATGTCGCATTGTCAAGAGTTAAAAGCAGGGTAGAGGTGAAATTACTTATACTAGATAGTGATTGGAATGTCAAGACTAAAACAAAAAATGTGGTGTATAAGGAAATATTTAGTGATATTTGAATAAAATGTGTATCCCTTGCTTTTGAATTTTAATAAAACATTTCTACTATATTTTGTTTATAGGTTTTACCGCTCAAAATAATTGTAAGTTGTTAAACCGCGTGTCAACGCGGACAAAAGTCTAGTTATAATATGAAATGAAAAAAATAATGTATACACATTTCAAAAGGCTATAATTCATTAATAAATATCTTAAAATTTTCTTGTATTGAAGATCGTACGGTATGTTATGCCTCACCAGTCACCATCATTAGCACCACCAACATTTCCCTCACCTAAATTCAAAGCCACTTTGCAAATCTCATTTGTCTAATTGTCTCCCATTTAGATTTTTGCCAAGATAGGGTGTTTCCCAACTCCATCTTATAGCATTTAAGAACATGTAACGTCTAAAAAGATTGACGAAAAAACAAATGTTAGTATGCTAAGTTATAAAACTAATACAATTATAATAATGAAAATATGATCTAAAAACCATAAAATGACCCGGTAAAGTCAATGTATTTTATAAGTGTTGTACCAAATAGGAGAAGAGTTAATTAGTATATGCTTAAACTTTGCGCAATCTTCAGCAAACCTATAAATTTTAAAACAGTCTTTTTCACATCTTAGTCTTTCATGTTTTGGAAATATATCATTTCAAGACATTCATGTGTACTTCCACCCCCTCAAAGTAGAACAAAAGAAAACCAAAATAAATAAACAAATTATCAATAAAAAGATATAATTTATAATTTTACTATGGGAAAATTTACATGCTCGTCCATTAATACTGTTTCAAAAGAATACATGTCACTACATTCGTAGTAGGGCTGGCAAATCGTGTCCCTAACAGGTTAACAGGTCTCTGACGCGCGCGAACAAATCAAGTTCTAAACATGAACACGACTCGTTTAACTCATTTATATCTCATGTTTATAACACAGTTTTATGTTTTATGTACCAAAAAAGGGAAATGAAAGATTTTTCCCTCTTAATTCTAAGTATTAAAAAAAGTCAAAAAATCAAATAGTGTACTTTTCAGTCAAACAGGTCTTATCGTGTCTTAACAGGTTACCCATTGCCAGCCCTAATTCGTAGAGATTAGGTTTCTTCCAAAGTCTAACCATCTAACCATGACCGTAAAAGTCATTATTTTTTTTTTTTAACGGCCATCGAAACGTTTCTGCCCGACTACCTATGGGACCCGTAAACTGGCGAACCCAAGAACCCCCCCCCCCCCCATCCAGGACTATGCAAGGGGCTAGCTAGGGTAGCCAGGCTTGCCCACAAAGTTTCCGAACCGGGGAAAACCCGATCCCCCACCCGTCCGAAAACCCGTTGTGAAGAACCGGTAAAACCCAGGCGAGATCAAGACTCGAACTCCTAACCATAGGTTAGGAGTCATCCCTCATTTCTCATTAATGTCCTCCAAATGTAGCTAGTGGGAATTGAACCCAAGCCTCCCATAAGAAACTTAGGCCCTTAACCAACTGGGCTATAAGTGTTGGACGACTGTAAAAGTCATTATGCCTCATGTCAAAGTCTTAGAGTAAAACTAATGTTTGGTTGCATTTCCCATGTTCAGAAGGTTGGCCATGAATGAAGAATTAATTAATGTTAACATGCTTAAGAATTTGAAATAGACGTATTTGCCAAAAGTGAAATAGGGGAAAATATTAGACGGTAAACAGAAATACATAAGTGTTACTTATGCACGTTAGAAACTTATAACACAAAAGGTGATTGAAGATGATGATAGGCTAAGACATAATATTGTATTGATATTTATGATGGATGTAATGAAAAGATGAAAATATAAATTAGTGTTAACATATTTTTATAAATAAGTTATTGATTAATATATTTAATAAATACGCTTAAGTCCAACACTTGTAGCCCAGTTGGTTGAGAGCCTAAAGTTTCCTATGGGAGGCTTGGATTCAATTCCCACTAGCTACATTTGAAGGACATTGGTGGATAGGAAATGAGGGATGACCCGACCATTGGCTTGGGTTCGAGTCCTGATCCCGACCGTGTTTTACCGACTATTTCACTGTCGTACCTTCGGGCGGGTGAGTGGTCGGGTTTTCCCGGGAATTGGTGGCAATTGGTGGCCCGGGTACTCTCGAGTACCTGATTCGCCAAAAGGGTGTCCGGGAGTGCTCGGAATTGATTCGTTGGCCGTTAAAAAAAAAATACGCTTAATATACTTAAAAAATAACATGACATGATTGTTACAGTTGATTTTAAAAAATGGTAAGTACAAGTCATGATATTTTTTAATTACAAATAAAAAATGTAGATTTGTGAACATGGAAGTTATAAGTTAGGCCATGGGGTATACTCTAACCATCTTTAACTCCACCTAGATTTCACATCCTTCATTTTGTCTCTTTTCACACTAGCTCACTTCAATGAAATGGTTTAACGTCCCTTAACTCTATCTCATCCTTTAACTTTCTCTCTTTTAAGTCATGTTAACATGTTAACTTAGTGTCAATTTAATGCTCCTTAACATGGGAAGGGAGTGGTGCACAATAAAAGTTAACATGCCACGTCACCGTTAACACTCTTGGTGTGAAGGTATACCCCATGGCCTTACAAGTTACATTAAATTCAAAGTATTTGAAATTTCAAAGGCATTAAACTTAAGGTGTTCAGGTGGTGTTGCTTTTCTTGATATTAAGATTTCTAACCCCGTCGAAGGCGAATTGGATTTAATTTAGGTCGTTTAAAAATATTTTGAAGAAATACATGATTATTTGAATTGTTTTTTAATAATTGGAAAGTATCAATCTTGATTTTTTTTAATTACATACAAAAACGTAGATTTTTTAACATTCCAACATTAATTTAAGTTATTTGAAATTTCAAATTATAAATGTCAAGTAAGGGGCTGTTTGGATGATTAACTGCTGAATCATTAAGAGGTCTGAATGATTAAGCGCTGAATCATTAAGTTGGACCTCTTAATGGTTAGTTTTCTTGTCTCACGTTGGTAGGGGAGCCTCATTAAGGTTCAACCTAGTTCAGTGCTTAATAGTTCAGTGCTTAATGGTTCAGCAACATCCCAAATCTTAATGATTCAGACTTAACTATTCCATTCAGAAGTTGAAACAAACACACTGAATGCTAAATCATTCAGCACTGAATGGTTAAGAGCCTCATTAAGAGGCTACCAAACACCCTCTAAAATAGTAAAATTGATTAATTTAATTGAAAAGTGAATGCTAGTAATAAATGTAAATTTGAAATTTAAAATTTGTATTTATGAAATCTTATTTGAAGGGAAGTTTTATCTATATATATTCTATAGGTTAGGATCAAATACACAAGGCACTTTTTATAGGAAGGGTGAGAAGGATTGTGATCCATTGATCATATATTTAAAGGGTTGAGATTAGTTTGTTTGAAAAAAATAAATAATAAATTAGAGGAAGGACATAAAAGGAAAACCACATTTGTTGATTTTCTCTCTCCACATGCAATGCACATGTCAATCCCCCCCCCCCCCCATCATTTTAAAACGTCTATAACTTTTTCATACGACATTTTTTTTCAAAAAAATTTCACCATATTAACGAGCGTTTTTTTATCTTTAATATGAGTACCACATTACTATATTAAAATTGAAAAAAAAAAATCGTGCTAAGTGGGTTTTCTTCTCCGTTGTGTCTTCTGCTCGTTCATTGTGTTATAGTATGTATGTGTGCTTTATAAATACTAGATTTTTGCCCGCGTGTACACGCGGTTCACCAAAGTACATATATTTAGGGAATTATAACGTATAAGAAAAATACAGTAAAAATATTGTAGTAAAGTATAAAATTAGAGAATTCATGAGGGAGTGTCATGTGTCCCTCATGTGTTTTCTTTTGCCCGCGTTGACACGTGGTTCAACAACTAACAATTATTTGAAGCGGTATAAACTATAAACAAAATATAGTATAAATATTTTATTAAAATTTAAAAGCAAGGCGCTACGCCAAAATATGCCTACGGCCACACAAAAAAAGTGACCATAGGCCTTTTGCCACACTTTTTTTATCCGGCTCAAGTGTGACCATAGGTCGAGTCATCGTAGGTATCGTACGGCCACAGTCACATATTTTCTGTGATTCTAGGTTATTGCCCGCGTATACACGCGGTTTAACAATTAATAATTATTTGGAGCGTAAAACTTATAAAGAAAATATAGTAGAAGTACACATACAATTCAAATATCATTAAATATTTCCTTATACACAACATTTTTTGTTTTATTTATGACCGTCCAATCAGGATCAAGTAACTTAACGACTGCCATGATCTTAACTCTTGACAATACCACATAACCATGTGTGAATCCTGGATTCGTTTCTGTGTTTGCATCTTAGTCCGAAAATATATAAATATTTTAGGATATCTCTAATTTAAAGGTAATAAGTAGGTTTAATTGTTATAATTATTAACTTAAATTCACAAGTTTGAAAATTTTAAAATATTCCATTCATTCAAAATTTCAAATTGAATGCATTAATTAAGTTTAAATGCTAACATTATTATCTTAAATTCAAAATTTAGAAATTTTACAATATTAACCAAAATTTAAAAATTAGTTATAAATATTAAAGATTGAAATTATATACTTAAAGATAACATTTAATATTTAAATATTTTCAAAGTTTAACTTAAAACTATTTTTGAAATTTTGATAAATGTTTGCTTTGACCGAAAATTCAAATTAACTGAACAATTGATAAATGTTTGCTTTGACCGAAAATTCAAATTAAAATAATCATAATGATTTACCTAATTTAATTTAATTAATGATTTTTTTATTTTAAAAAAAAAAACTAAAAATTTTAGAAATTACATGTAAAGTGTTTAATATTTGACCGATGTTGACCATTGCCTTTAATGGCTAGATTTTATTTTTAAAAAATAAATTAATAAAGACATTGTATTAATAGACGAAATCATACCTTGAAGACGAAGATGATAATCGGATTCACAGATAACTAAAGAGATCGTATTCGAAGATGATAATCCAATTAAAAAAAATAAACAAAAGCAAAAAAAAAAAAAGTATTAGTTACCAAATGATATTTGTAATTAAAATAAGAATAAATCTTTAACAAATAAATATTCTATGTTTTTAGGTAAGTAATTAAAGCTTATGAAACCAGTTTAATTTATATTATTATAATAAATTACAAATCAATTTCATATTTAACCATGCGAACTTTTAGAAATTGAAAAATTAATAATTAAAAGGTATGTATTAAGTTTTTAAATTACCAAAATTAGTGTGACAATTTGAATTTGAATTTAAAATTCAATTAAACATTTAAATTTGAAAATTCAAATTTACATATACAATCTTGGAAAATGTTTACAGATTTGATAACGAAACTTTTTAATATTGATTAAGTTTCGGTAAAAAAAATATATAAAGTCAAAACAAAATTTTAAACTTTCAAACAAATAAAGCAATTTTAAATTCAGATTTTCTATAAAAAAAATTGGTCAAACCAAATCAATCAGAATTAATGCCACAATCTTGGAAACCAATTAAAATATTCCTACAAACATGCAATCCATTGTTGACCAACAAAAGTAAGATTAAACATAAAATTCAAACGGAAATTTAGAAAACAATATCATAATCCGTATGAACATGATGAACACCAACATACACATAAAAACCTCCAAAATCCTACAAAACAATTAATGCGTCTTCATACAATAATCCTCCTTCAACACCTAACACAATCATACAATAATCCTCCTTCAAATTAAATGAACTACAATACAATAACCAATATAAGTATTTTAAAATAAATAACATCCTAAGCATCTAGAAAAAAGAAATTCTAAAAAATTACCCATAATACCTTGACATCGTTCATGGAAGAGTTTCATGGACTTTGTAGTGCAACCACAAGCAGCCAATGCAATGAACATAAAACCAAAAACATCACTTACTGCAGCAACTTTTCTTCATCATCTGTCTTATTAACATAAAAAACAATAAAAAATAACAAATAAAAATCAAATCATCATCTACCATTCTACGTGACACCCAAGATCCAAAAACCAAAAAACCCAAATCAATAATCCATAAATCACCACACACCAATCAAAAATAAGATCATAACATAATCACCCAGAAAAAAAAAAAACAATAAAGGTTTAAAATTTTACCTTGAACCCCACATGATCATCGGTCTTATTTGTTAACTGAAGCGATGAATTGATCTGTTCTTCGAACAAAAGCAAAAAAAAAAAAAAACAGAAGGGAAATTGTTTAGATTAAATAATAATGAATAATTGAATAAGAAGATTTCATGACTTACACGGTGGTGCTCTGTTGTGTGCTCTTTCTTTCTCTGAACAAATATACAATCATCAAAAGATATCAACGAACAGCCAAATAAGAACAAATTAACGAAAAAAAGAGCAGATTAGAATGAAAAAAAGAAAATATAATTCAGATCTAAAACTCTTGACCAATTTACGATTAATAAAAAACCACACTTTAATTTATAATTAAACAACACCTATACATCACATTGTGGAATAAAAAAGAAACAATAATATAAATATATCCCTTGAAAAGCAAGCTGTCAAACACACTTTCTTGAATAAAAACAAAGCAATATGTGTATATATCCCTAAAAAAGACAACCTGCCAACCACTTTCTTGAATAAAAACATAGCAATATATATCCCTGTAAAGAACAAAGAACAAAGCTGAATGACAAAGCAATATATCGGTAAGACCGTATCCTCTGAAAAACAAACACCGGCAAAGGCTGTGCATTATAGCGGCGCTGAAGAACAAAGCTGAACAATAAACACACTTACAAACTTTGGCGCAGAATGATGATGAAAGATCAATGATGATGAATTGATTAGAGAGACAGAGGGAATTGATCGATGATGATGATGATGAAAGAATAGGCCGATGATGTTTTAAGAGTGTTGGATTTGAAAGGTTTTCTAAATGGGCCAGGTAAGGAATACCAACAGTTTAAGCCCTAAAACTAATCAGAAACGTATCGGAAACTTTGATGAACGTCCCCGATCTTCGGAAGCTTATCGAACCTGGTAGAACAAAGTCACAGATTTGGATGGTTTGCTTTACATGATAGAATTCGTATAGAGGAGGCAGAGATGAAGCTGTAACCTAAACTCATTTAAAGGATTTGATTGTGTTTTAGGAATGGTCATAATGATGATCGTGATTTAGGAAAGTCAATAAAACTCTTGACCAATTTTGAACAAAAGAAATAAATGATTTTTGATTTTTAGAAAAAAGAAAAATTTTATATATTCTCACAATGGGGACACTTGGCATTAGTTGATAGGCTATGTAATATGAGGCTCAATGTGGGATTGACAAGTGTCCACATTGAGTTTCATATATTAGTTGTATAGATGTTATTTATGTTTTTTTTAGTCTACACATGATTTAACTTTGTCCATTGTGTTTTTAGTATGCTTTTCAGTGTTTTACGCAAATGAGTTTTGTATTTAGGTGTACACTGTGTTTTATTATGTTGTTCATTGTGTTTAAGTCTATTATTTATTGTGTTTTAGTGTTCTGTTCATTGTGTCTTTAATATGTCGTCCATTGTGTTTTATTAGACTGTTCATTGTGTTTTATACCCTATTGTTCATTGCATATTTAATTGGTACTCATTGTGTTTTACATTATCTCCATTGTGTCTTACGCAACTGGGTTTTCAACTTTTTTTTCCAAAATTATTCATTGTGTTTAATCTTTTGTTCATTGTGTCCTTATTGTGTCGTCTATTGTGTCTTACACAATTGGGTTTTTAACTTTTTTTTTTCAAAAGTATTCATTGTGTTTTAGTCTTCTGTTCAGTGTGTCTTTAGTATGTCATCCATTGTGTGTTACGCAACTGGGTTTTCAACCTTTTTTTTAAAAGTATTCATTGTGTTTTAGTCTTTTATTCATTGTGTCTTTAGTATGTCATCCATTGTGTTTTACTAGACTCTTGATTATGTTTTATACCCTATATTTAATTGGTGTTCATTGTGTTTTACACTCCATTGTGTCTTACGCAAGTGAGTTTTGAATTTTCTTTTCGAAAGTATAACAATATGGTACTCATATTAAAGATAAAAAGATGCTCAATTTTATGCTATGTTTTTTTTAAAAGATGACGTATAAAAAAGTTAAGGACATTTAAAAATGAAGGTGGAAATGGCATGTGACTTGCATGTGCATATGTTTTTGACAAAATTACCCATCTCACTTATTTAATCCTTTGAACACATGTCATTTTCTAGTGGCTTCTCATCCTTCTCATTTTTTGTAGCATTTGTAGAATAACTCAACCCTATATTCTAAGGTAGCGTTTGGTATGATGGAATGAAAAGGGGAATGGAATAGACCATTACAAGGTAATGAAAAATAATGTGTTTGGTTGGCTAAAGGAATGGAATCACCCATTCCACAAGGCATTCCATTCCCTCAAAACCATTCCATCCACCCCCCATGTTTTTTTTTCATTCCATCCCCATTCACCCTTTACTAACAAAAGCATAACCCACCACCACCAACACCCACCACCATTATCGCCACCACCCACCACCGACCGCCGCCGCCACCACCGACCGCCGCCGCCACCACCGACCGCCGCCGCCACCACCCACCACCGCCGTCACCACCCGCCGCCACCACCACCCACCACCGCCGTCACCACCCGCCGCCACCACCACCCACCACCGCCGTCACCACCCACCACCACCGCTACCAACCACCACCACCACCCACCACCACCGCCGCCACTCACCACCGCCACCAACCACCACCACCGCCACCACCCACTACCTTCACCCTCCCACCACCGCCACTACCCACCACCGTCAACCACCCACCACCGCCGCCATACAAAACCACCCACCGCCGCATACCACCGTCATCCACCCACTGCCACCTCCACCACCTACCACCATCACTCACCACAACTTCCTTTACCCACCACTACCGCCGCCACCCATCACCACCGTCTCCTCCACCCACCACCGCCACTACTCACCATTGTCACCCACCCACCATCACCGCCATCCACCTCCACCCATCGCCACCGTTGCCGCCACCCACCACCGTCGTCGCCACCACCTATCACCGCCGTCGCCATCCACCACCACGCTACCGTCACACACCACCACCTACCATCACCACCACCAACCGCCACCCACCACCACCGCCATCCACCACCGCCACTACTCACCATCGTCACCCACCCACCATTACGACCATCCACCTCCACCTTCCACCGTCGCCGCCACAGCCACCGACCACAGCCGCCGCCGCCCACCACCGCCGCTACCGCCACATATCACCACCCACCATCACCGCCACTGACCACCACCCACCACCGCCACTAACCATCGATTTTATTCATTCGTTTTTTCTTGTCTATCCAACAACACAAAGTAATGTTTTGTTTCATTCCCACATGACAACCAAACAAGACATGGAATGGTAATGATCCATTCCATTACCTTGTCCATTCCATTACCTCGTCCATTCTATTCCCCCATCCATTCCATTACCCCATACCAAACAGACCCTAAGGCTTTGGGGTGTGGGAACGGGGAAGGGGATCGGTGGGTGACCTGGCTCTCTTTGCCGATGGGGAACACCGCCCCCCCCCCCCCCCCCCCCCCCCCCGATTAGGCTTCGGCAAAAACGACAACATTTCACCGACTGTGCCGTCTCAAATTCCAATGCCACATTTAAAAATTGTACCGTTGCCCCACCTATTTGACCGTTTGTTGTTTATAAAAAAAAAAAATTATTTTAACTCCTATTTAAATACCTTTTAAACCCCACATTTTACCCCACACTACCCCACAATTTTTATACACTACTCCACCATTTTTATAGACTTCTACTCTTTTATAAAAGATTTTATAAAAATCTTCATGGATCCAAGGCGTCCTTTCTTCCCTAACACATCCGGTAACCCCTCAAACCAACCCCCGTTCGGATTTCCTAACACACCCGGTACTCCTGCGACTCAACCACTATCTTTTGGCTCGTTTAACGCCCTTTGAATCCATGGCAACGGGGAGTTATAGTGGTGGTGGGTCGGATGCTCGTTGTACTATCAACATAAACGACGACCCGGAGTTTGAAGATGAGGCTCCACCAAGTGAGAGTGAGAGGCCGATTGGTAGGGACCCGCGCCAAGAAAGTGGCGGCCTCAAAAGGCAAGGGTGTTGATACCGGCCACGAAGTGAGAGACAAGGCGGTGGAAAAAATTGAAGAGTTGCTAAAAAACTTTAACGAATTTAAACAAGAGCAAACGGAGAGGTACTTGGAAAGAAAGAAGGAGAAGGAAGAAGCGGCGGCGAGGGATTTGGCGAGGCTAGAGATGGAAAGGAAGGAGAAAGAAGACGCCGCGGCGAGAGACTTGGCGAGGATAGAGTTGGAAAGGGACCGCCTCAAAATGGAAATGTCGAGACAGGAAACAACCGAATTCGCCTTGATGAGAGAACCTCTCGATAGCCTTGATGAAACGGAACGTGCGGTGGCGGCGAAAATAAAAGACAAAATCGCCAAAAAATGGCTTGGAGGAGCGTTTGGAGGAGCGTTTAATTGATAGTTTTTTTTATTTATTTCCGGGTTTTTATTGTATTTTTGGTTTTTTTTAAATTTCTATGTAATTTATTTTATGTTTAATGAAAAAAATATTTTAATGAAAATCTAATTTATAAAATAAATAAAAATAAAATTAATAAAAAAGAGAAGGGGGAAGGAGGAACCATTTCCCTTGTTTGGGGGAGGGGAAGGGGGAAATGACGTGGCGCTTACATGGACAAGGGGGAAGGGTGACCACACCCCATAGCCTAAAGCTAAAAATTTTACATGACAATTAAAAAAGTCAACCTCTCCCCTTTAAGTCTGTCATGTGGCATTAGATGATTTTAGAGGAAAAAAATTAAAAAACAAAATTGAATTTTTCTCTCTCATGTTTCCTCTCATAATTTTTAAACGTTAATATCTTTTATATGCGAGATTTTTTAAAGAAAAAAATTACAGCAAATTAACGGGCGTTTTATTATCTTTCTAACGAGTACCATAGTGCTATATAAAAAAACGACTATTTTTGTGGAGTTTTTTGTTCATACAGGAAAAAAACACGTGTTCAGGTAATTCATTAATAATGTATATATAGACAAGCCACTAATTATGTTCAAACCTGTAAATATAAATTCTATTTTCATCCAGAGCAGAATAAGTTAAAATCACTCATTTAAAAAAAAAAGGCACATATTCAAGATCACCGCTTCAATCACACCCTGCAATAGTTTTTTCTGGCTCTGCAATAGTTTTTAATATACGTTTTCATTCTTATTCAAATGATTAAAATTGTCGTTTTCTCTTTATATGTTAAATCATAATACATATTTTAACACTTATTATTAGATTTGTCTATTCAAAAACTTTCAGAATATAATCTAGTTTAAAAAAAAGGCTTATTATATTATTGCCATGTGTTCTCAATATGCTTTCTTTTACTAATATAGATAGATTACTAATATAGATAGATAGATGATATGATCTAAAGAATTATCAAAACACAAAACCCAACCCTTATACTTTTAGAAAATAAACATTTTTGTCTCAAAATTGTTATGTACAGTCGCCTAACCGTAAGTATTTGACTGGTTTGTTGTTTATCACTTCTTGTTTAGGAAGTCTTGTAAAATTGTTAAGGCGTTGTTTTTTTAAAAATTTAATGTCATAAGCATTTTTACACATTTATCCAGTATTACAAGCATGGGCGAAGTATAATGGGAGTCAAGGGTGTTCCGGTCCCCATTGTTTTTTGGCTTAATGGGGAAGTTTACGATTTTTGTAAGTAATTTTTTTGTGAATTAAGCCCGGCCCCCACCAACTTGATCTTCCGCCCCCCACCAATAGAAAAAAATTATATCTTGTGATTTTCGGCCCCCACTATTTTTTTTTTCAAGCTTCACCTCTGATTACAATATTACTAAAATGCACACACCTACCAAGACACCGAATTAGTGAAAGTTCTAAGTAGTTTCTAAGAAGTTAACACAAAGTAAACCGAACTTGGACAATCGTAACAAGTCAGGCGCCGTCGAAGACTAATAATAAATTTAAGTCTACACAAGGGTTATACGATTGATGGGTCACAATGCATGGATGTAAATCGTTACGCGTATAACACGGGATAAATGTTTCTAACCGGTGTTGGAGTAGACACTGAAATTGTCAAATTAAATTTGCGTGTTTTCATTATATTTAATATTCCCACTAAATAATAAAAGTTGCATCACATGTATGTTATTGAATAGCATCTTCTAGTACGCAAATAGAATATTTAATTGCACGAAATAACAATAACTGGTAAGTTACTACCCGCGCTCCGCAGCGGGTTCTTAACGTACATAAAAATTAGAAAATATCGACGGGACATTGTTTGTGGTGATAAAAAAACCATGTCGCGATGTTATAATCGAAAGTCACTTAAGTAAAGATAAGCACATCAGTCGCGTATTACAAAAAAAATATAAAAGCACATTGTGTTAAAAGGATAATCACTTAGCTAATTCAATCGAATCTTATTTATTCATATACTAGTACTTTGACATTTTGCATAAGATGTGCAGGTGGTCAAGTTGGATGAATAAGGTTCGAGTGTAGATAGCTGGATGGTTCGAGTGTAGATAACTGGATGGTTCGAGTGTAGATTGCTGGTCTAGTCTCCTGATGGTCAAGTATTGAAGTGTTAGTAGTCTGGGCCGAGATAATGGATTCATTAAAGACAAGGATAAATGGGCTTATCATAATCAGATAAGCCCAATACAAACGAAGGCAGAATAGATGGCCTGGCCCATGATCTGAATGGTGGCCCAGGTCTATATAGGTGTGTTTGTTATGAACGGTGGTGATCAATTCATTCAGAATGAGTGGTCATGATCTTCTTCACACGGATCCCGAGGCTACTACTTGTGTACGACTATATATTATACAGTCTTCAGTCGTACACACATCCTCTCTCATTTTTACACTCACTTTTCTTGTACAATATCGCTGAGTTCTTGAGTTGTTATTAGACGATTAGGGTTCCAGATTACGTCTTGTATTCTGTTGAGTTGTTCTAATCCTTTGTCTAGTTTTGTTTAGTGTTCTGAGAGGTTTTGAGAGTTTATTGTTTTGATTACTTTGTAAGTTGTTTAGATCTCAGAAGTTTATTTTTCGTCTTCGATTCAATAATATTTAGTTTATGATCTTGATACCATGTTTGTGACATGGTATCAGAGCCAGGTTTGATTGATTAGATTTTCTCTGAGATAATTGGTTTGGTCTTTTTTCTTGATCTGGATTGTAGGTTGGTTTAGATCTGTGGGTTCTTTGGTTGTTGGATCCTGATTCAAGATTTGTTTGAAAAGGATCTAGGGTTTGTTGTGATATTCCGCTGTAATAGAGGTGCTCTGGTCAGATCTTGGTTTAATCAGTTGCGGTACAATCATAGTGGTTAAAGAAGAATCCTAATCTCTAGGGTTCTGGTTTGGTGCTGAAAGGAAAAGAAGGCGATGTGCTAGGGGTCGTAAAAACCCTAGCAAAGTTTTCTGTTACTGGTTACCCCCAATCAAAGGGTAACCTGTTGTTGGCGAAACCCAAACTTGGGTGCTTTGGTGAGATCTTTCTGATTTAGTTTTTGTTTTTTACTATTGTGTGTCTAGGAGCATTGTCCGGGTTAGGGGGACCGGAATTGGCTCATCTTTGTTTGTGAGTGTGTCATATAGGTCTAGGAGGCTCCCAAGTTAAGGCTTGCGCAGGCACCCTGAAAGTGTCCTGTGTGTGATCTGGTCCCTAGCTTGGCTTCGCCTGTGTTTGGGTTTGTTTTATCTTATCTCGTTTTGGTGCTTGATCTTTGGTGTTTAGGGTTCTTTTCTGTATATTTGACTCTTGTGTGTTACGTGTAAGATTTGTGTGTTCTTGTTTGTGTTAACATGGGTGAAAATGTTGAGCCTCAAGGACCACCGCAGGATCCTCCCTTTGGTCCTAATACTGGAGGTGGATCTGGTGTGGGTTCTCAATCAGGAACCATTGTCAACCATGAAACTCTTGTGAGCAAGTTGGATGCAAGTGATCCTTTGTATTTGCATGCATCTGACTCTAGTAATCTTACTATTGTATTTGTGAAACTAAAAGGGTCTGAAAATTATACTGTGTGGGCTAATGCCATGACTCTTGCTCTTCAAGTTAAAAATAAATGGGGATTTATAGATAAAACATGTGTTAGGTCTCAAACTGACATGGTTCTTGCTAGACAATGGGATAGGTGTAATTCTATTGTTATGACATGGATTTTAAACTCTATTAGTGAGGAACTGTATATGGGACATGTTTTATCAAAACTTGCTAGTGATGTTTGGATAGAACTTCAAGAAACTTATGATAAAGTAGACGGGTCAGTAGTGTTTGATTTGTATCAAAAGATTAATTCATTTACACAATCTGGTATGCCTGTTTCTGATTATTATCATAGGTTAAATATAATGTGGAAACAGTTAGATCAAATAATTCAACTACCAACATGTGTGTGTAATGCTGCTAAAGAATTTAATAATTTTAATCACATGATTAAATTGATGCAGTTCTTAATGGGTCTTGATAGTGTGTACATTAATGTTAGGACTACACTTTTGTTGAGAGAACAATTACCTTATGTAAAGGAGGCCTTTGCCATTGTTTCTAGGGAAGAATCCCATAGAAACTCTAGCATTGGTCCTAAGAAAAATCAATCTATGGGTCTTATGGCCAAAACTACAAAGGTTTTTTATTCTAATAAGAAAAATAAAAGTGCTAATCAAAACTCAAAATGCACACATTGTAACAAGACTGGTCACACTGTTGATAAATGTTTTGAAATTATAGGTTATCCCTCTTGGATAAGACCAAGAGGGGGTCAACCTAAAAAGGTTCTCTCTAACAATAGTAGTAGTAGTAACAGTAATGAAAAAACTGATGATCCTGTTACTTCTCTGACTAATGATCAGTTGTCTGATAGGTGAAAAATCTAATGAGGTACCCCAAAGCTGTAATGTTACAGGTAACTTGATTGATCTTTTATGTGCTAATGTATGTATTAAACCTGTGTTCTGTTTTAATAGTAGTGGAACTAGGTTTAAGATAGGTTGGATTATTGACTCAGGTGCAAACCAACACATGGTCACTAGTGAACATGATCTTACTGATTTTGTAGATGTGTCAGATTTAAAAATATATGTTAAACATCCTAATGGAACCAAAGCCTTGGTAACTAAAATAGGAAATTTAACTCTTGGAAATGGTGTGGTCTTGCATGATGTGTTTGTGGTACCTGAGTACTGTATTAATTTGATCTCTGTGCATAAGTTAGCTAAGGATAATAAGTTGTTCATAGGATTTGATGAAAATACTTGTTATATTCAGGATTTGTCCACCAGGAAAACCCTGGTGACTGGTAATCATCTTGAAGGGTTGTACTTTTGTGGTGGATCATATGTGAATAATCAAGTATGTGTGTTAAGTAGTAAGGTTTCTGAACTTTGGTATGCTAGGTTAGGTCATCAATCTGATATAGTTGTTAATAAGTTGGAACCTATTCTAGGAATCAAGTTTGTTGCTAATGAAGGACCTTGTGATGTGTGTCACAAGTCCAAGCAACATAGGGAGCCATTCCCTCTAAGTGAACATAAAACTACCACTTTAGGTGAGCTAGTTCACTTAGATGTGTGGGGTTCCTATAGGGTTCCAAGTAGAGATGGGTTCAAGTACTTCTTAACCATAGTGGATGATTACTCTAGATCTGTTTGGGTATGTCCTATGAAGTTAAAATCAGAGGTCTTTGAGAATATTAAAGATTTTGTTAATATTGTAAAAACACAATTTTCAAAAAAATGTGAAAATCTTTAGAAGTGATAATGGTCTAGAGTTTGTTAATAATCAAATGATTGGTTTTTGTAAATCTCTTGGTATAATACACCAAACTTCTTATGCATACACACCCCAACAGAATGGAGTGGTTGAAAGGAAACATAGGCATCTGCTGAATGTAGCTAGAGCCTTAATGTTTCGAAGCAACCTTCCTGTTAGATTTTGGGTTGAATGTATTCTAACTACTGCCTATTTGATTAATAGGACTCCATCCTCTGTGCTGAATGGTAGAACTCCCTATGAACTTGTCTATGGATTTGAGCCCTTCCTTAGTCACCTTAAAATGTTTGGATGTTTATGTTTTGTTACAGTCTTAAATGATTTAGATAAACTAAATACTAGGGCTGAAAAATGTGTTTTTCTTGGTTACTCAACTGAGAAAAAAGGATATAAAGTTTATGGATTAGAAACTAAAACTATTTTTTTCTCTAGGGATGTAAAATTTTATGAAAACATCTTTCCTTTTAAAGAAGTGTCTGTGTTTGATAAAAATAATGAAAACACAGATAAAAATGTTAATTCACAAAACTTTTTTGATTTGTATAAACATGAAACATCCATTCATTCAGACCTGCCCAATGATGATGGAAGGGAGATAGGTAAACCTGAGTCAGATGCACATGAAACTCAGCAAATGGTGAATGTCCAAGTTACTGATAGTGAACTACCTTGCTCACTTCAGCCTAACAATGTGACTGAAATAGATAAGGCAGAGCATGTGGGGTATGACATTGATGAAACTTCAAAATCTGAGGGTAATCTAGGTCAGTATACACCACAATCCACTGTTAGAAGGTCCACTAGGAGTTATACCTTCCCTAGGAGATTAGATGACTTTGTTATAGAAGGTAAGGTCAAATATGGGGTAGAAAAAGTAGTTAACTACTCAAATTTGACCTATGAAAGCAAGACTTTTGCTGTTTTATTAAACAAAAGTCTTGAACCTAGAAACTATAAGGAAGCATCTAAAGATCCTAATTGGGTCAGTGCAATGAATGAGGAGATCGAGGCCTTAAATAGAAACAACACTTGGGAGTTAGTAGAACTTCCTAAAGGTAGAAGTGTTGTAGGGTGTAGGTGGATATACAAAATTAAGTATAAATCCACTGGAGAAGTTGAGAGGTTTAAAGCTAGATTAGTGGCTAAAGGATATAGCCAAAAAGAGGGGATAGATTTTGATGAGACTTTCTCCCTTGTGGTTAAATTTGTTACTGTAAAATGCATTATGTCTTTGGCTGTCCAAAATAATTGGAAGATGTTCCGATTGGATGTCAATAATGCATTCTTATATGGTGAGTTAAATGAGGAAGTGTTTATGTCCCTTCCAGAAGGGTATTTTTCTGAAACTGAAAATAGAGTATGTAGATTAAAAAAGTCTTTGTATGGCTTAAAACAAGCACCTAGGATGTGGAATGAAAAATTGGTAGGTGTATTAACTGAGTTAGGTTTTAAACAAAGCAAATGTGACTATTCACTATTTATTCAAATCTTTGATTCTGTGGTAACTGTTCTTCTAGTATATGTAGATGACATAGTATTAATAGGGAACTCTTTTGATGAAATTTTAAATATTAAAGAGTGTCTAAAACAAAGATTTTTAATAAAGGATCTAGGTGAATTGAAATATTTCTTGGGAATAGAAGTAATACCTTGCGAACAAGGCATTTGTATGTCCCAAAGGAAATATTGTTTGGATATATTAACTGAGTATGGCATGCTTGCATGCAAACCAGTAAATAGTCCAATGGAACCAAATCATGTTGTGACTGCTATTTGTAATTATCATAGTGAAGAGTTAGAAAATATTACAGGATATCAACAGTTGGTTGGTAAACTGATATACTTGTCTCATACCAGACCTGATATCTCTTACTCTGTTCATTTTTTGAGTCAATACATGCATAAACCTTTGAGTGGTCACTTAAGAATTGCTATGAGACTTTTAAGATACTTGAAAAAGGATCCTGGAAAGGGCTTGTTATTTTCACAAGGGTCTAAGTTTGAGCTGAAAGCATATCCAGACTCAGACTGGGCTAAGTGTATTCAAACCAGGAAATCTGTAACAGGTTTATGTGTATTTCTAGGAAACTGTTTGATTTCCTGGAAAAGCAAAAAGCAACCTACCGTGTCTAGGTCATCTACTGAGGCAGAGTATAGGGCTTTATGTGCCACTGCATGTGAAGTTGTATGGGTCATTAGCTTATTATCTGAGTTTAATGTAAAACTGGATTTGCCAATATCTTTGTATTGTGATAATAAGTCTGCAATATCAATTGCAGCCAATCCAGTCTTCTTTGACAAAACAAAGCATTTTGGAATAGATTTATTTTTTCTAAGAGATCTTATTTCAAAAGGAGTGGTCAAAATTTTTGATATTAGGTCTGAAAGTCAGGTTGCTGATATTATGACCAAAGGACTTGGTCCTGGGCAACACTTTGAGCTATGCAAAAGGCTTAATATGTTTGACCCATTTGCAATTTGACATGTTTTGACCCATTTGGTGTGATTAGATTGTGGGGAGGGGGTGTTAAAAGGATAATTACTTATCTAATTCAATCTAATCTTATTTATTCATATACTAGTACTTTGACATTTTGCATAAGATGTGCAGGTGGTCAAGTTGGATGAATAAGGTTCGAGTGTAGATAGCTGGATGGTTCGAATGTAGATAACTGGATGGTTCGAGTGTAGATTGCTGGTCTAGTCTCCTGATGGTCAAGTATCGAAGTGTTAGCAGTCTGGGCCGAGATAATGGATTCATTAAAGACAAGGATAAATGGGCTTATCATAATCAGATAAGCCCAATACAAACGAAGGCAGAATAGATGGCCTGGCCCATGATCTGAATGGTGGCCCAGGTCTATATCGGTGTGTTTGTTATGAACGGTGGTGATCAATTCATTCAGAATGAGTGGTCATGATCTTCTTCACACGGATCCCGAGGCTACTACTTGTGTACGACTATATATTATACAGTCTTCAGTCGTACACACATCCTCTCTCATTTTTACACTCACTTTTCTTGTACAATCTCTCTGAGTTCTTGAGTTGTTATTAGACGATTAGGGTTCCAGATTACGTCTTGTATTATGTTGAGTTGTTCAAATCCTTTGTCTAGTTTTGTTTAGTGTTCTGAGAGGTTTTGAGAGTTTATTGTTTTGATTACTTTGTAAGTTGTTTAGATCTCAGAAGTTTGTTTTTCGTCTTCGATTCAATAATATTTAGTTTATAATCTTGATACCATGTTTGTGACACATTGCAATGATGCATTTAGAAATGAGCGTCAACCACAAGCGTTGTAGCGAGACTTTGATTGGTTATGGTTTCGTTCTTTGTCGGTAGAGCAACCAAATAATATAACGCAAAACCATGAAAAAATAAACATGAAAACTTTAACATACGAAATTTTATATGTGAAAAACAAAACAGAAGCATCATTGATAGCCTTTGCATTGTTAGATAGAATAATAAAACTGTCAAGAAAAAAACTATATTATTATTCATATAAAAAAGACAAAAAAATCCCGTTTAAAAAATAACATGAAAAAAAAAGAGTAAAAAAGACAAAATAAAAATAAAAATCATATTTAAAAGAGAACATGAGAGGAAAAAAAAAGCAAGTGACATGTAAGTGTCGAACCCAGAACCTTCATGTTAGTTAACAACTTATCAAACCATTCCACCAACATAGGTTTCAATGTTACATTGCAAAACCATCTATAAAACCTCAACATATAATGAAAGACAAAAAAAACTACTGTAGACAAGGACTTCAAGAATTGTTATATATAATAATAAGTTAATAACAATATTTACAGTAACAAACCATAAGAATGTGTATACTTAATGTTATTTCTAGGGAAAATTTCCATTATGCCTTTTAGATTTCCTTCTATGCCTTATTCTAATAATGATTCTATAGCATCTGTAAATAACCGTTTGATTCTTGATGAGCTGAATTATCAAGTAGGTGCGCTAGCTGAGGAATTTGCTACAAACGCACGTTCTTTAACTGATGAGCAGCGCTCAATTTTTGATGAAATTATTCATGCGGTTGATTGTAACAAGGGTGGTCTATTCTTTGTTTATGGTTTTGGAGGCACTGGTAAAACCTTTTTATGGAAAACTTTGTCTGCTGCTATAAGATCTAAAGGACAAATTGTTTTGAACGTTGCATCCAGTGGTATTGCTTCTCTTTTGTTATCCGGTGGAAGGACATCGCATTCTAGGTTTCGTATACCTTTGAATGTTACTGAACAGTCCTTGTGCGGTATAAAGCCAAATAGTGATGATGCTGCTTTATTGAAACAAACTAAGTTAATTATTTGGGATGAGGCTCCAATGATTCATAAACATGCTTTTGAAGCACTTGATCGTACAATGAAGGATGTCTTGAAGTCAACTTCTTTAGTTAATTCTGAGTTGCCTTTCGGTGGTATGGTTATGGTTTTAGGTGGTGATTTTAGACAGATCCTTCCTGTTGTTCCCAATGGTAGTAGAAGAGATATTTTAAATGTCTCAATAACTTCCTCTCCTATTTGGAATAGTTGCAAAGTGCTTACATTAACCAAAAACATGAGGTTAACGTTGGGTAACAACACATTTGAAACCGAAGAAACAAAGGAATTTGCAAACTGGCTTCTTGAATTAGGTGAGGGTAAAGTTGGTGATTCAATTCATGATGATGAGGCAGATGTGGAGATTCCAGATGATCTTCTTATTAAGGATTCATCAGATCTGATTTCAAGATTAATTGACTTCGTCTACCCTTCACTTCTTCAACTTTACAAAGATAAAGATTACTTTGGAGAACGAGCAATACTTGCACCTACAAACGAAGTAGTACATGAAATTAATGAAAGGTTGCTTGCATTGTTGCCTGGGATTGAAGTCGAGTATCTAAGCTCTGATAGTATATGTCAGATTGAGAATGCTAATAACCGTTCGCAGGAAGACTTATATTCTCCTGATGTCCTTAATGGTTTAAAAATTTCTGGGTTGCCTAATCATCGATTAACACTAAAGGTCGGTGTTCCCGTTATGTTGTTGAGAAACATAGATCAACAAAATGGTTTGTGTAACGGTACGCGATTACGAATCACCAAACTTGCAAAGCGTGTTATTGTGACACCCGGCAAATTATGGTTAACAACGTTGTCTAGACGAAAGTCTACCTTAGCGAGTCACGCGTATATTGTACTTAACTGGGTTAGTTAAGTCGGGTTATGGTTCGGGAACTATCGGTTTAGTCTAGAGGATCATTGGATGTTGGTCTAGAGGTTCATTAGATGTCCGTCCTTAACCAAGTGTACAAACGGTGACGATTTGTAGGATCGTCAGGACATACGGAACATACGTGTTAACATATGTGTTAACATGTGTATTTACATGTGTTATGTGTTTACAATCATTATGTGACTTGTCGGTATGTGAATATGTGTTAACATATGTTAAAACGGGGTTTAACGCACAAAACACAAGAAACCAGCCCCTATAGGCGATTAGGCAAGCCTAATCGCCCATAAGGGAGGCGAGTAGGCATCATGTGGGGCGATTAGGGGACTGATCGCATGACTGTTCATGCGATTAGGCCCCAATCGCATGAACTTACATGCGATTAGGCTTCCTGATCGCGTGTAAAGCTGCATAATCGCATGTTACGTGCTGGACGACTAAAAACGACTATAAATACCATACTTGACCTCATAAACTTCATTATACAAACCCTAGTCGTCCCATAACCTGCCCCAACACACACACAACCTCTGGAACGCGATTTTTGATCAAAACACAAGGATTCAAGCATAATCCTTCATTCTTTCACAATTCTAAGGTTTGGTTTCCATCCATGAATCTTTATAAACGTTTTTAATCAATCCCTAATGGTCCAGACCTGTTCTAAAACGAAAAAGCTTTCTGAAAATCGTTAATAAGGGTTGTTAATCGGATTCTAACTAGTATACATGTGTTATGGGTGTTTATGATTAGAAAGCTAGGGTTTTTATGATTCATAATGATGGATTAACATGTTACTAGGTTAAATCAGAATAATATTAGTGTTATGATGATGATATCTGAGTAATTGATTATTATGGTTATTGTTATGCATGTTAGTATGATGATTGCATGCTATGTGAATGGTGTTTGGATTACGTGATTGCATGCAGGGCTGATAATACGAGGCAAAACGAAGGGTTTTGGTTGAAACATGTTTAGGATGGTGTTTGGGATGATAATGGGTAGTTACACACGTTCTGGATCTGATTTGGAGCGTTAAACGAGCGAAAAACCGGAACAGCAAGGTTACAGGCGATTAGGATTGCTAATCGCCAGTTTTTCATGCAATTAGGCCCTAATCGCATGAACTTATATGCAATCAGCCCTAATCGCATGAACTTATATGCAATCAGCCCTAATCGCATGAACTTATATGCAATCAGCCCTAATCGCATGAACTTATATGCAATCAGCCCTGATCGCATGAACTTATATGCAATCAGCCCTGATTGCTAGTTTTTATATGCAATCAGCCCTGATTGCTAGTTTTTATATGCAATCAGCCCTGATTGCTAGTTTTTATATGCAATCAGCCCTGATTGCTAGTTTTTATATGCAATCAGTCCTAAATGCTAGTTTACTTTTCCTAATCGCGTGTACTGCTGCTGTAAGTGTAAATTAGCATTCCGAGACCCGATTTGACATGTAGTAACATGCTAGGAACCTCGTAACATATCTAATAACTTGGTAACATATGTTTGGATGTAATTCGGTGATACGTGAACTATGTGCTATAACTTGTTGTGCATTAACGTATGTTAAGTGTGATTGCATGATTGCATGTTTGAGAGCGTAAACATAACACGGGAAGTCTCGGGTCACCAATGGGATGTCGAGTCTTGTACTTTGGGATTCTTGTTTTTGGAATTCGACATCAGGAAGTGTTTTCACACCATCGACCGTCAGTTAAACAGTCACGGTGTTTTCAAACGAACTTGGTTATGGTCTGGACATCTAGGGACTAATTAACCTGCGGGTTATTAGTCTAAGTACTTGTAACTGTC
Source organism: Ambrosia trifida (assembly GCA_028751855.1). Taxonomy (NCBI): domain Eukaryota; kingdom Viridiplantae; phylum Streptophyta; class Magnoliopsida; order Asterales; family Asteraceae; genus Ambrosia; species Ambrosia trifida. The sequence goes on along the minus strand of CM054132.1, from coordinate 36,896,131 downwards.
ATATGTTAGGTCGCCGCTTACGGGACTAGCATAGCAGCTGAGTTTACTCGGGTTAAGGAGTAACGCAACTTAAGGTGAGTTTACGGCCCCTCTTTAAACTGGTTTTATACTTTCGGGGGAGAAAACATGTGTTAAAACGATTATTTGGTAGCTACTGTCATACTATGGGTTTCTATTGTGTACTACACGATCTTTGGAAGTCCCGGGGGGAACCATGAATGTGCGGGTTTGCACAACGGGGAAATGTGAATAGCGCTATTGGGAGTGACCAACCCCGCTCGTCGACTTGGAGGGTCGGCGGGTGCATATTGTCTCAAACAGGAACAACAGGAACAACAGGTTTACTACATCGGGCACACATTTGGTATTCGAGTTAGTAATGGTTTTCCAATCGTGGTAGTAACAAAACATACGCCTAGCTAGCGTACACTGGTTTTCGATTTGTTATAGTATGGACAGGTTGACTTGGTACTTGGATACAAAACCTGTAAACTCACCAGCATTTTTGTACTGACGTAAACTTTTACATGTTTTCTCAGGTCGCTAAGGTAGCACGACTGGACTAGGGCGCACGCGTCTGCACGGCGTCTAGCTAGGGTTGCATGGTCTTATAAACGTTGAACTATTGTTCCACTATTGAGATACTGTTTTGAATAAGCTTCCGCTGTAAACGGGATTTTAAACTATGTTTTGAAATTGCATTTATATTCATTTAGACTTGTTTATTGTGATCGTTGGTTTGGATCCTGGTTTGTCATGCGCCTCGCGGTAAAACTCCGCAAGTGGATTTTGAGGGTGTGACAGTTATCGAGGCCGAAATCATATCAGGTGGAAACATTGGTATCAAAACTCTTATTCCTAGAATAAATATGATACCATCTGATATGAAGATTCCTGTAAAGTTTTAAAGGCGTCAATTTCCAATAAGCGTATGTTTCACAATGACTATCAACAAAAGCCAGGGTCAGTCTTTATCTAAGGTTGGATTGTATTTAAGAGAACCTGTATTCTCACATGGTCAACTTTATGTTGCTTTGTCAAGAGTTAAAAGCAGGGCAGGAGTGAAGTTACTTATACTGGATGATAATGGGAATGTGAAAACTAAAACCAGAAATGTGGTGTATAAAGAAATATTTAGTGATATTTGAATAAAATTTGTATTCGTTGTTTTATACTTTAATACAATATTTTTACTGTATTTTTCTTATACGTTATAATTCCCTAAATAGATGTACGTTGGTGAACCGCGTATACACACGGGCAAAAATTTAGTATAAAACATACCTTTTCTTCTGCGTGATAATAGAGCTTAGCTTGATATTTTTGTATGCATATTTACGTCGAAAATGTGTGTGAAACCATTGTTGCTGACAAAAATCGTTTGTCGGAAGCTTCTACATATTTCTGACCGAAATTTAGTATATTTTCTTATTTTCCAAGAATTTCTGACGAACCCTGCTATTTTTAATTTTCAGTATTATTATTATGGTTATTATTGGTATGAAAATAAGAAATTATTATTTATGAGAAATTTCTGATGAAAGTGCTAAAACAAACACTTAATATATTTTTTTTGTAGAAATTGCGTCAAAAATTTGTGACACAGATTTATGTTTGCCTTCTTTTCCCCATTTTTTTAAAATAAGAAATTATTATGTATGAGAAATTTCTGATGAAAGTGCTAAAACAAACACTTAATATGTATTTTTTTTGTAGAAATTGCGTCAAAATTTTGTGATACAGATTTATGTTTGCCTTCTTTTCCCCATTTTTTTCCGCAAAATTTAGGGGTTTGTTTTTGTCGAAATATTAAACAAATTTTGTTTTCATGATTACCTAATTTTTATTTGATAATTTAGTTTATCAATACCTGACCATACCCTTATATACCTAAATGCCTGAACTTTTAGTTTATCAACTTTGTTTCAATCAAAGTACCTACAAGAAGATAACGAACATGATATTTTTTTTAGAAATTAATTAACTCAGATTAACACCAACTCAATAAGTACCGGAACATATACTATGTAAACAAATTATCTTTCACACCAAGCAAAAGCATCACATATAACAAGTTTGCAGTAGAGGGTTTAAGTCCCGCAGTGAACAATGATATAGTATTAGAAGTAATTATATTGATGTTAAAAAATGGTGACAGCATGCATTCAGATATCAATTCTCACCTTTTTTTTTTTTTTTTTTTTTTGAGGTCTTACTGTGGGGAAGGGGAAGGTGACCCCCCGTACGTTAGGGTTAGGCATGACACAACAATTAGAAAAAATATCTAAAAAATCAAAAGAGTTAAGACATTTCCTACATGTCCTGGACCACCGATGCAAAGCATTGAAAGAGTTAAGACATTTCCTACATGTCCTGGACCACCACGGATGGCGCCAATGAAGAAACAAATAGTCTCACCACCGATTAGGGATGATAAGATTATTGTTACTACAGGGTTGATCCTTCACTAACAGCTACGGCTTGGAAATACCTGCAAACAAGAGTGAAAGTATGGGTGTGGAGACGACTACACGAGGTAGTTGTTTATGACAAAAACGGGGTGAATGGGGATACTATCTAGTATGATAGCTCTCCAGGTCAGTAGAAAGTGTCATCTCCTATTGGGGGTGTGACCCCTTTTATAGGAAAGTCCGTATGCCACCATTACCCAAGTCCTAACCATGGTTAGGTTGTCTCCATCACCCTTAATTATGTTAATAAGGTGATATATGGAAAGCTAAATTGAAGGGAATAGTGGAATCGAATACCGCCTTAACTGGTGTAGTTTACGTGATTCATGCATGGCTATTGACCATGCATGATATTCGCCTTGACCGGTATATGACCGACCTTTGACTGTTGACTGTGCATTTAATGGGCTTTGACCAAATCCTGCGCATGGCTTTCTTCCGCGCGCCAGTATTGTGCCGGGTTTGGGTATGCAAAATGGTGTATTCAGTACCCAATCCCATCAGATGTGCAGATTTTTTTTAACAAAATAGTGGTAGAGTACCATATTTTATGCAACAAGTGTGTGTTAGATGCAAAATAATGTTTTGGGTGAACCCACAAGTTGAACTTGCGAGTTATGCTTACGTGGACAAACAAGGCATATAAACCGCAAGTTGAACTTGCGGTTTTAAGTTTTTTTGTGCAACAAGTACGGGGAAGATGAAGACAAAAGAAGAAGAACAGTCATCGGAATCTCGCCGGAGAAGATGACCGGAAACTGAATCGTCATCGGAATCTTACGTCGATCAATATTTCCTTCTAAAAATCCTTGTCTGATCTTCTATTCTTGTTTGAAAATCAATTCTTGAAAGTCAGCAATGTGTACTCCTTATTTCGGAAGGACGAGGGACCTTTTGTAAAGGGCATCTCCCAAGATCACAAATGGTTGGGAAAGCTTCCTTCGGGCTCTTCTCAGACCATGAGTTGCGTACTGTAATAACCCGAATTTTGAAAAGAAAAAAAAAACTAAAATAATAAATACCAAACTATTACGCAGGGTCTTAATCGAGTCCGTAAATATGACTAAATGTTTTCAACAATAGTTTTCTTTAATAATTATAATTAGTTTTGTTATATTGTTATAAATAAACAACAAGATTACTAATCATTCTAATTATAATAATTATGTAATTATAGGACTTTTTTGAGATGTTCATAAGAATGTAAAGGACATATTTTAATTTCAAAAGTTGTAACTGAAATTAAAATAATTGCTGTTAAAATAAATTTTACAAGAGTCAAAATTTCTTTTGTTAAACCATAACAGCTATCATCCTCACTAAATTTCCGTAAATTTGTCATTCACTTGCCATTTCATTTGGGCCGCAATTATTGACATTAAGCACAAACGTTTCTTCAAGCGATTTTTTATACATCAGGAAGCCTCTTTCAATCTTTCACAACCCTTCTAAGATTTATAAATATATCTCATGTTTCCTCTCTGCTGAAAAAAATGTATAAAACAGAGTTTTGCAAAGATTTTATCAATGATTCGGGTTATTTATTATGAGTTTTGCGAGAGCATCTTAGCATTGGCGTTTCCGATCCTACGCGATTAAGGTATGGACTATATAACAACTTATGTGTACGGGTTTGCAGTGGCGAAGCTTGACCCGAAGGTTCGGGGGGTCGGAAGTCACCGGGGGTTCGGAAGTCACTGGTTTTGGGGGGTCGAAAACCAGTTTCGGGGGGTCGAAACCCTATATTTTCAAAATTTTCTATACGGATACTATATAATCGGAACTTCTACGCGAAAATCCGGGGGGGTCGGCCGCCCCTCCCCGCCCCTACAAACCTTCGCCACTGCGGGTTTGGATTTTCGCAACCTCGTTGTTGGAAATACAAAGTCGTTTTTATATGTTTTCTTGAACTCTAAAGTTATGTGATAGTATATGTATGTATATAGTTATTTTATTTACATTGAATTACCGACTTGACGCACCGAACTACCGAATTACCGTACCAAAAGGTGACTACTGAACCTGTAAGTCCTTCATATACACCGGTCGAGGGGGAAACGAAGCTTTCCTTATAAAGGGGTTGATACCCTTTCATATTAGGGTGCGTTTCTCTTGGGCGAGCAACTCGTCGGGTGAGCCGTGAGCTTCTGGATGGGCAACCCATCGGGGGCAAAACGGTAGCGTCCTAAACTAGTTTGTGTGGGATGTTACAGAAAAGTGATTACCGAATATGGCATCGAATATGTTTATGTGACGCACCGAATGTGACTCACCGAATGTGGCTAACCGAATGTGTTATACGTATATTGTTTGATATATATATATATATATATATATATATATATATATAGATATTATTAAGATAATTGTTATTTTATAGTTGTTGTCCCATTGAGTAATTTTACTCAGGCGTGCATATGTGTTTTATGTACGCTAGGTTCAGGAAAAATCTAAGAAGACTTGGAAGCGGGCTCAGAGGAATAAAAGACTCACAGGGATTTTTATAAAAATTTTCAATGTTTTGTATGGTAATCTATTTTTTTAAAGAAATTGTAAAGTTTTTATTATCAACGGATTGATGTATTGAATTCTGTTTACCGTTATTGTGACACGTCAGCCCTAGAACAGGCGGGGTGTTACACGTACTCTGGTATAAACCAGTCTTGCGGTAATTGTAAAAAGAATAATACCATGGTTCCCATCTTTCTCACAGTCCTCCCTGTCTTAACTTGTCATAGTTCATAAACAATATACATCACAAGAATATCATTAACTAATTACATAAATCTCTACGGGTTGTAATCGAGCCGAGCCACGTCATGTCATGCTAGCTTGAGCTGAACCTTAAACGAGCCAGCTTGACTCGACTTGTTTATTTTATCGAGCTGAAGAATCGAGCCCAGTGCATTAATTGTTCGAGCCAACTTGAGCCACATCATTAACTTTTCTCTTATTTTTTAAATTAATTTGTTTTATTTTAAAAATATTGGTAACATATAAAAGAAAAATATTACACAAATATGTCTTTTTTTTATTTTTCTAATAACACTAAAAGACATGTTGAAAGTATTAAATGTTTAATATTTGTTTTTACCAATATTTTTACATGTTATTGATTAATTAAACTTAAAATATTAATTCTTTAATCGCTTCCCACATATATTTTTTATTTTAATACTTTTTTTTAGGATTAAAAATCTTTAAATTTCATCTATTAAAACTTGTCAAGTTACATCAAAATAGAAGGTAGACGAGTAACAAATTGCGCCGCCACCCCGTTTTGAATTGTGAACCCTAATCTACCAAAATACAAACTCCTGCCCCCTGGAGATGAACTATTGTATGAATAACCCGTTGGACCATGGTTAAGAAACGAATAGCTTCTGACGCTAGGGAGCCAAATATATCAAAGGTCAAGGGGACAAAGACATGTTACTTATTTGCACAAGCTTTAGCGTGCTTATCCAATTTCTTCGATTCTACCTTTCTCGATACTTGTCCAGCTACAAACATGTTTTCCTTTAAACCAACCATTAACTATCTAGCCTTTTCAAGCAAGCCGCAAGCTTTTTTTTGAACCTGAGAGTATTGTACTTCAAAGCCACAAAATATGATACCCAAGAACGTCATTAATCAATTGTTAAGCAAAAGACTTGAAAAGGTCATGGTCGTCTCAAATTTATGATAGAATTACACAAACTGTCCTATTATTATTGTCAAATTTGCATCACTTGTCATTTGTCTTCCATTTGCATTAATTATGTCCTTTTATTATTGATTTTGTACATATTATGTCCTTTATACTAACCAACGTTTAAAATTAACCATTGTTAAACTTGGTCATGTGCCCCTCACGTGATGGGTATAACCGTCCTTTTATCCCTTCTTCTCCCACCCCATAATAAAACCCCCATACCTCTTTCTTTAAGACCACCCGTAGTGGGGCGTTTTTTATCAAATTTTTTCAAAAATAGCACCCCCACACCGCTACAGGGGGCGCTATATACAAAAATGAAGGTGGGGCTTTATATAAATGGCGCCTAAAATGAAATGCTTTATCCCATAAAATTCCGACACATCATATGTGCACAGATTGAAAACCAAAAAGCACTCTATCCCTTTTATTTTTATTATTAAATAGGGGCTTTATAAATAAAGCCCCACCACTACACCTCTTTTTCACTTTGTCTCTTCATGCTGACTCAGCAGCCACGTGGACCAATCAGAAAGGGGGGCTTTATATATAAAGCCCCCCACTACACATGGTCTAAGAGTGGTTTTAAACGTTGGTTAGTATAAAGGACATAATGCGTGTAAAATCAATAATAAAAGGACATAATTGATTCAAAGACGAAGGAAAAGGGATGCAAATTGGGCCATGGCCAAATTTATATTTATCTTGTCAAAAGAAAAATAAAAACACGGCTCTCAGTACGTGTATATAAAAATCTCATATTTAGAAGCCATTCAAGCATTCTGTCCCTTCATCTTTTCCTATGAAACTAACACTATTGATCAAGGTACTCTTTTATGGGCTTAAACATTAGATGTTCCTTGTTTTCTTACCAACACTGTGACTTTCATCTTATTTATTTATTTATATGTATATATACTTCTAACATGCTTATATGAATCAGGATATATAAATACAAATGTCTGAATGCAACCACAAACTTGTGGCAAAAGTTGCCAAAGAACCTTATTACTGCTACAGATGCGGCGAACAAGGATTCGGAATGAGTTACTCGTGCAAAAAAAGCAACTGCAACTGCATTTCTCACGAAGCATGTGAGAAACCTGAACCCAAGGTCACAAACCCATATTCCACAACGTGTTTCTTAGAATTTTACAATAAAAAATGTGGGAAGGGCGGTTTGTGCTATGTATGCGGGAATAAAACCAAGGCGTGTCACTACCGTTGCTCATGCTTTTTTCGGCCGCGTTATGTGCACCCAGCTTGTCTTTCTTATAAACCATCCTTTGAAGTTTTTAAAGGGCTTACAATGACACTACATAAGAAGGCCACTACAAAGTGTTTGCTTTGTAACAAGAAAACTATTTCCTGGAAGGTAGACGGTTGGGTTTATAGGTCAGAATACGGCGAGTACTGTTATCATGTTTCGTGTGTGATGGATATCATCCATAAAAATTGGAATGCTAACTTAAAAAGTGATCCTTATCAGGCTGTTAGAAACAAGTTTCCGGATCATAAGGATCTAAGGTTAGCGAAGAAAAGGGAGCAACATCTCTCGAAGAAGGTGGGTGCGGTTCTTAGTGCAATTATAAACATTCTGACAAATAATTCTTCGGGTCTTGTCGATAATTTTAAAACGTTTTTCGGTTAGCGAGGAGCAAAGGATCGGTTGTTAAGATATCGGACTATATATAGTTGTGTGCTTTCTAATAGCTAATATAATTGTAGACATAATTTTGTAGTTATTATTGTTTCCTTAGTATGTTGTAATCATCCCATGTTTGTAGACACAATTTTGTAATTATTATTGTTTCCTTAGTATGTTGTAATCATCCCATGTGATTTCGTGATTCTACTTTGTGTGATTTCTACGTTGAATTATGGTATTGTTTTGTTTGTCTAGTATGAGCAAGCACTTGGTTATTAATTTGTATACATGGCTGTTGTATGTCTTATCTATCTATCATACGTTCTTTGATATTCTATCATCTTTGATTCGAGGATCGAACAGTGAGACTCAAAGTTAAGAATTAACTGAATGAACCTTAATTAACAAACTTAAACATACTTAGGGTGGGCGGTATCGGCTGCGGGTACCACCTCGACACCTAGTACCCAGTGGCGAAGCTTGAGCGGATATTTCAGGGGGTCGGAAGTCGCCGGGGGGTCGGAAGTCACCGCTTACGGGGGTCGAAACCGTATACACCAAAAAAATTATATATAGATACTATATAATCGGAACTTCTAAACGAAAATTTCGGAGGGTCGGGCGCCCCTCCCCACACCTCCGTCACACAATACCACCAAAACCACTGTAATTCACTAAAACCTGTAATTCACTAAAACCTATTATCAGAGGGAAAGGGATTATTGAGTTATACCTCGGTTTGATGAGAACTTGGTTACAGGGGCGGCGTCGCCGCCGGAACCACCACTCAACTCCTCCTCATCCTCTTCCTTCTCTCTCCTCCAGTTCAGTCTCATGGCCAGCCATGGTGGGGTGCAGGGAGGATTCTCGGCCTGGGCCCAATTTCTAGTGGGGCACATCCGGCCGGTCACAATGCAGATTTACATGTATTGGAGGGTCAACAATAACCTTATCGAACCGGTTGGAAATGATTCATATATGATCTGCGCTAATTTATAGGTCTGCCAAAAAAATTATAGAGTAAGGGTTTAGTGAGGAAGACAATGGTAAATGCGTAATACTCAAAGATGATGGGGGTATTTTAGTAAAGTTAATAATTTATGAGGTTTTTTATATTGATTTTACGAGTATTTGAAAAAGTCTATGTGGGTAAAACCTGTGTCATTGTCGGTTAAACTGTCTTTGTCATTGTATTGTCAGTCACCATATTATTTTCAAAACTAAAAATGATAAAAAAACGCCGTTCAAAACAAATGATAAAAAACCCCTAAAACTACTAGTTTACTTTTACCACAATTTTTTACTTTTATTATTGTTAGTTTATTTCATTTGATTTTAAAAATATCTAGTTTATATCATCTACATCTACATCTACATCTACATCTACATCTACATCTATATCTATACTATCTAACTAGGTTAGAGACCCGGGTGTACACCCGGTAGTTCCCAAGTTAAATGACAAAATTATTTTATAAAAATTGTAGTATACAAGTTTTATTTATTGAAAGTCACGTAATAGAATTTGTATGAATTTTGGTTACATGCAAAATATAACGACCAAAACGCCTGCTATAGCAAATAGCATAGCACAACGCTCATGTTTCGTTATATGGTTGATAGCGCTAAATAGCAAGATTTTTGTTTTTTTTCTTATTTTTTGGTAAATTGACATAAAATTTCTTTCTAGTGTATCATTAAAATGAAATAGCGTCGGCTATTTCATATCGCTACGAGTGTATCAATGGCTTACCGCTAGTGTCCGCTATTTGGTATCGACAACCATACTTCCAATTGCAAACACCCATAAAAATAGTACAGGTAGTGAATACTAAGTCTATAAATATGAGAAATGTGAAGCAGGTCCCTAAATTTAATCACTATTTCCAGCAACCCATTACTATAATTCAAATGTTTCATCACAATTTGCAACCTGAACATCAAGACCAGCACATACATCAATTAAGTTACACAAGCATTCTATAAGACCTTAACAATCGTCTTCAGTATTCAAGCATTTCTTTTATTAGGTTGATACAACGAATGAATTAATATGGTTAAAATGAATCATGGGACTAACTAGTACTTGAAGTTAATGCAAATCAAATCCTTGATTAGATTTAAGAATTAACATGTAGCTTAGCAGATGCTATGCCACTCGACTATTGCTTCCATATCTTAATGCATTATTCCCCAATACAACATACCTCAACTCGAAATATAAATCAGACCCATGTGTGTTTTGGAAAAAAATCGTAACAAATTATGAAATCTTGATTCCTAGACGTGACATAACAAAAAAGAAAACTCAAAAACACTTGAATACTTATTAGATGTAATTCAACCAAATGCACCACATCGTAGCCATGATAATACCATGTATAAGTTTCTTCCTTTTCTTGTTAGTTGCAGCCGTCTTGTATAAGACCAACAAATCCCCGACATCGAAAGCGTATACCGGCACTAATTTACACCACATTGCAACCCGCGACCAAACTTCCAATGCGACGTCACATCCGGTGAATAAGTGTTCCACTGTCTCATCATATTCTTCGCACAAATTGCATTTATAATAGTAACTAAACTGTAACAAATGTTAAGGATTCAAATTACATAAGAAATAACAATGTGAGAAATTACAAACACATATACGAAATAAAAAAAATATGCTGAATAAGCCTTTGCTATACTGGCCTTTTTACTCTCCCATCACAAACGTCAGGCCTATGCAAATCTGCAATCAAATAAAAGTTGGCTTGTTAGCACATAAATTGCATTTATATGGTGGAAAATATAAGAAAGCCTAATCAACAAAGTTTGTTTACCATAGGTAAGAGCGTTTTTATGTTGGAAACGACATAATAAGTAAAGAAACCATCATCATCCAAATAAATTTCAATGAAAAAACAAAACTTAGCATCTAAATATGTATGTTTACCATTTGCATTTGACTAAAACTTGATCTGGTGGTATTAAAAAACATAGCTAGAAAAACAACTTAGCATCCAAAGATGTATAAGTAGAAATTTTATGGGGAATAAATTCTTCTAGTTTGTATCCGTTGTAAGAAACTATTTTTTGACCCCTCGCGCGTTGTAGCGGCGCGGGATGGGGATAAACGTGTAAAAATAAATTGCAGCCAACGTTATCAATATAAAACGAAGAATACATGTATATGTTTATAGGTAATTGAAATAACTAAATAAAAGAAGTAAATGCACCTGGAAAATGTAATGGAGCTTCGATTGAATGGGTAATCCCGCTGTCCTCATGAGAACCCCATTCCCAAACTAAATTCCTATATATTAGGTTTCTACCATCGCATATATCCGCTAACCCTCACTGCCATTGTTGGATTTAGGCTGTTGTCTCAATCTATGAGCTGATAAACAAAATAAAGATCTAATTTGAAAGTTCCACCACACAAACTCCCTGATACTTTTCCTACTCACCTTGGTAATATTACTTAAACCAACAATTAACAAATCTTCAAAAATATTATGTTTAGAATGTTGGCTTTTGTAGCATCAAAGTTCAACTACCAAGTGATAGCAACATCCAATATTTTCCGGATCCAACAACCTAAATACAAACACACACAAGGAAACTAATTATTCATATACAGGAAGAACATGACTATATGGATACACGGTTATGGTGATTCCTGTAATGAAACAAATTCTTCATAATCAATATATGTTTAACATAGAAATTGTATACTAAACAATTAATAACACCCCCCCCCCCCCACACACACGCACATAAAAAAATATGAAAAAGTAAAAAAAAAAAAAAAACGGACCTGATTCGAAATTAAAAAAAAAATTTTACTCAGATTTGGAATCGTTTTTGCAGGATGAATCCCTCTTAGTTTAGGGACGAACCCCAAACATCTAATCGAACAAAATAAGTGAAGATGAATCTGTACTAAAATCAAAATCTCTTGGATTGCTTTGTGATAAAGTATTGACTCCTACGGATCTAGGCTGGTTAGGCATTGGAAGTAAAAGGGCAAAAACTTAGTTTAATTTTCTAAGTGTTGGTGGTGTTTTAAATCTGAACCTAATAATCTATGGGTCAATAAACAAAAATAGTATAAACATACCAGGTAACCAATCGCATGAGCAATAAGCATACCAGGTTATGGTTAAGTTTATCATATTTAGTGTATTCCAACATAGCCAAATTGATGCACATACATTTAAAGGACCTATTTACATTATCGTTTAAAAAAATTAACATACTAACAATAAAAATTAATACAGTTGCGAAGAATAAAGGTGGCGAAAACTAATTGTTGCATCTTAAATAACCAATTTTATAAATAAATAGTATATACCATCTAGTTAGGAACAATTACAAGACTTATAAATCAACCCATCTAACTGATGAGAAAACAACATATCTAAATCTTAAACACTAAGTGAATATCAAACACAAGATTAACATGATACTTATTATGAGGTGTTAGTGATGATATAAATATAAAATAAACAGATCAAATAATGGACGAAAACATAAAGCCAAAAGATCGCTAACCTGATTGCGTTATTGAATAAGAATGACAAAGATGATTTATTGATAATCTGTGAAAAATCATAATAACACTATTAATAAAATTCAGAAAGAAAAAAGTAACACGATTAACAATTACCAAAAGAAGATTTCATACCTGAAAATTTTAGCATCTGGATCATAGATGATTCAAGCACAAAAACATAAAGATGATAAAAAAAATCCCGCTTAAGATCTTTTTGAGCTAGATTTAGACATGACAAAGTTACTTACAAAAAAAAAGTCACATCTACATAAAAGAATGTCGTTTTGAAAAGATTAGTTACCTTTAACCTCCTTTCCACTTCAGCATCAGCCATTCCATCAAAACCAAGTGATTCTTTTCTCCCATTTAAAGTCGAAGCAGCAGCATCCTGGACAGTGAGCAGATTATACCATGACAATTGCAAAATTAGACACCTTAATCAGAAAGACGAAAAAAATAACAAAAACTTGACTAATCCACATTACTAACCTTAGAAATCAAATAGTTGCTCACATCTGGCGGCAATATATCTTTGATTTCATCTTCATGTTTCATTGATTCATTGCAGAAGGACATCGTCAAACTCTCTGTTCAAAGATAGAATCGAAAACGACAATAACGATTACGAACACAATTATATGTACATACCATATAAAAAATAATGAACCATGTCAGGTATAGTGAATTATTGGTCTATTATGATAATAGATGTGTTATGCCTGGAGGTAACGTACTTTGTAATTCGGGGTTGAAGGCACATATGGTGTCTGCTGCTGCTGCATTTGTGTTTATTGACGTGCGACCTCCTATAGCTTCCTCTTCATCATCTTTGTTGGCAGTAACATCTAAAGATGCTTTCTGAAATAGGCGGGACACACTGCTTGCTAAATCAAAAAATTATAGAGTTTTGTCTCACCAAAAATCAGGGCTCTACTGTGAATGCTCTTAGCTATCTCTAAACAAAATATCACCATCTGTTAGCAGCAAACCACGTACACAAAGCAAAAACAATATGTCGAACACCTAGCGGACATACAAAGAAAACAAATAACAAAACAAAACCATCAAAAGAAAACAACCAAAAACACAACCCAAAGAACGATAGCATATATAAATAGATCTGAAGAGAACACAGATACAGAAAACAGATCTGAATGTTATGAAACATTCTAAAAAAAACCCTAATTTATGAAGGAAAAAAACGTATGAATCGGATTACATACAACGAAACTAAAACATCAGATCTGAATGTTTCCTCAATCGGAAACATAAAACGGGGAAGAAAATATGATAAAATCCACAAAAAAAAACCCTAACTTATTCATCAGGATTTCGAAGCAGATATGTTAGATATATTCAAGTTAGGGTTTTGATTGAATAAACAATTTCGATGAATCTGAATACGAAATCGAAGATTAATAATAAGATTCATATACGAAACCATAATATTTAAAAAAAGATGTTACCTGATTTGGACGATCGGAGGATTTGATTCGTCGATTGAAGGAGGCGATTTAGGGTTTATGTTGAAAGAGTGTGTGTTGTGAATGGATAACCCAGAAAAAAAGAGTTTTTATACCCGGTTTTAAAAATCCGAATGGGTCATTGGATCGGGCGAATAAAACGGGTTATATGAGGGATGAATGACATGTGGACAATAGTAGTGAGGAGCTCTAGTATGGGGACAAGTGTCCCCCTAGCTACTCCTTTATTAGAAGAAGGAGATAAAAGAAAACATATAAGGGACACATGTCACTACATCATGAAGTCTTACATTAATTATTCAAAACAATAAATGTCATTCAATTACTATTTAAATTATTTTCATAATTATTTTATTAATCAATATAAAAATATTAGAAGACAAACATTTTTTACATATTCAATCTCATCAAATATAGTTAATCATTTCTAAAAACTATTTATAACTAGTGGGGTGCTTGCGCGTTGCAGCGGGGTGACATATATTAGAGCATATAAATAAAAATAAAGGCTAGTCAAGTTGAAACAACATAAAAAAAATATGTTATAAGAATGCTTCAATACAGTAGTCAATCCATACATAATAAATCTATACTATCTAATAAAAGAAAACATATAAGGGACACATGTCACTACATCATGAAGTCTTACATTAATTATTCAAAACAATAAATGTCATTCAATTACTATTTAAATTATTTTCATAATTATTTTTATTAATCAATATAAAAATATTAGAAGACAAACATTTTTTACATATTCAATCTCATCAAATATAGTTAATCATTTCTAAAAACTATTTATAACTAGTGGGGTGCCCGCGCGTTGCAGCGGGGTGACATATATTAGAGCATATAAATAAAAATAAAGGCTAGTCAAGTTGAAACAACATAAAAAAAAATATGTTATAAGAATGCTTCAATACAGTAGTCAATCCATACATAATAAATCAACCACAAACAACAACTGATGCATAACTATCTCTTTCTTTGTGTGTTAATATGAATCATGATTGTTCTAAACTGTGTAAATATAAAACCCATATTTCTTCGGCCTCCCTCAACGCGTTTCGAATATCATCAACATCCCCTTCATCCCTTGTCCCTCCGGCCCTGCACAACAAACACATTTCAATTGCGCGTTGCTGTCTAGTTTTTGACAAGCAACTATAAAATTATTGCTAGGTCAATAAAAATACCTTAATTTTTAAATAATAGATAAACTTATATCCAATGTCATTATAAATATAATACTTTATTACCTACTATATTTGGAATATGCTTTAAAATTGAAAGTAACAAACTAACAACACAATAGCATTCTTAGCCAAACATAAATGATACATAAATGATAGTACAAAAATTCACATGGTTTATCTAATGCTATTATCCTAAAATTGGGAAGAAAAGGTAAAAACCATGTATATATGCAGCATCTTTCAAGAGTTGAAGCTTTTTTAAATTGTTTTGAGAAAGTTTAATTTCCTGAGCTTGATCCTTGTGAAGCTTTTGATAATTTCCAAAGCCTTGGTTCATCCCTTGTCCCTCCGGCCCTGCACAACAAACACATTTCAATTGCGCGTTGCTGCGGCACTCACATTGAATACAAAAAAAATGTATACAATAGTTTATGCAATGTACAAAATATGAATCTACCATTCTAGACTAAAATTGGGTTTCCTACGCCAAGTAAAATCGAAAACTTAAAAATAGAAACGAACAAATCGAGACTCGATTAAGCAGGATTTAACAACAATCCAGTTAACAACCATCAACAATCACGAAAAAAAAAATTAGATATTATGATCTAAACGAAGCAAAAGAAAAAAAATGCAGATAAGATGGTATACCTTGATGGCTACATGCTTTACTTTTTATACAAAGATCGAGTAGAAGCAATTAGACAAAAGAGATGCTTACTTGCTTTGTTACAGAGAGGGTGTCGAGGGAATGAAGGGCTGATGTGTTGGTGAAAACACCTTGTTAATATGTTGGTTTTGTATATATTTTAGTCTTATATTGTGTACTTTAGTCGGTCTTAGTTATTTATTAGCGCGCATGTGTTTTGCAGGTGTTCATGGACGTTGGGGCGTAGACGAACAACTTTGGTCAAGTCAAGAATTCCTGAGTCGAGAGCACGAAAGTTATAATACTATAAATAAATAATAGTATATAATAATATTACTATTATAATAATAATAATAATAATAATAATAACAACAACATCAAGGGCCTAAGCCCAATTAAAGAAGCAAGATCGCAGAATTCACTTCAGGAGGTTTTATAATTTCACTTCACTAGGTTTTAGAATTAATTGTTCTTGGACGGCTCCCATATTTGAAGGAGGGACGCAAACAGCATAATTGGAAGAAAGTCTAGGATCGCACAACAGGAAGCATCGCACGAAGAGGAAGAAAAGAAAGGGGGGACATGCACGCGACCAAGACACTAGGCTAAAGCTTTTGTAGCTTCCCCTAGACGAATGGTTCAATTAGGTTTTGCACTTTTTTCTATTTATTTTCAGTATTGGATTGTGTTTTTGTGTGATGACAAGCATATAAAACATGTGTTTTGAGTCCTTTCTTTACAACTTGTTCGGTTGATGACAAAACCTAGTAGCGGGTTGGGTGACATAAAGAAGGTTGACTTGACGCTTACAATTTGGTAGATAATAGGTTTGATGACAAGGACTTGTGCTACCAGTTAATTAACTAATTTCCAGAACCATGTCTATGTGGTTCCCAATCTATAAACTGAAAACTGTGTGAAACCTAGAACCTGAAGTTTAGAGGGAGTTACTTCTTTATTATTATTGTTTTCTTTTCAAATCATTTAATCAACTTTTGCAAGCACAACAGCATTCTACTTCATAAAATATATTTTTAATTAATTAGTTTAACTGATAAAATACTATTAACACTAACCACATACTCCTCGTAGTTCGACAACCCTACTCCCTATACTGCAGTCCTTGTAGCTAAGGAGTTGTTTTTAACATAGTTTTTGATTAGCACTCGACACGCGATCAAGGACGATGATGATAAACAGGTCTTGCTTTATAATACATAGTAGGAGAACAAAAGAAACGATTAATGGCTACCCATCTTCTTTATAATTATTAATTAATTGAATCATTCACATTAAGTTTTATAATGAAATTGATGATGGGTTTTATTTCTCTATTATGATGTTTTAATAATGAAACTTAAGAAGGGGGTTACATATGGAGAATGATTAAGTGTGTGTATTACTTATAAATACAATAGGCTTTACATCTTGTACACAAGGGTATAAAAGGAAGAAATAGGGTAAAAGTTATGAGATTAGACTTATGACTCTTGATATGCCATCTTAAAATGGTGGTAAAATGACTATCTTAACCATCTCTCCTCCTTAATAAGGTAACATGTACACAAGGGTATAAAAGAAAGAAATAGGGTAAAAGTTATGAGATTAGACTTATGGCTCTTGATATGCCATCTTAAAATGGTGGTAAAATGACTATCTTAACCATCTCTCCTCCTTAATAAGGTAACATAGATTATAAACCAAAAAATATTTATCGTACTTTAAAATTACAAAATTAAATTTTCAAACTTTAAAGTCAAACCAAATTTAAGTAGTTCAAATTACCTCCACCAATTCATCTAATCAAAATATGACTGTTCAAAATTAAATAATTTTAACTGCGAAATAAATCAAAAACTTTGGGATAACAATTTAAAAATATAAATTTAATTTGTACATAGTTGAATACTTAGAGCATGTTTGGCTCTCCATTTCCTCATCTCCTTTTGACTTATAACTTCTTCAAGAAGTCAAAAGTTAAAAAAAAAAAAAAAGTGTTTGGGTAATTGTTTGAAAATGAGCTTTTGGAAGATTTTGTGCTTTGAAAAGGAGAAAAGACGAGAAAAATCATAAGATAGAAATTGTTACTTTTGGGATTAAGGAGAAAATGAGGTAGAAGAATGAGAAAGGAGAAAAGAAAATGGAGAGCCAAACATGCTCTTAATTAGCTGTTTTTTTATTCATTTTTAACATTTTTGTGAATTAAAAGTTATTGTTTTTAAATTTCAGAATACTAAACTCTTTACATTTGTGATTTAATAATTGCTAAAAGTTTAAGAGATTTCCTATTAACTTTAGATTTTTTATATCTCTCTCAACTTTAAGTTACAATATTTTTATGTTGTTATATGTGTTACAGAGGGTTAGTTTGTAACAATTTACTTCTTTGTTGATCAATGACACAATAATAAAATGTTTTCAGATTTGACTTATTTCTTAGTTATGTTATAATTTTCAAACAATTATTTATGTTTAGGTTATTTACCGCATTTTATTATCACTTTCGAAAACTATAATTTTTTAACTGAATGTCTTATTTTTTGTTTAACTTTAATAAGAAAATTATGTTCCAATTTCAAAAAAAAAAAATTATCTGTATGACTCACGATGACGATAAGTAAAAGACAAAGACAATCGCTATCTATAATTGCTTTGTATTTGAAATACCATGTTTTCGCTTATGGCCAATTGTGCATCACGTTATAAAGAGTAAAAAGCAAAGTCAGTGTTAAATTTTAATATTAGATAGATATAGCAATGTTAACAAATAAAACAACCAATGTTGTATACAAAGAGATATTTAGAGATTTGTGATTTTTTTTTGTTTTTTAGGAATTATATTATATATTAAAATTTTTCAATAATTTACATTAATATGTAATCTTAGTTACTATATATTTAAATTTTATATAAATTTTATTTATTATACCCATGTGTTACACGGACAAATAACCTAGTTTGATAAAAAAAAAACAATAAAACTAATCGTTTATTATTAGTCGATCAGTAGTGTGCCACCGTCAAAGAAAATTATATAGTAACTTAACCATTAGTCAATAATCATGAAGCGTTATCCCACTTAAGTAAAAAAAACTTTGCGGATTGGCAATGATAGTTATCGAGAATGAAATGTTGGATAATATAAATTGTGAAGAGTTGATCTATTGATTTGATATTACTTTACCCGTCGTTTAAAAAATAGTTTACATTTATTTATTTCGTTAATTAACGCCTAAGGCTAAGGGACACCTTTTTTTGTGACTCGGCCCGGGCAACTGATTTCTCAGGGACGACCCTGTTCAGTCTCTTTGTTCATCGATCTCTGTCTCTCCCTGTCTTCGTGTCTCTCTCTACTATTCTCTCTCTAGTTCTTCACTTCTTTTACAGTAAACATGTGTGTGTGGTTTAAAAGAGAGTGTGGATGTGTATGTGTATGTGTACGTGTACGTGTTATGCGAGAGATGAGAGAGAGTGGATGGTTAGTGTGTGTAGGGAAAGAAAAGGTGGGTTTATATAGTGGGTTGGGTTTTAATGGTTTTGAGAATGAGTTGTCAACACATGTCCTCCCTTGTTGACTCATTCCATTAGGTTCAGGTTCGGGTTCGTATCGAGTATCAGTCTGATCTCATAAAGTGTATCCTCTAATATTAATTTATATGTAATAATTCGGTTTTTGGTTTCGAACATAACCGACTCGCTTAATATTTGTTTTAGTTACTTGATTATTACACGATATTAATGATTATACGCGAAATTTTTTTGGGGTCTACTCTGTGGTGTTACATTCAGTTTGTTTGTCTTTCTTATCTCTTTGTATTCGTCTTCTAGGTTTTGTGTATAGTCTTCGTCTTCATCAGTGATCATTAGGGTTCTATATCACTGTAAATTGTATTGTATTTGTTGATCATGTGTGTCAACTGATCTATTTAATTAGTTGACAATATTAGACTTTGTATTCTTTGAGTTCTATTATTGTAGAACTTTAGGGTTTTTGGGGGTAAATCTTTTGAGTTGGATAATAATACATTTTGTCACCGTTTTGTCGCTATTCTTTTGTCTTGTGTGTTTGATTGTGTTTGAGACATACTGTTGTGGTTTGATTAGTTTAGATTTATAAGTTTTAACACAAACTATGTGACAAAACAAACATTTAAATTGTTAAATCACATCATATTTGAATTTAATAAATAAAGCATAGCTTGTAGTAATATAAAACTATACACAACAAAGTAACAAAAAGAATCCATCAGACAGCAAAAATACCACACAGTCAAGAACATAGCTAATATTAGAGCCCTTCTCACTCTCTCAGTATCTATATGGTATATGCTTGTGAGTCTGGAGATCCCTATACTTCTTTGCCAGACCATAATGTATGCCTGTGTTTAAATCAAAACAACAAAGAATAAAGTGCATACTTGTTAAAGAAACAAGTTTAATCCAGAGGACAAGGCTCTTTCATTAGAAAAATAAACATCCAAAATTATATACATAACAAGTTGGGTGTTATAATTGCAAGGGCATTGTACATCATCATCATACTCTGTTAATCTCACCAATAGCAAAAGTTAAGGTAGGGTCTAAGAAGGGTAAGATGTAGACAGTCTTACTTCTATCATGTGGGAATAGAAATGCTGCTTCCAGTGAAACCCCCGGCTCGATAGTGGTTTTGTGTCAAGCCTTGGACATAAGACACATAACACTTAGCAATTGAGTCAAACCCGATTGATGCATGTACCCCCTTGTCTTTTGGCTATCAACACGCACCACATGATACATGATGCAAGGGCATTGTACATGATACAACAAAACTTCATGGTAGAAGTGAGCATTTATTTAAAAGTATATCAAAATAAAGGCACACTACAAAGACCTTAACTATTTTCTAAAATTTAACATGGATTGCTTTTCATCATCATTTTCAATTTAGTCAAACAGGAACAAAAAAAATTCTACTATCTACAAAAGCCAATGTATATGAATTTAGTGAAACTTTTATTTTGAGTCATAACTAGAATAACTAACCGGACACATATGGCTTAAATACATTATTTATTGTATACGCATTCGACAAATTGATTTTCAACATTGAGAATACATGTTATGCTGTTGACTTTTCGATTTCCTCGATCACAAACTTCAAATCACGTTGACTATTGATTCTATCTGGCTTCAATACAAGTTCTTTCCACACTGAGTCAGTATTTGTTAACATTTTGTGATCTGCATAAAGCTCGTATATGGAATCTGCTTTATCATTAATTTCCCTTAATGCTTCCAGGCATTTGATTTGATCTGGATCAATTAGCAGATTGCTACTGCCGTCTTTATACCCGATTAACTGCATTTTAAGGAAAGGATAATTGATAAACAAATGTAACAAGTTAAATGATGAATATATTATTAATTACATGGTTTAAGAAAACAAAATTTATATTTATACTATTGCAGTCATTCATATTAACTGTGTAATTTACATGTAATATGTATTGGATTTTAATAATTCAAAGTTTCACCTATTGACCGACAATAATTTGTATTTCAAAAATTTCCAATAATGATCCCAACTTTTAACGTATGGCCGACAATGAACCTTTGTCAACCAATAACTAACTCAGTTAGTGAATGCTGACGTGGATGCTGGCATGCCATGTCAACGTCCACTAACTTGGTTAGTCATAAGTTAAAAAAGGTTCACCAAAGGAAAAATGTATAAAAGTTCGGATCGTTATTGTGAATTTTTGAAGTACAGATTATTGTCGACCATTGGGCGAAAGTTTGGATTATTAAAATCAAATACCCTTATTTATATAAATATTATGCTCGTTTAATCTCGCCAGCCAAGTCAATCCTAATATAGAAAGTTTGGATCTACATTTGGGCTTGTTTATTAAATGAATTCCAGTAGATGCTAAAGCTCAAAATTGAGCTTGTTTAAGCTCTTTTAGATTCGAGCTTATAACGGGCGATCTCAAATAGGTAATGAACAACTCAGCTCTTTTACACACCTAAGATCACATGTAGTGGCCAGCAAAATCCACGCCCTCCCCTCCAAGTGGAAGGATCTGATTGGCCCCCAAAAAGTATAAAATTCCATGCCGTGAAAATTTCCATACCAAGGCCAAAAAATAAACGCCTACGAGGGGGGAGGGGAGGGGGGCGTTTTGGAGGGCACTCATGCCCATTTCACCTCTCTACTGCACATGGTCTAATATCATTAACGTGTAAAAATTAACAAGTAAAACTTACAGCTGGAGGAACTCCAATACCATTGGTACAATAGAGCTTTGCATTGTCAACAAGACCACAATACTTTGGAAATGCATTTGCAAATCTTTTGTGTGATTTCAATTGTGAATTGACCCTCACTGCTCTATTCACTTCTATCGCCCTCCTACACCATTATTTATAAATATATTTATAATATAATTCATATCAATTTCAAAATACATATTAATAATAATATAATCAATAGAAAAGACAATATAGCATGGTACCTAATGCCTCGTGTAACTGCAAGAAATGGATCACAAACAACCCCAACCAACTCAATTCTATAAGGTTTCTTCGGTTTAACCTCCTCATCTTCTACCTTTTCCCAATAATCTTCGGTGACGGTTCCATCTTCTGAGACCGTGTAGCCAACGCCCATGCGATAGCGATGGTTATGAACAGTTCTCGCCATCGCGATTGTTTGTTCAACATATGGTTCCCATGACAATGTCCCGTCCATGATGACATCTCTTCCTTCGTTTAACGCTGTTACTAATACTGATGAAGCCGCATCTGTAGATGTTTGATGCACCTATATAAAAATGTTACATTCTTATTATCAATGTTTTTATCAAAGATGGCCATTCACATCCCTTAATGATGCTAGCCTCAGTTTGACCTGACCTAATATTTTATAGTTAAAATAACGAGTCAGGTCAAACTAAACTTTACATGCACAACGAGAGAAATTTCACCAATTCCGCCGTCTGAATCATGTCATTGTGATGACCCTTTGAGTTTAATGCTTTGTAAATCACGTCTGTCTCCTTGAAAGCATCGGCTTCCACCACCACCGCATTTTCTGCAGCCCCCGACCAAAATGCGCTGCCAGAAACAGGATATCGATAAGAAAAATGATGACGACGACTAGATATTTAACTTAATAATACATAAACGAAATATATATTGTACTCTTTAAGGATTTCTTTTAGCACAGTGCTCTTGCCAGCGCCCATTCCTCCGCCCATGAATAAGAGCACCGGGCTTCTGTCACCATGAGCCACCGGTCCCAACACCTCCGTGAATGCGGCATTGCCATCGCCCTTTTTAGGGGTGTTAGAACCTATGACTTTCATTTCCTCCAAAATTATTGTAATTTTTCTTGTTACTTTTAAGTCCTTTGTAACTCTCTCAAATCTTTGCTCTCTGCATATGCACGATCCAATTAATATAAACATCATACAATAAATAAATATGTTGTATTTAGTTCGTTTATTTAACAGATAAACGAACATACATACATGCATGTATAAATACAGATTTATTTAAAAATATAAGCTATAATAAAAAAAAATACCAAAGCTAAAATATTCTTAATATTTATTTTCTTTATCGTTAATGTTGTCCATTTTATATGTACATGAACGAACCCAAATAACTGAGACTTTCAATCTTTTACTTGACAAATATTTATGTTTAACACTATAATTAGATAGCGTGTGATTTAGCTTTTCTAAAATAAATTCTATCAACACATGGATTATATGGGTAGTCTAGTAGAAACTTTCTTTGTTCTCTACAATTTCAAGTAGCATTATATCTTATATTGTTTAAAGTTATATTTTATTAAAACATCATCGCGAAAAATTACATTAAGATAGCGGGCAGGCGGGCAACAAGCTGCGCCGCCATCCCTTTCTAGACGGCAAACCTTAGCCTACTAAAAACGTGGGAGATAGTCATTTATCCTTTCGAGGGCCTGTACATAGTCTAAGTCCATGTCGGCAACCCCGCTATTCCTTAAGATGTGGTCTTGGAGATTCCAAGACTGAGCTCGCGATGCCACTAAAGCATACACCCCAACATCCTTTGCTGAGAGGAGCCCTAATCCTCCCAAATGCATTGGCAAGGATGCCAGTCGCCACTGTAGGTCACCAAAGAACGGACCCCCACATACCACTATGTCTTCGATGGCTCCCCGCAAAACCAAAAAGCAACTTAGCGACCCCCATACAAGATCTGAGCAAGAGGAGTTCACTCTGGGGATCCCTAAGGCAGGGCAAAAGTTTCATAAGATCAACCGCGCGCGAGACTCTTTGCCCTGCCAATTCCCGTATAAAGTAAGAGTCCCGACTAATAGCCCCTCTAAGGAGCTTCACCCCCTTTTCTGGCCTGCCAATCTCACTAAGGAAAAGTCCGTCCCTAAGTTTCACCCCATTACAAGACGGTCAAAAAACCTCAGTTTTTTTAATATTTAGTTGAAGCCTCAGGGATATCTTAAATAAAAAGTCATCCATAATAAATAATCCCATACCCATTACCCATATTGTTGGATGATTTATTCATTCATTAATTAATACATGCCCACGGCCTATCTAACCTCAAACAACCGTCTTTTTAATATTAAAGGAAAAGGATACCGGCTAATATATACTTTTAAATGTCACATCAAATTTTAATAGAATTATATATATATATTAACAGACCAACGATTTAAATAGTCCACTTTTTAAAATTTCATTTTCGTCCCTTTTTTTTGCTTTTATTTATAAGTTTTTTTTTACATTTTGACCACCAAGTTTTTTTATAAGTTTTTTTATTACGTTTTGATCACAGCCCTTTTCTTTTGTTCTTTTTTGTTATACTTTTTTTTTTCTATTTGAACTACCAACTTTTTGCTTTTTCTTTTTGTGTTTTGACCACCAACTTTTTCGTTAAGTTTTCTTTATTTCATTTTTGCCACGTTTTTTTATACTTCTTTTTTTCTATTTGAACCACCAACTTTTTGCTTCTTCTTTTTGTGTTTTTACCACCAACTTTTTCGTTAAGTTTTTTTTATTTCATTTTTGCCACGGCTATTTTTATTAGTCTTTTTTGTTAAGTTCTTTTTTCCCCGTTTTGACCACCAACTATTTGATTACTTTATTTCTCATTTTGGTGACACCATTTTTCTCAACTTTTTTGTTTTCCCCTTTTTCGCCCTATGTTTTAAAAAGCGCGCTTGAGGCGCGCTTAAGCGCAAAGCGCACCTAGGCGCAAATCCATGCGCCTTATGTAACCCTAGACGAGCAGTGTACGAAAAGCGCAAGAAAAGCGCACGAAAAGCGCACAAAGCGCAAGAAAAAAAAAGCGAGAAAAGCGCGCTTTTTGTACACATGTTGTTTTTGTGCTTAAAAGTGTTATACATGTAGCTAAAAAGGTTGTACATTTTAGTTAAATCATATATATACCTTATTTGCATCTATATTTTGAGTAAATAATGCTAAAAACCTATAGCATATATAAAAAAAATTATATAATTGTCTTGCGCTTCGCGTACGAAAAGCCCACCGCTTTTGCGATTTGCGCTTTGCGCCTCGGTTTTAGACCTCGTCGCTTTTGTGCGCTTCGCGCTTTTTAAAACCAAGTTTTCGCCGACTTATTTTTCCGCTATGTTTTAACGTTATGTAAGTCATTTGGAGTTAATATTTTGTGTTCTTTTGTAACAACCGGCAAAATTAAGGTAATTCCGTACTAATTAATTAAACGCGATTAACGTAATTAACCGTAATTATGTGCTGAATATTTAATCGAGGCCTTAGAAAGATAGGAATTCCCAAGTAATGCATAGGAATGCATGAGTTTAATAGCAAAGCATGATAGGATCGTGCGCAGGCAAAACTATCCGGTATGGACACTGGCGATTACCCGGTAAAACTTAAATAAGCGAAACGAACACCGGACACCCGGAATATAAAATAAATAATATTTTCACAAAATATTATGAGTTTTGGAAACCCAAAGCCATACGTGAAAGCTTATCGCACAAATCTCCCGGTAACGAATAAAGTGCGCGTACCGCACCCGATACGCGCGTAACACGTAAATTCACCCGACAAAAACCGAAATAAATTATCAGTAATTTAACTGGACATAATTTTATGAATATTAACGGTATTTTAATATTGGGGTAACCGCGGTTAAAATTCGAGAAATACCCGGGCGGTACCCGAAAGGAACTAACTTAAACATAATATGGAGAGATAATTAGCAAGGTGGACCCCACCAAATACCCCATAGGGGCCGGCCATGGGCCCACTTGGGTGGGAGATTGTGTAAAGATGCTTCTTAATCCTTCCATGATAATATTATTAGCAATCATTAACATGCACTTAAAGGTATTGGGTAGAAGATTAACCAACATAATCCTTCCCTCTCTCTCTCTAATTTTCGGCCCAAACACCCTCATTATAATCTCCCAAGATCTCTTCCATATCTAATAAAATCCTCCAAATCCTTCCAAGATATTACATAATCCAAGGAAAGATAATAGGTGATCTTTGCAAGATTTGGAGTAAGATTATAAGCCACTTGAAGAACACTTGAAGAAATCACAAAAATTCTTCCCCTTGTTCCTTCTCTTGGCCGTAACATTGCACCACCCCACCAACACCTCTCTTTCAATTTTTACTACTTCAAATCACCTCTAGTTCATTCTAAATCAAACCCCTTCTTGTGTGTTTAAGAGCTTGGAGCATAACCCACTTGGAAGAACACACTAAACCACTCCCAAAATCCAAGATTTTGTCTTCCCTAGCCTTGAGCTAGTTGTAAGTCTTGCATTGTTTTATTATTTGAAATATTCATATTTTGTGCTATGAAAGCAAGTTGTACAATGTGGGTAATAAAAATGAGTTTTGTAGAAGTAATGGGTTTTATTAAAAATGAAGATGAAAGAATAATAATATGATGAAATCTTAGATTATTATTAATAAAAGTAGTATTTTGAAGAAAGTGTAATAATAAGAACATACTTGTATGTTGAAAGATGAGAAAAGCTATATTTTGGAAAGTGACTTGAATATGATGAAAAGTGGTTATAATCATCATAAGATGACTAGATGATGGCAAAAAGTTGTTAAAAAGAATTAAAGAATCATAGATGAAAAAGCTTCATCTTCAAAGTCCACTCACTTAGATGAGTAAAAATTTGATGTTTTGAATTAAAATATGGAATAAGCATATTATTGACATCTAGGATGGATTAGAAGACCATTAAAAGTAAAAAGAAGTAAAAACAACTAAACATGATGAAAATGGTTCTTCAAAGTCCACTAAAGTGGAAGAAAAATATTAACCTTGAAAGATTGAGTGAAAAATGCTACAAGTGTAAGTTAAAGGATTAATATGACAACATTGGAAGCCAATGGACTAAAATAAATATTTTAGAAAATTATTGGACCAAAAACACAATGATGGAAATATCGGTGTCAAAAAGTGTAAGTAATGATTTACAAGGTTGATATGGTAAATAATAGTAGCCTACTTGGGTATTTTGAGTAAAAAGTATATTTTTATAAAATGGACGTTTTATAAAAATAAATGAAGTAACGCGAGTATTTTATAAAGTAAGATTGTATAAAATAAATACTTGGGAAGACTTGTACAAAAATAAGATACTTTTATATAAATGGGAATATAAAAGTATCGGAAACATTTTTGGTAACAAGTTGGACGAGTCGGACTAAAACATGCATAATATATTTTTCCGAGAAATAAACGTTCGGAATCGGAAGTTGGAACAATACTTCCATAAGAACGCGCAACGGAAATAAATATGAAAAACGCTAACTAACTAACTTAGTCACACGAACCAACGTAAACGGACTTATTACGTCGAGATAAAAATATACATATATATTTTACGGAAATAAAATATATATAACAAGGGTGAAACGTGCGTAACACTTTCCTAAGTGTAGCATCAATATTCGTGGGAAAGGAGAAACATAACGTAACAAACTAAAAACGCTAAACGACACATGAACTTAACAAGTAGTATCCACGCGACGATATATGTACATATACTCGTTTCCGACGAAATTCTAGTATATCTATTTAAATGGGAAAATAGATATACGAGAAGGAAAACCGAGACGAGTAGGTGAGATATATCTACGAACGCGTGAATACCGACAAAGATCCTAGTACATTTATTTAAATGGGAAAATAAATGTACGGTGTGGTAAGTCTAGTCGGGCGTTAAGATTATGTTACCAAACGACAAAGACTTAGCATATTTATTTAAATGGGAAAATAAATATGTGGCAAGGTAAGTCGGGTCGGTTAATAAGAAAACACTTTATATTGAGCGAAAAGATCCTAAGTATAATTATTTGAATGGGAAAATAATTATACGTTGGGTGGAGTCGTGTCGAGTATAATGTTGTACAAGTCATAAAGAATATTTATAAGAATAATATATGACTTGTAAGGAAAGGGTAATCCATCGCCATTGAACCTAGGATACGAAACTATTAAACGGGAATTGGGATAAAGACGTGGTCGGGAAGTTGGGTGTACAACTTGCCAAGGCACATACACCATAGGTGTAAGTGACTTATACGCCTAGAACCTTTGTAGGTACGGGATCACAAACTTTACTATTTTCTTTGAGCCGAGCACAGTTACAGGTGAGTCTCACGGCCCCATTTCTAAACTTTTTAACGTTTTTACGGGGGAAAAGATATGTTGGGATTGTATGACGGGTTGGATACTTGAGTAAAGATCGCCACTCGGGGTTGAGACCTCCCCACTATAATCATTTATTCAGGAATGAGAAACCAGAGGGATATTTGGATAGTACTATTGGTGCCTGACAAGGCCCACCCCTAATCGATAGCGTCGATTATGCATCGGCGTATGCCTGGGGTGCACTTATTCTGAAATAAAGTCGTAGGAATACCGAGTAACGACTTTGGGCGGGGGCATTATTAATTGTCTTGGTTTGGTTATAGGCTCAAGTAAATTGTAGGACTTTGCAACTCCTATAAATGTCATAACAAGGATATTCCCACTTTATAAAGACTTATTAAATTAAAACCTGTGAACTCACCAATATTTATATATTGACGATTTTCAAATATATCTTTCAGGTAATTGATTGATGGAAGTTAGCATGGCGAGCAGGGTCGGGGATATCTCCAAGTTGGGCGTTGGGAATGTCGTAAAAGGGTCACCTCTCTTTATTCCATGGGCTTAGGGATAAAGGGAGTAGCCTCTTTGTCAATTTCAAAAACAACTTATAATTATGTATGAATAATTTGACATGATTATTAGCATTGAATAAATGCCCGTTTTTCTAATTAATATTGTGCTTTGCATTAATCTTGGCTTAATACTTTTGAACCGTCGCGCCACGTGTTTCCGCCTTAGACGTGGTGTGACAGAAAGTGGTATCAGAGCCAAGGTTATAGCGAATTAGCATTTTAAAAATCTAAACTATAACCGGAATTTGGTTCAAAATCTTTCAAATAAATGCGAAACGCAATAAAATAAATTTTTCCAACGACCATTTGGGCATATGGAGATTCCGACCAAGCTAGCCATAGTAAGTGTACGTATTATTTTTGTGTTAGAAGGTTAGGAAGAGTACCTTAGATATGTGCCTTAACTACCTAACGAATAATACTTAAATATTAGTACGGTTCTTTTGCCAGGATGTCGAACGCAGGGAGCGTAGCACCGAGCTACGACAGTAGCCTCCAGATCATCCCAGCACCGCCAGCGGAGCCGATCGAGGTGGTGATACTCGATCCCGAGGATGACGAGATGGATGTTGATGCCGCCATGGAGGGCGCCGACGGAGATAGCTCCGACGAGACGGACCCGAGCGAGGACCCAGCGTGGGCCCCCGCTGGAGACGACATGGCCGCCGTGGCCGACCTACCGATGGCCGAGGCCGACTTGCCTCTAGTGCCATTCCAGGCAGCACCACTGCCAGCACTACCTATCCGCGCCGTCAGGGACTTCCCTGTAGGTTGCGCAGGTCCTTCGAGACCTATCCCTACACAGTCGGAGACTGTCGAGTCTCCATACGACCGACGCGCACCAGTCGATCGTGAGCCTTTACCCACCCCACCTATCCCCGTTCCCTCTGGCATGAGACTCGTGCCTGTCTGCCGGGGACACAACGGGTGGATATCCGATGACTCTGACGATGAGTCAACTGCGTCGGTGGAGCACATTGCTGTGCCTATCCCACCAGCAGGCCAGGAGGAGCACGTTGCTCCGATGATAGGGCATGCCACCGCTACCCCAGCCACCTTACCTACCATGCCCGAGCCCATACCACAGGATGGGCCAGCTTCGACTGGGCACATCCTTGAGGGCAGCTCAGCCCGCAGTTCTGAGTTGCACCGAGCAGGACTGGCAGCTCACGCCACTGCTAGCCCTCCCACCCCTACCACTGTGATATCTGCTCCAGAGTGGGTCGCTGTCACCCAGCCACTCATGGTCCCACTCGCCGAGCTTATAGTCCCCACACCCTTATCCATGACACTACCCATCACCACTTTTCCCACCCTACCACCCCTACCCGAGATGCTCCCTACACCACCACCTGCACCATCCACTATGGATGCAGGAGCCCCATTTCTGATACCCCCATTTGCACCGTATACTCTAGGTGCGAGAGACCCGTACCAGGTACCACCCTACTGCTTCACCGGATTACCGGGCTTTGCCCCACCCTTCACACCACTACCCATACCCGATATCATCGGCCCGTCTCAGCCGACGTACACTGACATCCCTGGGCCGTCGCAGCCCCACGGGATGGCCCCACTGTCAGGACCCGCATGGTCCACGGTGATCTCACTGGAGAGAGATTTCCAGACCCTCACCGACACGGTGTAGCGCACCGTGAGTCAGATGGAGCAGCAGGCCCAGCTCATGTGGGCCAGGATCATTGATGCCAGGGATGCACTGGCACATTATGCTGAGGAGCTGCTGAGCATGGATGCTCATTGTGGCCTTACGGGCGACGCACACTTTGCGCATCGCCAATTCTTGTACGATCGCATTATGGCGATCAGTATGACCATTAGCATGTGCGCACCCCAGTACCAGTACCAGCACCCGCCGCCGCCACCGCCACAGTAGCGATACATCAGGGACGCTTGGGAGATCACTCACGGACATAGTAGTAGTAGTAGTAGTATGATAGCACAGCATGGGTTATAGCGCCCATCTGCATTTTTGCCTAGCCGAGCGGGATTGTGCCGGCATATGACATTATATTTCTAGTATATTTCAAAGAGCAATGTATGAGGAATGTATCCTCGGTTTTTGTTATTATGAACAAATCATTGTACTTGGTATTGAAATTAATGAAAGTTTTGTTATGGTAAAATATGTGTTGTGATTATCTACGATTATTATTACTTATTCTGTTATGTTGTGATTGCGTGATGTTGTTATGGTGATTATTGTGTTCATATGTTGTGTGGTTGTTTATACTATATATGTGACGATATTGTATGAATGATTGTCGGAAATTAACCTTTGATATTGGTTATTGAAGAAACATGGCACCAGCCACAAGAAGCAACAGTGGAAACGAAAGACTGCCCACGACACCCGAGGAGCTTGAAGCCCTAGTTTCAGGACGTATCGCCCAAGCTCTCGCAGAACACAATGCCACGCGCACCGAAAGGTCGCGAGACCGAACCGGGAGCGACAGACGCGAAACCTCCCCTACTGGTAAGAAGACGTCGGGTAAATACAGCAGGAGTCTCCGTGAAACTCCTACCTTATATTTAACATTGCTTTATTATTGCAGAAACGGCCTCACGAGAACGTGGCTGCACGTTTAAAGCTTTCCTGGACTGCAAACCACTAAATTTCAGCGGCACTGAAGGTTCTGTCGGACTAGTCAAATGGTTCGAGAAGACCGAAGCTGTGATTCGTATCAGCAGCTGTACCCCACGACAGGCTGTCATGTATGCCACCAACCTGTTTCTGGACCAAGTTCTGACCTGGTGGAACAACCAAGTGCAGACACTGGGAGATGATGC
The DNA here is from genome assembly GCA_028751855.1 of Ambrosia trifida. Classification (NCBI taxonomy): domain Eukaryota; kingdom Viridiplantae; phylum Streptophyta; class Magnoliopsida; order Asterales; family Asteraceae; genus Ambrosia; species Ambrosia trifida. Next base: position 36,864,400 of record CM054132.1, on the reverse strand, counting down.
TGCCTACTCCTTGTCATGGTTGGAGTTGAAAGAACTAATGATTGCCGAGTACTGCCCGGCAAGTGAAGTGCAGAAGCTAGAGACTGAGTTCTGGAACCTCACCATGGTTGGACCGGACGTAGCTGGATACACGTCCAGATTCCATGACCTCTCCCGGTTAGTGCCTCGCCTGGTCACCCCGGAAAGCAAAAAGGTGGAAAGATACCTCTTCGGACTGGCACCCCAGATACGCGGCATGGTCACTGCTTCCAAGCCGACAACCATGCGCGAAGCTATCGACCTCGCCTTGAGCCTCACTGAAGACGCCATCCGAATGGGCACTCTAATCCGGAAAGTGTCAGGGTTAAAGCTTACTGAGTCCAGCAGTGTTGAGGGTAAGAATCTGGGTACAAGTTCAGCCGTTGGGTCAAGTGAACAGGGAAATAGGCCAAGGTTTGGGAAGCGTAAGCGCGATGAAAGGAAAAAGGATGGATTATCAGGTTCAGGGAAGAAAGGAAAAGGGTATGTGGCCACTGGACGTGGAAATAATGGGAAGCAAGGTTATCAGGGCAAGAACGAAGTAATCTGCGGTAAGTGCCGTCGTTCGGGGCACAAGACTGAAGACTGCAGATCAGGAGCGCCAAAGAACAGTGGAGCGAGGCCCTGTTTCTCATGTGGATCGCTCGATCATTGGAAGAGGGACTGCCCCAAACTCAACAACCAAGCCCGTGGGCGAGCGTTCGTGATTGGTGCCGGTGACGCACGACAAGACCCTAATGTGGTCACTGGTACGTTCCCTCTAAATGGTCATTATGCTTCAGTATTGTTTGATACTGGCGCTGATTTTAGCTTCGTATCTGTCGAATTTAAAAGATTACTTGGTTTAAAGACTAGTAAGCTAGACACACCATACTCCATTGAACTAGCTAACGGTAAGACAATAGAAACTCGAGAGGTAGCAAAGGATTGTAAGTTGGATCTCTGTGGTCATGAGTTTGACATTGAGCTATTGCCAGTCGTACTGGGTAGCTTTGATATAGTTGTTGGCATGGATTGGCTATCCGCACACCGCGCCATCGTCGTGTGCAATGACAAGGTAATTCAAGTTCCCCTCGCGAGCGGTGAAACCCTATCGATCCAAGGGGAAAGGCGTGGAACGCCATTGAGAATTATTACCAGCATGAAAGCCAGGAAGTGCCTAAGGAAAGGTCTCGTCGCATTCTTGGCGCATGTGGTAGACAAGAAGGCCGACGAGCGAAAGCTAGAAGACATTCCGATAGCCAGAGACTTTCCAGATGTGTTCCCAGAAGATTTGCCGGGATTGCCGCCACCCCGACAAGTCGAGTTTCGCATCGACCTTGTTCCAGGAGCAGCACCGGTAGCGCGATCGCCATATCGCCTAGCTCCTTCTGAGATGCAGGAACTGTCTGAACAACTGCAAGAGTTGTTGGACAAAGGCTTCATAAGACCAAGCTTCTCACCCTGGGGAGCTCCCGTCTTATTCGTGAAGAAGAAGGATGGCACTTTTCGAATGTGCATTGACTATCGGGAACTGAACAAGTTAACCATTAAGAATCGCTATCCTCTTCCCAGGATCGACGATTTGTTTGACCAACTTCAAGGATCCAGTTTCTACTCCAAGATCGATCTAAGGTCCGGTTATCATCAATTGCGTATTCAAGAAGAAGACGTGCCAAAAACAGCATTCAGGACTCGTTATGGGCACTATGAGTTTCTGGTTATGCCTTTCGGTTTAACTAACGCACCAGCTGTTTTCATGGACTTGATGAACCGAGTGTGCAAACCATACTTGGACAAATTTGTCATTGTCTTCATTGATGACATCTTGATCTACTCACGCACGAAGGAGGAACACGAGGAACATCTCCGATTAATCCTCGAGGTACTTCGCAAGGAGAAACTCTATGCTAAGTTTTCAAAATGTGATTTTTGGATTCGAGAGGTTCACTTTTTAGGCCACGTGGTGAATGAAAAGGGTATACATGTCGATCCCGCCAAGATCGAAGCAATCAAGAATTGGGACGCCCCTAGAACGCCTACTGAAGTACGACAATTTCTTGGCCTTGCGGGTTACTACAGAAGGTTCATCGAGAACTTTTCTAAAATAGCACAGTCTTTAACCATGCTAACCCAAAAGGATAAGAAGTTTGAATGGACGGAAAAACAGGAAGCAGCGTTTCAGTTGCTGAAGGACAAGTTATGTGGCGCACCAATACTATCACTCCCCGATGGTACGGAAGACTTTGTAGTTTACTGTGACGCCTCTCATCAGGGATTGGGTTGTGTATTGATGCAGCGAGAGAAGGTCATAGCCTATGCTTCCAGACAGCTAAAACTTCACGAGAAGAATTACACCACACATGATCTGGAACTAGGAGCCGTGGTATTCGCACTCAAGATATGGAGACACTATCTGTACGGAACCAAATGTACGATCTTCACCGATCACAAAAGTTTGCAGCACATCTTTGACCAGAAGGAACTGAACATGCGACAACGGCGATGGGTCGAATTATTGAACGATTACGATTGTGAGATAAAGTACCATCCCGGGAAGGCAAACGTCGTCGCCGATGCCTTGAGTCGCAAGGAACGGGTTAAGCCACTGCGTGTCCGAGCTTTGGGTCTAACCATCCACCCGAACCTGACTGACCGGATTCGTGAAGCCCAAACTAACGCTCTTGAACCCGAGAATGTCAAAGGTGAAAGGTTGCGGAAAATGGTTGATTCACTGGAGTCAAAAGCGGATCAAGCTCTGTATTTCATGAATAGAATTTGGGTACCAGTGTACGGTGGATTGCGTGAACTGGTATTGGCCGAAGCCCACAGTTCGCGATATTCGGTTCACCCTGGAGCAGACAAGATGTTCCATGATCTAAAGGAATTTTACTGGTGGCCAAATTTCAAGAGAGATATAGCGGCATATGTTGCGCGATGCTTAACTTGCGCGAAGGTCAAGGCCGAGCATCAGAGACCATCCGGTTTGCTCCAGCAACCGGAAATACCGGAATGGAAATGGGAAAGGATCACTATGGACTTCATTACCAAGTTGCCCAGGACAACAAGCGGCCATGACATGATCTGGGTAATCGTTGATCGATTGACAAAATCTGCACACTTCCTCCCCATTCGCGAAACGGATAAGTTGGAGAAACTGACCCGTTTGTATATTAAGGAAGTTGTGTCGAAACACGGTGTACCTATGTCTATCATCTCCGATCGAGATAGTCGTTTCACCTCAAGATTTTGGGAAAGTTTGAATGAAGCCCTCGGTACTCGCCTTGACATGAGTACCGCATATCATCCACAAACCGATGGTCAGAGTGAACGAACCATCCAGACCCTGGAGGATATGCTACGGGCATGCGCAATCGATTTCAGCGGAAATTGGGATACTCACTTGCCACTGGTAGAGTTTTCGTATAACAACAGCTACCACACGAGCATTCAAGCAGCACCCTTTGAAGCTCTATATGGATGCAAGTGCAGATCGCCTCTATGTTGGGCCGAAGTTGGCGAAAAGCAACTTACCGGACCCGAAATTGTTCAAGAAACGACGGATAAGGTCTTTCTGATTAAAGAACGTCTCAAAGCGGCACGTGACCGACAGAAAAGCTACGCAGACATGAGGAGGAAGCCTTTGGAATTTCAAGTCGGAGACAGGGTCCTACTAAAGGTGTCACCTTGGAAAGGTGTCGCGCGCTTTGGGAAGCGCGGAAAACTAAACCCGCGATATGTTGGACCATTCGAAATCCTGTCCAGAGTAGGCCCCGTAGCATACAAGCTCAAGTTACCACAAGAACTTAACGGTGTACATGACACGTTCCACGTGTCGAACTTGAAAAAGTGCTTATCCGACGAAACCCTTATCATCCCCGCAGACGAAATCCACATTGACGACAAGTTACACTTCGTCGAAGAACCAATCGAAGTAACCGATTGGAAGGTCCAAAAGCTAAGACGCAGTAAGATCAGGTTGGTCAAAGTGCGTTGGAATGCCAAGCGTGGACCGGAGTTCACGTGGGAAAGGCTGGACCGGATGAAGCAAAAGTATCCCGCCCTATTCGAGAAGACCCCTATACCGGAGAGCTCAAAGTGAATTCCGGGACGGAATTCTCTTAACGGGGGGAGAATGTAACAACCGGCAAAATTAAGGTAATTCCGTACTAATTAATTAAACGCGATTAACGTAATTAACCGTAATTATGTGCTGAATATTTAATCGAGGCCTTAGAAAGATAGGAATTCCCAAGTAATGCATAGGAATGCATGAGTTTAATAGCAAAGCATGATAGGATCGTGCGCAGGCAAAACTATCCGGTATGGACACTGGCGATTACCCGGTAAAACTTAAATAAGCGAAACGAACACCGGACACCCGGAATATAAAATAAATAATATTTTCACAAAATATTATGAGTTTTGGAAACCCAAAGCCATACGTGAAAGCTTATCGCACAAATCTCCCGGTAACGAATAAAGTGCGCGTACCGCACCCGATACGCGCGTAACACGTAAATTCACCCGACAAAAACCGAAATAAATTATCAGTAATTTAACTGGACATAATTTTATGAATATTAACGGTATTTTAATATTGGGGTAACCGCGGTTAAAATTCAAGAAATACCCGGGCGGTACCCGAAAGGAACTAACTTAAACATAATATGGAGAGATAATTAGCAAGGTGGACCCCACCAAATACCCCATAGGGGCCGGCCATGGGCCCACTTGGGTGGGAGATTGTGTAAAGATGCTTCTTAATCCTTCCATGATAATATTATTAGCAATCATTAACATGCACTTAAAGGTATTGGGTAGAAGATTAACCAACATAATCCTTCCCTCTCTCTCTCTAATTTTCGGCCCAAACACCCTCATTATAATCTCCCAAGATCTCTTCCATATCTAATAAAATCCTCCAAATCCTTCCAAGATATTACATAATCCAAGGAAAGATAATAGGTGATCTTTGCAAGATTTGGAGTAAGATTATAAGCCACTTGAAGAACACTTGAAGAAATCACAAAAATTCTTCCCCTTGTTCCTTCTCTTGGCCGTAACATTGCACCACCCCACCAACACCTCTCTTTCAATTTTTACTACTTCAAATCACCTCTAGTTCATTCTAAATCAAACCCCTTCTTGTGTGTTTAAGAGCTTGGAGCATAACCCACTTGGAAGAACACACTAAACCACTCCCAAAATCCAAGATTTTGTCTTCCCTAGCCTTGAGCTAGTTGTAAGTCTTGCATTGTTTTATTATTTGAAATATTCATATTTTGTGCTATGAAAGCAAGTTGTACAATGTGGGTAATAAAAATGAGTTTTGTAGAAGTAATGGGTTTTATTAAAAATGAAGATGAAAGAATAATAATATGATGAAATCTTAGATTATTATTAATAAAAGTAGTATTTTGAAGAAAGTGTAATAATAAGAACATACTTGTATGTTGAAAGATGAGAAAAGCTATATTTTGGAAAGTGACTTGAATATGATGAAAAGTGGTTATAATCATCATAAGATGACTAGATGATGGCAAAAAGTTGTTAAAAAGAATTAAAGAATCATAGATGAAAAAGCTTCATCTTCAAAGTCCACTCACTTAGATGAGTAAAAATTTGATGTTTTGAATTAAAATATGGAATAAGCATATTATTGACATCTAGGATGGATTAGAAGACCATTAAAAGTAAAAAGAAGTAAAAACAACTAAACATGATGAAAATGGTTCTTCAAAGTCCACTAAAGTGGAAGAAAAATATTAACCTTGAAAGATTGAGTGAAAAATGCTACAAGTGTAAGTTAAAGGATTAATATGACAACATTGGAAGCCAATGGACTAAAATAAATATTTTAGAAAATTATTGGACCAAAAACACAATGATGGAAATATCGGTGTCAAAAAGTGTAAGTAATGATTTACAAGGTTGATATGGTAAATAATAGTAGCCTACTTGGGTATTTTGAGTAAAAAGTATATTTTTATAAAATGGACGTTTTATAAAAATAAATGAAGTAACGCGAGTATTTTATAAAGTAAGATTGTATAAAATAAATACTTGGGAAGACTTGTACAAAAATAAGATACTTTTATATAAATGGGAATATAAAAGTATCGGAAACATTTTTGGTAACAAGTTGGACGAGTCGGACTAAAACATGCATAATATATTTTTCCGAGAAATAAACGTTCGGAATCGGAAGTTGGAACAATACTTCCATAAGAACGCGCAACGGAAATAAATATGAAAAACGCTAACTAACTAACTTAGTCACACGAACCAACGTAAACGGACTTATTACGTCGAGATAAAAATATACATATATATTTTACGGAAATAAAATATATATAACAAGGGTGAAACGTGCGTAACACTTTCCTAAGTGTAGCATCAATATTCGTGGGAAAGGAGAAACATAACGTAACAAACTAAAAACGCTAAACGACACATGAACTTAACAAGTAGTATCCACGCGACGATATATGTACATATACTCGTTTCCGACGAAATTCTAGTATATCTATTTAAATGGGAAAATAGATATACGAGAAGGAAAACCGAGACGAGTAGGTGAGATATATCTACGAACGCGTGAATACCGACAAAGATCCTAGTACATTTATTTAAATGGGAAAATAAATGTACGGTGTGGTAAGTCTAGTCGGGCGTTAAGATTATGTTACCAAACGACAAAGACTTAGCATATTTATTTAAATGGGAAAATAAATATGTGGCAAGGTAAGTCGGGTCGGTTAATAAGAAAACACTTTATATTGAGCGAAAAGATCCTAAGTATAATTATTTGAATGGGAAAATAATTATACGTTGGGTGGAGTCGTGTCGAGTATAATGTTGTACAAGTCATAAAGAATATTTATAAGAATAATATATGACTTGTAAGGAAAGGGTAATCCATCGCCATTGAACCTAGGATACGAAACTATTAAACGGGAATTGGGATAAAGACGTGGTCGGGAAGTTGGGTGTACAACTTGCCAAGGCACATACACCATAGGTGTAAGTGACTTATACGCCTAGAACCTTTGTAGGTACGGGATCACAAACTTTACTATTTTCTTTGAGCCGAGCACAGTTACAGGTGAGTCTCACGGCCCCATTTCTAAACTTTTTAACGTTTTTACGGGGGAAAAGATATGTTGGGATTGTATGACGGGTTGGATACTTGAGTAAAGATCGCCACTCGGGGTTGAGACCTCCCCACTATAATCATTTATTCAGGAATGAGAAACCAGAGGGATATTTGGATAGTACTATTGGTGCCTGACAAGGCCCACCCCTAATCGATAGCGTCGATTATGCATCGGCGTATGCCTGGGGTGCACTTATTCTGAAATAAAGTCGTAGGAATACCGAGTAACGACTTTGGGCGGGGGCATTATTAATTGTCTTGGTTTGGTTATAGGCTCAAGTAAATTGTAGGACTTTGCAACTCCTATAAATGTCATAACAAGGATATTCCCACTTTATAAAGACTTATTAAATTAAAACCTGTGAACTCACCAATATTTATATATTGACGATTTTCAAATATATCTTTCAGGTAATTGATTGATGGAAGTTAGCATGGCGAGCAGGGTCGGGGATATCTCCAAGTTGGGCGTTGGGAATGTCGTAAAAGGGTCACCTCTCTTTATTCCATGGGCTTAGGGATAAAGGGAGTAGCCTCTTTGTCAATTTCAAAAACAACTTATAATTATGTATGAATAATTTGACATGATTATTAGCATTGAATAAATGCCCGTTTTTCTAATTAATATTGTGCTTTGCATTAATCTTGGCTTAATACTTTTGAACCGTCGCGCCACGTGTTTCCGCCTTAGACGTGGTGTGACATCTTTCTTTACGATTTTCCTGGTTTTAGCCGTTTTTTCGTTGCTACGTAACAAAGTTGTACGCGTCGATCTTACAACGTTGTTAGCACGGTTATGGCGTAACGCGCCATCAGATACACCTAGTTTTATTTTATAGAGGAACACAGCGACAATCAGAGGAGGATTCAAAAGGTTTTGGGGGGAGGGCTCCCATCTTTGAGTAGGGATGGCAAAAAAAACCCGAGCCCGACGGGTATACCCGAAACCCGAAGCATTTGGGACGGGTATACCCGATACCCGACAGGTATGGGACGGGTTTGGTATTGAAAAAAAAAATATTTCGCGGGTATGGGACGGGTATGGTATTAGGCGATACTCGACCCGATTACCTGAAACTAAATACCCGTTTACCCGAAACATATACCCGCTAATTTTTAGGTTTTATATATATATATATATATATATATATATTTCTTCACTTAATGTTCATTTTAATTGACTCATTGTTGAAAAATTTATAGTTTAATGACATTATTATTTATATTTATATGCTACAAAATATAAAAATATTTCTTGAGATACATATTATAATATATATATATATTTATTCTAAATATTTCAAATATTAGTATGGTGATGATCATACGTATGTTATTTATTACAATTTAATATATTATAGATTTCTAAAACATAAAACACTAAAAAAAGTAAAAATATATATACATGAAAATCCCAACGGGCATACCCGAAACCTGCGGGTATGCTCTATACCCGACGGGTAATACCCGCCAAAAACCCGATGGGTAATGGGACGGGTATGGGATGAAATTTTATAACCGGGTATGGGTATGGTATTAGCCAAACCCAACCCATACCTGACCCGTTGCCATCCCTATCTTTGAGGGGGTTCATTATTATTATATCTGACGGCTGAGAGAACAGGGGCCGCACAATAGGAAGGTCGATCAGACCAAGAAAAAGGAAAATATAGAAAAAGCCACAATGATCAAGACGCAAGGCTAATTCTTTTGTGACTTCCTCTAGGCGAATGGTTCAATTAGGTTTTGCACTTTTTTTTTATTTTCAGTATTGGATTATGTTTTGTTTGTGATGACAAACAATTAAAACATTATTGATGTATTAGTTAATTAAATAATTGATTTGTGTTTTGAGTCCTTCCTTTGCAACTTGTTCGGTTGATGACAAAACCTAGTAGCGGGTTAGGTGACATAAAGAGAGTTGACTTGATGCTTACAATTGGGTAGTTAATAGGGTTTGATGACAAGGACATGTGCTACTAGTTAGTTAACTAATTTCCAGAACTATGTCTATGTGGTTTCCAATCTATAAACTGAAAACTGTGTGGAACCTAGAACCTAAAGTTTAGAAGGAGTTACTTCTTTATTATTACTGTTCTCTTTTCAAATCACTTAATCAATCTTTTCTTGCAAGCAAAGAATCACCTTAGTTTAATCTTCATTATTTTATTAGTTATTCTATTAGTATAATTAAAAATTGCTTTTAACACTAACCACATACTCCTCGTGGTTCGACAACCCTACTCCCTATACTATAGTCCTTGTAGCTAAGGAGTTGTTTTTAATATAGTTTTTGATTAGCACTCAACATGCGATCAAAATGGCGCCGTTGCAGGGGAGTGCGTGCGCTTAGTGTTTTTAGTTTTAGTTGTCTTTACTTTAAGAAAAAAAAAATCTTAAAAAAAAGGTGTATATAAAAGTGTTATTTAATTTTATTAGATTTCACTTTGGGTGTTTTAGTTGTGCAGGTTTTTCCTTTACAAGTGTAGAACACTATGGATTGGGTTGATGAAGACAATGAACCATGCTATAGATGTGGAAGTTTCGCTCACTGGACTGAAGATTTTAAAGATTGTCCAAAACCCTTACCACCGGTAGATCCGCATTGTTTCTGTTGTGGACAAATACATACAGATGAAGATTGCCCAACATATTGGAATGATCCAGAATATTAGGATGAAATGTTGAAATCAGTATACCGGGCAAGTCCATGTCAAGAAGACTATCATAGTCACTATGACTATAAATATGTCTTAAATTAGATAAAATATCATTATATTATCCATAGACATCAGGTTTAGAGGTGTAAAAGTTTGGCAAGACTAATTAATATACCTAAGAGAGTTGGAGCTCTATTTTTTTTTTAAATGGCTAACAAATCAAACCCGACCACTAACGGGATACCCTTTCGACAAATTTAAGTACTCTGAGAATACCTGAGTTGTCAAACACTAATTTCGGGAAAAGCCCGGTAACCCACCCGCCCGTAGGCATGACGATGAAATTATCAGCAAAACCCGTCTGGCTCTATTAGTTTCTAGCTATAGACCTAAAATTGAGCTCGAGTCATGAGTGATATAAGATAAGAAAAGGCACCTTGTACCCTTCAAGAACACATCTTTAAGCCTCCTGTCATCAGATCCGTCGCTCAACACCTTCCACCCAAAAAAAAAAAGTCACAAGTTAAAATTAATAAACATCTTTTATACTTAACCTATATATAGATATATCATATCATCAAAACAACATCGATCAAATATGTAAATCTAAACTTTACCTGATTGGTTATAAGAGAAGCTTGGCTCCAATGAAATGCAAAATACCCATGAATGCAGCTTTGAAGCTCTTCATCAAGCTTTTGACACAGTGATTCCACTTCTTTTTCATTTGAAAAATACACACACATCTCATCTTTTAAATTAGCTTTCGAGCTTCTTGCATATTCAGTTATCAATGCGCTCAATTTTGGACAGTCCTTTTCGTCTCTGAATCCAAGTTGCCTTGCTACAAATAATTAAAACTTATATAAATGGACTAATTCTACTATTATTTTCTATAAATAAGTAACTGGTTGCGTCATGTGTTATTATTCTGTGATCACAAAATTCTTTCCCCCGCTTCTATTATTTCACTCATTCGTATTCTATTTTTTAATTTGTAAAAAATAAATTAAAGCAAGAGAATAGTAAACATCTATTATATAATTGAAGAGTTGGGTTATTCTACAAAGGCTACAAAAAATGAGAAGGGTGAGAAAGATACAAAAAACACAATAGATCATCAAATATGACACAATGAGCCACAAAATATAACACAGTGCCAAAAAATATAACACAATGCTGAAGAAAAAAGACACAATGAATTGAAAAAATGACACAACGATGAAAATAAGAAAAAGACACAATGGTACATAAAAGACACAATGATATAACGCGTATTCTAAAAACTACAAGCTAAAACCCCAAAAAAACGAAGACCTAAAAACTACCGACGTAGGGTTCGATAAGACGATTCCAATGCCGCTTGAATGAGTTCAATCGAAGTCCGTTTGATACCCTTCCTACAACTTCTTATTTTTCTTTCACTGTGTATTTGATCCTAACCCTATAATTGAAAACAATAAATTCTACGTGGCATTCAAAGATGACATCCTTCCCTTTCTAAATGTTAATATCTTTTATATACGAGATTTTTTAAAGAAAAAAAAATTACACCAAATTAACGAGCGTTTTATTATGCTTCCAACGAGTACCATAGTGCTATATAAAAAACGGAGAAAAAACGACTATTTTTTGTGGGGTTTGGTTCATACATGAAAAAAAAAACACAAAGTGTTCAGGCAATTTATTAATCATGTATAGGCAAGTCACAAATTATTTTCAAATCAGTAAATATGAATTCTATTTTCAACATGTGTTAGCATTGGAGCTGTACATTGTTTTAGGTTAGATATTAATATTAGAGTTATACATTGTTTAAAGTTAGGCGTTAACATTGGAGATACATTGTTAATTGTTTTAGGTTAAGTGCTACCCGAATTTTTTCTGCATGTAACTGTAAAGCGCATCATTCTATTTCATATGTAAAATTGATATGTCATATTAGATTTCTCAACCCTGGAACGTTCCCGGAATATAATCTAGTAACATATTAAATTAGTTAGTAACTTATGAAGGAGAATGAGATAAGATATTCAAAATATCGTTGTACATTTTCCTAGGGGTGTAAATGACACGTAGCAGCTCGAGAGCTACCCGGGATCGGCTCGGTAAAAAGCCCGAACGAGCCGAGCCTTAACGAGTTCGAGCTCGAGCCCGAAATATGGCTCGTTTAGTTATCGAGCCCGAGCTCGAGCCCTAGATACAAAGCTTGATTGGGCTCGCGAGCCTAAACGAGCCCAAACATAATTATAAGTTATTTATATATCTCTTATAATTTATAGCCCACATCTCCAAAGCTCAAGTCCTTATTTCATAAGCCCATTTAATAACACTCGCGAGCCGAGCTTTTGCGATCTCGAGCCGAGCTTTGAGCTCGTTTGAGATTGTTCTCAAATCACCTCGAGCCGAGCCGAGCTCGAGCTTTTGATTTTGCTAGCGAGCCGAGCTCGAGCTCAAGATTGTAGGCTCGAACCTAGCCGAGCTCGAGCTTCATAAAACCATAACGAGCCGAGCTCGAGCCCAATCAGGCTCGGGCTCAGCTCGGCTCGTTTACACCCCTACATTTTCCCAAACTTTGTTACTAACTATTTAATGTTTTCTTAAATCAACCTATATAATACAACAATTTTACTATTGCTAAAGTAGTTACTTACTATATAAAGAGTCAAAACTAGATGCTTAAAAATAGTTAGATTTATGATTTTGTCTTTGTTAAACAAAAAAAATAGCTTACCAACATAATGAGCAAATGTTTCAAGCTTTCCAACATGGCTGGATCCGGTCAATTCCAACCGCGGAACAACGCTTTCTGGCTTCGCAGCGTCAAGGATGTTCGCCACCTCAACCCTTTCGCCGTCCCCGTCTGCATAAAACTCATATGACACGTTAGTTATAAGAAAGATAAAACTAGAGAGAGGGGGGGGGGGGGGGGGGGGGGGGGGGTTAACCTGTCTGCATAATTGTGTTGTTAAATGATCAGTCAACACAACAAATAAAGAAGAATAGCCGGGAAGATGGTGTTAGAAGGAGGAGGGAGCAAGTTATTATATACATGTGAAAGTCTAACAAGTATTGTTTTTAGTATTTGGGTTTAGAGTCATAACGTGAGATTGTTTATTTCCCATTAAATATATAGAAAACATGTGAATCATACCCTTTTATAAAATGTGAATAAAGTTTAATTAACAAAGTCCTATATTAATTATATATTTTTTTATAAAGAATTAAAAATAGAAGATATGTTATTTGGAAGATCTTTAAAATTAAAAAAATGGTGGCTACGTTTGGTACGATTTGGAAAAAGTCCAGGGTTGGTTTCTAACGACTATGAATGATTAACAAAAACGAAACGTTAAATTTTATAGAAACTTAGAAATATAGAAAGTTTCTTTAACTTATATGTTTGTTCTGATTTAACCTCTAAACATGTTTAAAATGCTTTGTAAAGTTAATAATAAACATTGGGTAGAAACATTATCTTTACAAATCACACATATGGAGGTTGAATAAACTATTAAATTGTTTCGCACACTTAAAACGCCACTTAATCTTTGATCAATTTAAGAGTAAAAAACTTATATTTTTTTCTTTTCATAAATATGTATGGTTAAAAAGGTTTTAGTACTTTTATTCGTACATAGGTATGCTTAAACAAGTTTTATTTGTATATTTTTTATAATTATTTTCTTATATTTTAATTATAATTTATATATATATATATATATATATGTTTTATTTAATTATTTTTATCATAATTTTATATACAATAATTATTATATAAAGGTATACAAATTATATAAAGTAAAAAACTCGTTTATGCTCGCAAACAAACTCGAGTTTATCAAGTAAAGTTCGACTCGTTTACCCTAGACCCTAGTTGACCATAAAAGCCTACAAAATACTCCTTAGTTATGACATCGAATCCATAAAGTATAGAACACCCTCCCCCCCTCCCCCCCTAAAATAATTTTTTTTGCGTATAGAGGTTGCACAAAATATCATGCGCCATTAATGTCTGTCAATCAACGCCACGTATAGGTCTATTTGGGGCGTACAAGCCTATAGGTGGCGTATAGGTCTTTTTTTTATAATACCTATATGGGGCGTATGTGGGTATATGTGGCGTATAGGTCTTTTTATTACAATACCTATATGGCCCTGCCCCTATGTGACTTATATTTCTAGTTTTTTTTTTTTATACCTATATATGTCGCATATATCTCTAGTCTTTTTTGTTTACAATACCTATATATTATAGAGCTTGTATAAAAATGTTTGTAAAAAAAACTAGAGCTATACGCCACTTGTAAGTTTATTGCTCCATATAGATATTGTATAGAAATGTTTGTAAAAACAAAAGGCTAGACCTATACACTAAGTATAGGTCTATATATCTCGCATAGACCTATACGTGGTGGCGTATATATCCAGCCTAGTGTCAAAACATCAAGCCCATTCAGCCAAATCTCATTCTTCTTTTCAGCCTCACTTATTACTCATGTTGACTCTAGAATCGCCAAACTTCGAATTGAAAAGAAAAGGTTATGAAAGCATGCAACATTGGGACAATTTATTTCCGTAAGTTTAACCTCATAGAAGACATTAAATCTCATACAAAACATACAAATTTACATCACAGTGTGTGTTTTCGCCTACAATGAAGACAAAGACAAGATGGATCTTATGGATGTTAGATTCTTTCAGCTGTTTAAGCAAGTAAATAATTCCTCTTTGACGGTTTTCAGAAGCTTAATTGAAATTCAATGACAATTCTAAACTTCCTGGATATACATCTTTGCATAATATCCAAATTTTAGTAATCAAGTGTTAGGATTCGATCTCTCGATCAACACACCAAACCCAAACAATACTGCAAGAGATAAAAATAAACGAACACGAGAACACAAGGATTAAGTGGTTCGGTCGGCTGACCTACGTCCACGGGCTGCAACCAGGATATTTTTATTATTGCTTTCTGCCTCACTCGTGATAAGGATTACAAGTACAAGATGCCTATATTTATAATACAAGATTAGGGTTTAACCCTTGGGGAACAAGAAAACTAATTATGGGCTAACTAAAACAAATGGGCCGGACCCTTGTCTTTAATTAATCTGCCAACTAATTGTCTTCTAACCCAAGCCCAAATCAAGGCTCCACAAAACCAACAATCTCCCACTTGGAGGCTTGATAATCTTCAAACTGCCATCCGCTGTGAACACTTGTACCTCTTGTAATCTTCCTCGTTTTTCCTGGTTGCAGCGGCCTTCTCATCAGTTAACCTGAAGGCCCGTTGAAGCTCCCCCGGGCTCCAACACATCAGTCATGGCTATGTCTGCCGCTGACCCATTCTCTGTCTCTACCGGCTCCCACTGACACGAACTGCCGGATCCTGAAACACCCTGAGAATAAACACTCTCCGAATAAAGCAGATAATCACATGGAGAGACTTTGACAGCTGGAATGCTGGTTCTCTTAACCCATTGTCGTTTAGTAACTTTGACTGAAGCACAACTCATGCTCCCACTGCCACGAAAACCCCCGACTGGTAGTTCTGAACCTTTCCTAGCACGCTCAACCTGAATCTTACCTGTGGCTCTGGGTTTATCATCTGCAAAACAAACCTTCTTCTGCCCACAAGACTCTGTGAACCCGACTTTGTTTCTCTTCTGAACTGGGACGGTCACTCCCTCAGACGGTAAACTGACCATGTAAAGCGAACCCCTCTTTCTTCCTCGAGCTATGACAAGATTTCCCTTGATAACTTTCCACTGCCTGTTCCCGAATTTAACCTCATGTCCCTGTTCATCCAACTGCCCCACTGAAATCAACTGTTTCTTTAAGCTTGGAATCACCCTGACATCCTTCAAAGTCCATGAACCGGCTGAAGTTACTATATCCATGTCACCCATGCCCGTAACATCAAGAATATCATTGTTCGCCAGTCTTACCTTACCAAAGTCACCTTTCTTCAAATTCCGCAATGCTTCAGTGCTGTGGGTAGCGTGAAATGAAGCACCAGAATCCATGACCCAGGAATCCACATAACTCTCAACACTACAGATTAATGCGTCATCATCTGAGCAATCTGATGCAGTGTTGACTTCTTTCTTCTCGTTTCGACATTGATTCCTAAAATGTCCAACCTCTTTGCAGTTCCAACAGATTACATCACTTCGAGCCCTAGACTGACTCCTCATCCTGTTCTTGCTCCCACTACCTCTGTTATTCTTCCTTCCTCTGCCAACATTCAGTAATTCACTTGATGATCCACCTGAATTTCTTCGTCTGACATCTTCGCCCAGAATAAGATCCCGAATCCCATCAAAAGTGAACTCGCTGGTAGAACTAGTAATCGCTGTAACAGTCCCTGACCAACTATCTGGCAATGATGATAACAGTAGTAAAGCCTGAACCTCATCCTCAAATTTGATGCTAACTGACCCAAGTCTTGACAAAATCGAGTTTGAGTTGTTGATGTGCCCTGTAACTGAACTTCCTTCTTTCATCTTCGTGTTCACCAGTTCACGTATTAGGAAAACCTTATTAGCTGCCGAAGGCTTTTCATACATATTAGAAAGTGCATCCATAATCCCACGCGCTGTGGTTTCCTTTAGAATGTTGAACGCAACATCCTTCGTTAGCGACAATCTAATAACTGCCTTAGCCTTTTTATCCAAGGCCTCCCACTCGTCCTGTTTTAACTTCTCCGGTTTGTCACCCAATACCATGTCCAAATCCTTCTGAACCAGCAAATCCTCCATTTGCATTTTCCACCAACCAAAGTCTTTTCCATCAAACTTCTCAATCTGAAGTTTACTACTCTCAGCCATTGTCTCAAACTGAGTAATTTCCTGACTTTGAATCTCGGTAAAACAACCAGAAAAATAATCTTAGACAAACAAGATAAACCCCACTAATCAAAACCACCCGACTGTATTCCTTTTTTTTTTTTAATTATTCGCATTCAACATTGGGCTACTGCCCCTATGTATTCACGACCCAAAAAAAAAAATTAAAGTCAAACAACGAACCTTGTCTTCCTTGAACGACGCAAAGAACAAAGAGTGTCTTTGGTAATTAATGCAAGCCAAACAATTCACACTTACTCCTTTGTCGTGTTGTGATGTAAACAATTATAGGGTTTACCTCCTTTTTAGTTATTTGTTGATGGAGCCACCTAAAGAAACCAAGTTTCTTGACTTCTGCTCCATCGAACAACAAAACAAAAAAAAGAATCGGGCTAATGACGATTGGCTGGGTTGAACGGCTACGGCTGCCAGCGACCCTAATCGACCAACTCTCTCGCGTTGTGTTTTACCTGTGTAACGAGCCGTGGCTCTGATACCAGTTGTTAGGATTCGATCTCTCGATCAACACACCAAACCCAAACAATACTGCAAGAGATAAAAATAAACGAACACAAGAACACAAGGATTTACGTGGTTCGGTCGGCTGACCTACGTCCACGGGCTGCAACCAGGATATTTTTATTATTGCTTTCTGCCTCACTCGTGATAAGGATTACAAGTACAAGATGCCTATATTTATAATACAAGATTAGGGTTTAACCCTTGGGGAACAAGAAAACTAATTATGGGCTAACTAAAACAAATGGGCCGGACCCTTGTCTTTAATTAATCTGCCAACTAATTGTCTTCTAACCCAAGCCCAAATCAAGACTCCACAAAACCAACATCAAGTGAGTGTCACTCAAAAGGCTTTTGCATCAAATCTCACATCAATAGTAGTTACTTGTCATTAACATATCAACGTGCACAAAATACAGCAAAAATACAACGCCTACCTTAAGTTGACTTATTCGAATTCTAAATTCTAATAATATGATATCCTGTTTAAAAATACTCATCCAGACAGTATATACCAATTAGAATCTTATCATGTTACGTACCAAAAAATAAAAATCATTTTTCGGGCCAACCCGATCATGTTAGTTGCCAACCCTAGTCCGAAAGCTTTATCCGTATGTCAATGACTGCATGACAAACAAAAACCATAATACAACTGAACGTAAAACCCAACTCTATACATACATAGATGCCATGTCAGTATACGAAAGCAAACAGAAATGTTTTACCATAAACACTAATGGGATTCAAGAGTCCTATTTCCTTTTCTGGCCACGAGATGTACCAGTTGACGTGCTCGTAAGATGCATAGCAGTGTCGTCTTCATCTTCAGTATCACCATTATAAGTCTCGGTTTTCTGACTTGACTCTTCTTCCTCGTCATGTGATTTTGCATGATCTGATGACACCCGGTCTCTCAGTTCTCTCAATTTTGCTTTCTTTGAGTTCAACACACCAAGAAACTGCAAAATTATTATATATGTTTAGAATTGCATAAGATAGGATCATAATG
The DNA here is from genome assembly GCA_028751855.1 of Ambrosia trifida. Classification (NCBI taxonomy): domain Eukaryota; kingdom Viridiplantae; phylum Streptophyta; class Magnoliopsida; order Asterales; family Asteraceae; genus Ambrosia; species Ambrosia trifida. The sequence continues at coordinate 36,846,202 of CM054132.1, read as the reverse complement.
TTGATTGAGGAGCATAAACAAACACAAAATGTACATTTTAGCGTGTCTAAAACTCTAAATTGCCATAGTTCAAACACGCAGTAAATAGGTCCTTCGATTGAGTGTGTTCTAGGTCAAACCGACCCACTATGAAACATACAGAAATGTTGTGCTTTTAACCAACTACCCAACCCATGTGACCCGCCAACTATGCCACATCTCGTTCCTCCTATCTTTAAGCCTCGGTAAATTAATCATGTAGGCTCTATAATCACTAACCTCAGAATTAGAAAAAATGAACATGAAAGGATGCAACATTGGGACCATTTATTTCCTGAAGATTAACCTCATAGAAGACATTAAATCTTAATATTTATGTTTTCGTTCTTAATAGCTAACAAAAACATACAAAGTTACGTTATAGTGTGTGTTCTTTCATCTGCGATGAAGACACAAGACGAGTTGGATCTTAGATTCTTTCTATTGTTTAAGCAAGTAATTAAATCCTCATTTGTTGTTTTTATGAATTATGATTGAAATTGAATGGCATTTTTTTAACTTTCTTGATGTGCTTGAGTACTTCTTTGCATAATTTACAAACTATAGTTAAATCAAACGAGTCACTCAAAGCGTTTTTCATCAAATCTATATGTAGCTCTCTTTGACATCAAACACGAACTTGATCTTCGAGGAACCGAATAAAATAATTAGACAAGACATAGTTGTAGTTACATGTCATTAACATATCAAATTTATATGATTCGAGTAATTGATCAAAAGTAGTGTTAGTACCTTAGAATAAATCCTAGTTTCAAACTCTGCTTTCTCATTCTGAAACTTCTCACTTTGTTCTAGACACTTCTCAGCTTCCGCTTTCAGTTTATCATTCGACTTTGTTTTCATGACAACTTCCTCCTGTTTTCTTAAAAAAAGAAAAGAACATTAACTGATGAGGTAAATTAACAAAGAAATATTAGCATGCTTAGCAAGTTAATAACAACATTAACAAGTAACAATAAAAAGGAATAGATAATATATATTGTTGACTTGAACATAAAATATAGAAGTTTCAATAACACATGCATAGTAAAGACTAAAGAACTTGGATATATCAATCAAAATAACAAACTATGTTATCTTACACTTAGTCGTATGTTAGCATCCATCAAGAAGTCCAATATGCCTGCAGTTATCTTCATGCTATTTTCAGCTGGTTTAAACTTCCATCGCCACTCTAGCTTCGTACCTTCTTTTTCAAAAGTCCATGATAACTGCAAAGTATTTAGCACCGCAAAAAGAATTAAAAACATTGATTTTTAAGCCCTTATGGAGACAAAATGATTAAAATGAGAAAAGCAGGGTATGAAAGTGCTCATAAGTTTTCTACTATGCAGATATTTTAACAATCGAGTCCAAAAACCATTAGCCAGATATGGAAGCTTAAGATGCACTATTAAACTATTCTCTAACTAAGAAGATGTTTATATCACTGGACATGCCCAATGGCTTTGACCTCCAATTCGGCCCGAGAAAACCTTCAAAAACTAATTACATAATGGATCGTTCAACACTTTAACTACTGTATATAGCCGTTAACGATGAGCAGTGAGCTTAAAGCAATTGTGTAATAATCGATCTGTATGCATTAACTTTCTTTCCGCTATTAACAGGGAAGAGTGGGCAGGTTCAAATGACCAGATATATCAAGCAAACCATAAGCTGAAAGTTAAACAGTAAATACTAGAGACTCATATGTCTTAACGGCTAACGCAAAACAAAATTGCAAGAAAATACTAAGACACGTAACGAGTTACTAGTACGAGAGAACAATAATCACTGTATTCAATCAACTAATTAGTTGATCATAAATTGATAGAAACTTCTTATACAAGCTTCTCCGGATTCTACTATTTTAACCCTCAATAATCAGAAACAAAACCACAATCACCTATACTCATTACCATGCTTATAAAAATCGCTAGGTACTAGTCTGACGGTGGGGTATCGACTAGCGATTAACAAAACCGGAACTTTATATGTAATTTTTCAAATTTATACACACACAAACAAAAATCTTCAAAATTTTATACATTATTTTTCAAAATTATTATTCGGATTGGATTAATAAAGTTGTTTCAAATATACTTCAAAGTTTGGTTTAAAAAAGCACGCCTTAGGCGTGAGGCGCCCGAGGCGCTAGGAAAAGCGCTTTTTTTATGGCCTGAGGCGCTCAACTACAAGAGGCGCTGTGAGGCGTGCCTGAGGCATGTCAAAATTAGGGTTTATTTGGGCCAAAAGTCAAAAGCAGGGTTTTTTTTTTAAGATTTTAAGTGTGTTTTATAATTATGTTATTGCGTTTAGGATCAATTAACAAGTAAAATATGTAGTATTAGCTTGTATAAATATTTTTTACTCTTTTTTACCTTGAGAGCCTCACATAAGCTCTCGCCTCACGCTTTTTTAAACCAAGCTTCAAACACTTTGGCAAAAATTTGACCGAAAGTTGACTGATATCGATACCGATACCGATTTTAGGTCCGACTAGGTGAAATTTAATCAGTAAACTACCAATTACCAATTAATCTCATACTAATCTCGATTTTTACAACACTGCTCAAAACACTTACAACTCAATAACATAAAAACAACCTACTCTTTTAAAGCCTCCACCAGCATCATTAAACCCGTAAACGGAACCGGGTTGTTGAAACCCTAGGTACCGCTCCGACATATCAACGTACTCGGACACCGGTTGATCCCAATTAGACGCTCTCTCTGTGACCTCATCTTCTGACGCTGCAAAACAAAATATAATAATAATAATAATAATAATAATAATAATAATAATAATAAAATGAAACTGAAAGTGTTAGTACCGTTGCAGGTCCAAGCGTTGAAGCCGTCGGTGATGGAGAGATGGAAGTGGGAAGGAAACCAAGTGGCTTTGATGAAGATTGGTTGGGGGTTTTGTGGGGTTTGAAGTTTTAAGCAGGTGTGTTTTGGTGTATCCATGGAGGATTTTGTTTGAAAGTGTTGTGCGTGTTTGGGAAGGAGAATAGAGTGTGTGTTTGTTTGTTTAATCCCGCCTCGGCTTTTTTAAAATTAGCTTTATATAATTAATATAACCGCACTATATTGACTCGTTTAGATGGGACGGGGCACCCTCGGCTTAGATGGGACAGGGCACCCTCGGCTTAGGTGTCGGTGTTGAGGCTTCTCAAGCCTCGCGGCTACATGGTTCTGTCCCATGGGGCTTTGAAAATTGGCTACTTTTTGAGGCTTGGGGAAGCCGCTTGGGCTTGGTTTTGTTCTCTCTCCGCTTGGGTTTGGCTTTGTTCTCTCTCTAACCAACACGGTGACCACCCTTAGCAATATTCACCTGCCTTTAATAACATCAAACTCTATACTTTTAACTATGATGATACCAACTCTCATTGTATCTCTCAAGCATTAAGAGGGTGTTTGGGATGTTTGGAAATGCAAAAATGTTTTTGATCAGAAGTACTTATTGGTTATGACTTTTTGAAAAAGAGTTTAAAAAAAGTGTTTGGATTAACTTTTGGGATGAGAAACGTCAAAAAGCCAATGAATTGTTTTTTTAAGTGTTTCACTTAACTTATTGTGAATATTGGTGGTATGGGTGGTAGATTCGTAATTTTTTTCCAAAATCTAAAAGCCAAGATTTCTAACTTCTCAAAAACAGTTTTTCCACCCTTAAAAGTCAAAAGTTAAAACAAAAAGTGCTTTTGGGTTACACAAACAACGTATTGACTTATTGGCTTCTTGGAAAAGCCAATAAGTCAAGTTGTTTTAAAACTCAATCCCAAACACCCTTTTACGATCTCTTCTTCTTTTTTTGTTTCACCAGCAGATTATGATCTCTTTAATTTATTCTAGTGAGATGTTTAGATTTGCTATAAGACATTGAAATCATAACTTTCTTTTTATTGATCAAATGAGTGGGTTGAAAATGTCAAATATTTGTGCAACTTGAAAATGTCTCAGATTCAATCCAAATACCTCAAACATTTGTGCAACTTGAAAATGTCAAATAAACCACTCAAACAAAAGTGTACAACTTGTGATTTTATTAGATGTGTGTGGATGATTGAAATGTGTACATACTACAGTCATGTCATCAATCAACTGGAAGTAAAATCTCATGTTATCTAAATCCATCATACAACAACTATTACTAAAATATTGCCTCTATTCACTCCTGTTTATCAACATTGACTTCAGCTGCTGTTGCTGCTGACCGCCGATATCTCAATCTCAGTTTTATTCTCTGCAAATATAAAAACCGGAAATCAAGCTAATTACAATAATTTTAGCCACCGATTGAAATCAAAAGCCCAAACAAAAACCAACCTTAGTCTCGTTTACCGCATTCTTGACATCAGTCTTACCATTATCAACAATTTCATCCTGTGATGAGAAAGAATAAAGCGAGTGAGGCGCAAATCACCAATCGTGATTTAATCTAAATCAACTTTCTTTGATCAAAACCAACCTGTGATTTACAAGCAGTGACATCAAGTGATGTTCCAGCAGTCTTCTTGACTTCAGTCTATTAGAAATTAACATCTTTACAGTTAGAATAGTTAGAATAACGTCAAAGAGACGTTTTAGTAATAACATGGAAAGAAAGAAACAAACAAAGAAAGACTAACCTTAGGCTGAGCACTCTTTTTCTTCAATATGATTGCATCAGCTTTTGCTTTTTCATATTGTTCATTCAGCGCCATCACAATTTCAATCTGAAATCAAGAACGATGACACTATAAGATAATATAGCATTACAGTTAAACATAAGTGAATGAAGCCAGCAAACCTTGGGCTTGTGTGTGTATCTGCCGGTAACTTCATCCTTGGTTTGAACAGTTGATGTGGCGATCACTGTGTCAGTACCCGAACAAGTAATTCAGATTCAATGTTCGATATAATTGTCTAAACAAAGAAATTATCCTTAGTTCCTTACATTGCTGAGTTGCCAATCCATCTCCCTTCAGAATTTCAGAGATTGTAACAGCGGTTGGTATGGCTGCATGTATTACATTAACAGACGTCATTAAAATCATGTATTTGAGTGTGCGTTATGTCCTTTACGACTACTAGCAAAAGAAAAAAAACGCAGAGTTGTATTGTTGAATCTAACCCTTTCCCAAAGCAGTAAGCTCGACCTTGTTGTAACGGTTGATGTATCTCTGTCATTAACAAATCCCAATCAACACAAGATACAATACCATCAAACGAATCTCATGAATCAATCTATCAATTTCTCCACTAGGCTACGAGTCTCTGACACTAAGTGCATGATAATCAAGCGCGTATCATTGTGACTTACAAACCCTAACGAAGACTGAAATCACACATTACCAATTAATTTATCCACAAGACTGAAATTCAAACCTCTATCACACAGATCGACCGACTGTAAATTCAATTGACAAGTTGCAGAGTTGTTTACAGTACTAAATCAAAAGAACTAACGAAAAGACACCAGACGCAACAAAATAGCATCATACAAATGATCATAATCATCAAAATTACAGCATATATTGATCAGAAACAAAATTACCGGATAGGAATTATCAGAACCTACAAAATTACACCATATAACTGATCAGAAACAAAATTACACAATATCTTTGATCAGAAACAACAAACTTACAACATATTAATGATCAGAAACAATATTGCACCATATAAATGATCTAAAACAACAAAATCACATCATATAACTGATCAAAAACAAAATCATAGCATACGAATGATCAGAAACAACAAAAATTAGAAACATAATGACATCACATAACTGATCAGAAACAGCAAAATTACGCTATAAAACTGATCAGAAACAATATTACAACATCTTTTTTTTAATCAGAAACAACAAATTTACATGATACAAACGATCAGAAACAAACAATAAACATCCAAAAACACTCCGACTCAATGTTAAACCATACTACACAAAAAAACCGTAACCAAATCGTGATAAAACACGTAGAAACCCGAACCTTAGCGAGAGTAAGGTAGAAGGCGAAAGGCTCCTTGTTGTTAGAAACTCGAATCCTATGCATCGTTGACATGTTGTCTGCTACTTCTGTATTATTATTATTAATCTGCTCATCAATGATGGTTTTTGAAGACATCTTTATGTATAGTGAGACTAATTGTTATACACTGTAAATGGAAGGAAGTTATAAGGTGTTGTTGTATATATAGGTTGGTTGGTTTGTTCAGTTAAAATGTGCCACGTGGATGATTTCGAATGGTTGGTTCATATGGTGGTTTAAGATGCAGTTATTTTTAAGCGGGTATACTGTTAGGCAGTTGAGAATCTTTTTTCTTTAGTTTTTATAAAAAAAAAATATAATACACTTTTGATGGTTTTTATGATTAAAGTTATTTATTTATAGTTTTATAGATAATATTTATTTATTTTTTTGAACGGCTAACAAATCAAAACTGAACCTGAGTACTCTCGGGGCACCCACCAGACAAATCGAGTACTTCAAGAATAACCCGAGTTGTCAAACACCAATTCCGGGGAAAACCCGATAATCCATCCGTCCGTAGGCACAGCGGTGAAAATACCGGTAAATCTCGTCTGGCTCAAGAATCGAACCCAAGATTCTACGGTCTTATATAATTGCTCACCATTAACAAATCCCAATCAACACAAGATACAATACCATCAAACAAATCTCATGAATCAATCTATCAATTTCTCCACTAGGCTACGAGTCTCTGACACTAAGCGCATGATAATCAAGCGCGTATCATTGTGACTTACAAACCCTAACGAAGACTGAAATCACACATTACCAAGTAATTCATCCACAAAACTGAAATTCAAACATCTATCACACAGATCGACCGATTGTAAATTCAATTGACAAGTTGCAGAGTTGTTTACAGTACTAAATCAAAAGAACTAACGAAAAGAGACCAGACGCAACAAAATAGCATCATACAAATGATCATAATCATCAAAATTACAGCATATATTGATCAGAAACAAAATTACCGGATACGAATTATCAGAACCTACAAAATTACACCATATAACTGATCAGAAACAAAATTACACAATATCTTTGATCAGAAACAACAAACTTACAACATATTAATGATCAGAAACAATATTGCACCATATAAATGATCTAAAACAACAAAATCACATCATATAACTGATCAAAAACAAAATCATAGCATACGAATGATCAGAAACAACAAAAATTAGAAACATAATGACATCACATAACTGATCAGAAACAGCAAAATTACGCTATAAAACTGATCAGAAACAATATTACAACATCTTTTTTTTAATCAGAAACAACAAATTTACATGATACAAACGATCAGAAACAGACAATAAACATCCAAAAACACTCCGACTCAATGTTAAACCATACTACACAAAAAAACCGTAACCAAATCGTGATAAAACACGTAGAAACCCGAACCTTAGCGAGAGTAAGGTAGAAGGCGAAAGGCTCCTTGTTGTTAGAAACTCGAATCCTATGCATCGTTGACATGTTGTCTGCTACTTCTGTATTATTATTATTATTATTATTATTAATCTGCTCATCAATGACGGTTTTTGAAGACATCTTTATGTATAGTGAGACTAATTGTTATACACTGTAAATGGAAGGAAGTTATAAGGTGTTGTTGTATATATAGGTTGGTTGGTTTGTTCAGTTAAAATGTGCCACGTGGATGATTTCGAATGGTTGGTTCATATGGTGGTTTAAGATGCAGTTATTTTTAAGCGGGTATACTGTTAGGCAGTTGAGAATCTTTTTTCTTAAGTTTTTATTAAAAAAAAATATATAATACACTTTTGATGGTTTTTATGATTAAAGTTATTTATTTATAGTTTTATAGATAATATTTATTTATTTTTTTGAACAGCTAACAAATCAAATTTGAGTACTCTCGGGGCACCCATCAGACAAATTGAGTACTCCGAGAGTAACCCGAGTTGTCAAACACCAATTCCGGGGAAAACCTGATAATTCATCTGTTCGTAGGCACAACGGTGAAAATACCGGTAAATCTCGTCTGGCTCAAGAATCGAACCCAAGATTCTACGGTTTTATATAATTGCTTACCAATGGCTCTACCACTGCACTGCAATGGTATTGTTTTTTTTTTTTTTTGAACGGCCAACGAATCAATTCCGAGCACTCTCGGGCACCCTTTTGGCGAATCAGGTACTCGAGAGTACCCGGGCCACCAATTGCCACCAATTCCCGGGAAAACCCGACCACTCACCCGCCCGAAGACACGACGGTGAAATAGTCGGAAAAACCGGTCGGGATCAGGACTCAAACCCAAGCCAATGGCCGGGTCATCCCTCATTTGGTATTGGCTTTATGGATAATATTTATTGAAAGAAGTTGTGGTGATGAATTAGTGACAAAAATAAATATAGGGTCAAACATAACTTTTAAATTTTAATCGTCTTTAAACGATTAGTGTCAAATAAAGAGGTAGTACTGGTGTAATGCTTCTTATATAAATTGATAAGTAATAATAACCATGAACATTTTATTTATTTATTTATTTTTTTTTTGTTAAAATACAAAAAGTTGGTGTCAATTCAAGTCATCATAGACATAACAAAGTCTCTTGTTATGTTTGTTTTGTTCAAGTAATAATCACTAGTTTCAAATGACAATTACTTAACAAAGCACACAAATCACATGATGACTATTGATGTTTGAATATGTCACCTAATTTTTTTTTAATGACCAATAAAGCCCGGTCACCTGGATACACACATAGGCAAAAGGCTATCACGCCCGTGATCGTAGATGCCCTGGTGATTCGGCCCGTCACCAATTTCAGGGGAAACTCACTGCCCAACGGCCCACTATGGGAATGAGACTTCAACCGGTGATCACCTAATAGAGAAAGTTATTGGATACCGAGGTACCGCTATAGCACTAGCCCTTTGATGTGGGAGTTAGGATGCCTTCTTTAAGTGTAATAACTAAGATAAATGTGTCGTTCTTATGAAGATAAAGTAGAGATAAATGCGTTATGACATCTTCTTAACCTGACAAACGTGGCGAGAGCAAATGTTTTAAGGGTATTTCTGATAACAAATCAAGTAAAAAAATAAGGCCCTAGAAAACAATGACAAATATGGAATAAAATATATCATTAGTACTTCTATTAATAACTAGGAGAATACAAGAGAACAATATGAAAAACAAAGAACTATTGCTATCTCTTGATAGAATTTGGTGTACATTATCATTTATCAACCTTTATCCTCATAAAGAATTAACCCCTTTACACTTAACTCCCTTCATGTTCAAGGACTACTCAATAAACCGACTTTTACAATATCCACCTATATACATGGAGTAGTCCTCTAATCCTCTCCTAATTGACCAACATCAATATGCAAGAGTGTTAAAATATGGGCTTCTTCCTTGTATAATTCAATTACCCGGATTGGGCTTGTTATTGTGATTGTTATTGTGGGCTTCCTGATATTTACTGGGCTTCCTAATACTAGCCCATTGGATATTTGAGCTAATTAAAGATGAAAAGAGTGAACCGGGTCTTATCAGTCTTTGGACTGGTTCATATTATTATTGTGTTTGTTTGTGTGTTTGTTCACACAGATCGCTGACATGGCATTATTTGGATCGTTGGATTACTTCTATTACAACCATTGGATCACTTGGAATCTCTCTATAAAAGGGGCCTTGGTGCACGAGTTTCAGCTTTAGTCTCTTTGTTATCTTTCTTGTTCAGTCGTCTAGGGTTTCGTCTAGTTTTTCTTAATCGTTGTAAGTTTGTCTATTTGTTTGTATTTTCAGTCTTGTTTATGATCTGCTGATCTAATCCATCAGCAGATCTTGATGTATCAAACTTCTTGATCTTGATCTCAGTGTTTTACTGAGATCCATTGGGTATTGGGGGGCACTTTTTGGTTTGGGTTAATAAGAGCTTTGTCACCTTTGTTTTGTCGCCTACATCCTTTTGTTATGGTTGTGAGTTTATGTTGGCTCCTGTATTGTTGTTTGTATTGTTGAGTTCTTTGTTGAAACCCTAAAAGTTTACATGGTATCAGAGCCTTAGGCTCTTGATCTTGGTCTTTTTTTTTTCGCTGTTGTCTTGTGTATATTTCTATCAAGGATCTTATCTGAGAATAGATCTGGTCCTTGGAGAAATATTAGTAGTAGATCTAATCTGATTTATAGATCTGGTCTATTACTGCTTCTATTGTTCTTGTTCTTGTTATCAGGTGGATTGTATTAGGTCAACTCTGTTGGCTGTGGATTTATTTGAAGTATTAATTGGGAGTTAAAGCTACAGTTGCTCTCACAACTCAGTACCCTAAGTGAAGGTGCTGGTTGTGAGTTTGGAGAAACCCTAACTTGGGTTCCCCCCACTGTGAGATCGTTCTATCCTTTACATTCGTTGTTGTGTCTAGGGCTACTGACCGGGTTAGGTGGACCGGTATTGAGCCAACTAATTGTTGTCTTGTCTGGTTATTTGTCTGGTTATTGAGCCAACTAATTGTTGTCTTGTCTGGTTATTTGTCTGGTTATTGAGCCAACTAATTGTTGTCTTGTCTGGTTATTGAGCCAACAATTCGGTAGGCGCCCCGTTCCCCCCACTGTGAGATCGTTCTATCCTTTACATTCGTTGTTGTGTCTAGGGCTACTGACCGGGTTAGGTGGACCGGTATTGAGCCAACTAATTGTTGTCTTGTCTGGTTATTTGTCTGTCTTATCTGCTTTATTTGTCTTGATTGTTTGTCTATTATATTGTCTATACATATATAATATAGTTAATAAAAGGGCTCCTGAGTTAAGAACTGGGTGGACACCTTGAGTAACGAATCCACTATCTGTATCACTGGCTCAGCTTCGTCCTTCTAGGATATTTTGTATTGTTTAATAGTCTGTTTTTTGTTCTTTGTGCACTATGGGAGATGTTGTTAATCCAGCCGGAGGTGGGGCTGGTGAGGCAACTCTGGTTAGTAAATTGGATATTAGTGATCCATTGTTTCTGCATCCTAGTGATACATCTAGTTTGTCTATTATAACCATAAAGCTAAAAGGTACAGAAAACTATTCTGTATGGTCTAAATCTATGAAACTTGCTTTGCAAACTAAAAACAAGTTAGGATTTATTGATGGAAGTTGTGTTAAGTCTGTTGATAATGATGTCTTAGCTAGGCAATGGGATAGGTGCAATTCTGTTGTTCTTTCATGGTTGATTAATTCTGTTAGTGAGGAATTGTATCTGGGTCAAGTATTCTCTGAAAATGCTAGGGATGTTTGGTTGGATCTTAGGGAAACCTATGATAGGATTGATGGATGTGTTATGTTTAATCTACATCAAAAAATAAATGGTATAACTCAGAGTGGTAGTTCTGTTTCTGAATATTATAACAAACTGAATACAATGTGGAAACAATTTGATTCCATAGTTCAGTTACCTACGTGTACTTGTCAAGCTTCTAAAGAGTTCAATGATTTTAATAGTCTTATTAAACTCATGCAATTCTTGATGGGGCTTGATGAGATATATCAACCTGTTAGGACTACTCTTCTGACTACTGATCCACTGCCCTCAGTAAAAACTGCTTTTGCTGTTGTCTCTAGAGAGGAATCTCATAGAGGAACAGGCAGTGGATCAAAAGCAACAAATGTGTCATTTGTTGCCAAGTCTAGTCAAGGTTCAGATAATAGGAAAGGTTTCAATAGGGGACCTAATCCTAATCTGAAATGTACACATTGTAACAGAATTGGTCACACCAAAGAAAAATGTTTTGAAATTGTTGGTTATCCAAATGGTGTTCAAAGGAGAACTGGTAACAATACAAATTGGTCAAATAATAATAATAACAGTAACTCTAATAGAACTCAGGGCAATTGGAAAAATGGTATGACCAATACTAGTAACAATGTGAGTAGTAATACTGCTGCTAGCTCACCTTTTACACCTGAGCAGATCTCCAGGTTAATGAATCTTATAAATGACAAGTCTGCTGGAGATCCTCAGAGCTCTAATGTTGGAGGTGAGTCTGTTGTTGTTAGTGGGTTCTCTAGCATGTCTGTTCTGTCCAAATTGTCAAAAATGTTTAAAAACTTTTCAAGTTGTTCCAACTTAGTTAAGTTTGCTTTGCTTATTGGTTGGATCATGGACTCTGGTGCCAACCAACACATGGTTGGCAGTGACAAGTACATGATCAACAGTGTTGATGTGTCTAAATATAATCTAGAAGTCAAACACCCTAATGGCACAATTGCTAAAGTTACTAAAATAGGTGATATAAAACTTGCTGATGGAGTTGTCTTAACTGATGTTTTCTATATACCTGATTACTGTGTTAATCTTGTGTCTATACATAAACTTGCCAAAGATAATAAGCTAGATGTCCTCTTTAATGAACATGAATGTTTTGTCCAGGATTCCAAGTCAAGGAAAGTCCTGGTGACTGGTAAACAACAAGATGGTTTATACTTTGTTGGTAAAGATGTGAGTTTTAGTAGTGTATGTTTTAATAGTGTAACTGAACATAGTCTTTGGCATAGTAGGTTAGGACATCCCTCAAGTCAAGTTTTAGCTGTGTTAAAAGATAGGTTAAATGTTGGAGATCCTGACTCTATGCCATGTGATGTCTGTCACAAGGCAAAACAGGTCAGGGTCCCCTTTCCTCTTAGTGATCACAAGTCAAAGTCTGTAGGGGACCTTGTACATCTTGATGTATGGGGACCTTATAGGGTAACAAGTAAAGAGGGTTTTAGGTATTTTCTTACAATTGTTGATGACTTTTCTAGGTCAGTTTGGGTCTATTTGTTAAAATCTAAGGTTGAAGTATTTGAAAACCTTGTTTGTTTTTATGAGTTAGTAAAAACTCAGTTTTCTAAAAACATTAAGATGTTTAGAAGTGATAATGGTACTGAATTTATAAATAAACAAGTTATTGATTTCTGTAATAAAAGAGGAATACTTCATCAAACCTCCTGTGCTTATACTCCACAACAAAATGGTGTTGTGGAGAGAAAGCACAGACATCTTTTGAACACAGCTAGAGCTCTTTTGTTCCAAAGTTGTGTTCCTTTGAATTTTTGGTCTGATTGTGTGCTTACTGCTGCTTACTTAATTAACAGGATTCCCTCGTCAGTCTTGAATGGAAAGAGTCCCTATGAGTTAGTTTATGGGTTCCCCCCTCCCCCCCGAACTTAGTCACTTAAGAAATTTTGGTTGTTTATGCTTTAAAACTGTTTTAGATGACCCTGATAAACTGTGTAGCAGGGCTGATAAATGTGTTCTAATAGGCTACTCTTTTGTAAAAAAAGGATATAAACTATATGATTTAGAAACTAAAAAAGAGGAATTTTCTAGGGATGTGAAAATTTATGAAAACATACATCCTTTTAAAACTGAACATAAACAAGCTGTTTTAGAAAAAGTTAATCATTTAAATTTTTTCAATGATTTTGAAAATGAAATTTCTGATAGTGACAAAACAAAACAAAAATTTTCAAACCTTCCCGATGATGAAGGGGAACCTAATAGGTCTCATGATCACTCACCTACTGAACAGTCAGATGACTTACCTAGGCAGTCTAGTGAGGTAGATCATGGCAATAGCCAAGATCAGCAACCTAGTTGTGCTTTAGGAGGAGGGACTGGTTGTGATGGGTTAGAGGGATCAAATGAAGAGACAAGGACTCCTGAGGGAAGTAGACCAGTTAGACAGTCTAGTAGGGAGTCTGTTGTGCCTAAGAAGTTTAATGACTTTGTATTAGAAGGTAAAGTTAAGTATCCAATTGAGAAAGTGGTTAATTATTCCAACTTGTCTGTTGAGAATATGTGTTTTGTGTCCAATGTGAATAAAATTGTTGAACCTACATCTTATCATCAAGCCTCTACAGATCCACACTGGATTGAGGCTATGAATGATGAGATGGAGGCACTTTATAAAAACAATACATGGATTGTCACTGATCTACCACCTGGTAGAAAGGCAATTGGGTGTAAATGGGTCTATAAAGTGAAATACAAGTCTGATGGTCAGGTTGATAGAGATAAAGCCAGATTAGTGGCTAAGGGGTACAATCAAAGAGAGGGATTAGATTTTGGAGAAACCTTTTCTCCAGTTGTTAAGATGGTGACTGTTAGGAGTGTGATTAGTTTAGCTGTCCAGAATAACTGGACATTGTTTCAACTTGACATTAACAATGCTTTCTTATATGGGTCAATAACTGAGGATGTTTATATGCATCTACCAGAAGGGTATACTAAAGGAAAAATTTCAAATTAAAGATCTAGGGAAGTTGAAATACTTTCTTGTCTTTGAGGTGTTATATTCTGATGAAGGAATTTGCCTTAATCAAAGGAAGTATTGTCTGGATCTCCTGAGTGAGTATGGGTACCTTGGGTGTAAACTTGTTTCTGTTCCAATTGAACAGAATTATAACCACATTGTTAAAAATGATAAAAATGAAAGGTTCTTAGAGGATATAATAGGTTATCAAAAACTCATAGGTAAGTTAATTTATCTTTCACTTACTCGTCCTGATATAAGCTATTCAGTGCAGTTTTGAGTCAATATATGCACAAACCGACTCAAAAAGTGCAGGAGATAGCTTTGAGGTTGCTTAGGTACCTAAAGCAATCTCCAGGAAAGGGTATTGTGTTCAGGAAGAGTAAAGACTTAACCTTGTCAGCATACTCAGATGCTGACTGGGCTAAATGTCTTGTTACTGAAGATCTGTAACTGGATTTTGTGTTTTTATTGGTGAGTGTCTTGTCTCTTGGAAAAGCAAGAAACAAAACAATGTTGCTCGGTCATCAGCCGAAGCTAAATATAGAGCGATGTGTTCTACAGTTTGTGAACTTGTATGGATATCTAATCTTTTGAAAGAATTAGGTATTAGTTGTACGTTGCCTATAAATTTGTTTTGTGACAGTAAGTCTGCCATTTGCATAGCAGAAAATCCTGTATTCCATGACAGGACCAAACATTTTGAGTTGGATTGGCATTTTTTTAAGGGAAAAGATAAGTTCAGGCTTTGTTAAAGCCTTGAAGGTCAGGTCGGATCAGCAGGTTGCTGATATTTTTACTAAGGGGTTGCTCAGTGGTCAACATGAAGTTTTATGTGGGAAGCTAGGATTGTCCAATCTTTTTAGTAATTGAATTAAGGGGGGGGGGGGTGTTAAAATATGGGCTTCTTCCTTGTATAATTCAATTACCCGGATTGGGCTTGTTATTGTGATTGTTATTGTGGGCTTCCTGATATTTACTGGGCTTCCTGATACTAGCCCATTGGATATTTGAGCTAATTAAAGATGAAAAGAGTGAACCGGGTCTTATCAGTCTTTGGACTGGTTCATATTATTATTGTGTTTGTTTGTGTGTTTGTTCACACAGATCGCTGACATGGCATTATTTGGATCGTTGGATTACTTCTATTACAACCATTGGATCACTTGGAATCTCTCTATAAAAGGGGCCTTGGTGCACGAGTTCCAGCTTTAGTCTCTTTGTTATCTTTCTTGTTCAGTCGTCTAGGGTTTCGTCTAGTTTTTCTTAATCGTTGTAAGTTTGTCTATTTGTTTGTATTTTCAGTCTTGTTTATGATCTGCTGATCTAATCCATCAGCAGATCTTGATGTATCAAACTTCTTGATCTTGATCTCAGTGTTTTACTGAGATCCATTGGGTATTGGGGGGGGGGGGGGGGCACTTTTTGGTTTGGGTTAATAAGAGCTTTGTCACCTTTGTTTTGTCGCCTACATCCTTTTGTTATGGTTGTGAGTTTATGTTGGCTCCTGTATTGTTGTTTGTATTGTTGAGTTCTTTGTTGAAAACCTAAAAGTTTACAAAGAGCTTTAAAGAATTATAAAACTTTAGCCTCTAACAATGCCTTTATTAAGAAGCTACTTATGTTTTTTTTTTGTTGGTGTCTAGCTTCTCTGATGCTACAACCTTTGATTCAATCACTAGTGGCGGATCCTAAACCAAACATCTGGTAGGGCCGGGCTTAATCTGGGCGGGCCGGACTCAATACATATACAAATTTTCGGTAAAATTTACATTACGAAACGAAAAAACTGGACGGGTCGAGGCCCGGTCTCCACTCCAGTAAGAACCGCCCCTATCAATCACCTCTCAAATGAATTAAGCTTTGCACTAATACACCTTTTTTTTCATGGTATCCGTAGAATCTTTCAAAGGCAACGCCCGTAGAATCTTTCAAATGCAACGCACTTTCATTAATTTTCACATAATACTATTGTCTCTCCGAAATAAACACGCTCATTTCATAGCCAATTTTATTTTAAGATTGTGAAGTAGGCTTTTATGTAATTGCCTTCTATATCACACTTAAAACAAAATATAAATGTGTATTATTCGGTTCTCACGGTTCTCACCATATACTCTAAAATAAACGTCTTTATATGTAAGTATATATTTCAGTCACTCCTTTACCAACCTTTGTCTTGACATATACTCTTGATCACCTTTGCATGATCATTGTTTGTCTTCACAAAAGATTGGATTTTTTAAGGTCCGAAAAGATGCAAATATTTTTGTTCAACTATCATATATGTATCTATAACCATGAATATCATTTGCAGTTACATCCCTTATATGAATGGATAACCCCATCAAACTCTTTTGTCTCACAAGGTATTATTAGTTAGACTATGTTAAGTATTATTCATTGTAACTATCTTTACCTTAACTAGAATATATTATTCGATTAGTTTTCTTTGTAATTGCTTTTATTGTATTTCATTATATAGTTGATTAATAATATGATGCGGTTTTTGTTATTATATATGGTATAGGGTTTACCTCTTTAGAGGGTTCCTGTCCGAGTTTGGTCTCAGGTTCGAATCTCACGCTCTACCAAAAAAATAACCGCTTGGGTTTGAACTTTGAAAGGAGAAACCCGTGCGGTGCTATGGGATTCGATCCTGGGCAGTGGTCGCTTTGCATCACATGATTTACCATTGAAACACTACTCTCCAAAAAAATATATGGTATAGGGTCTTGCTGCATTCTCTTCCCTCTCGCCTTTGGGACATTTGTACATATATTTGGATTATGTTTATTTTTCGCCTTTGGGACATTTGTACATATATTTGGATTATGTTTATTTTTCACATATCCGATACCAAAATGAAAAATAAGTACACACATCTAGCCTCACCACAAGGAGGGAATGCCTTGTTGGGCGGGACGTCTATGATATGAAGATCCAAAACTAAGCTCAATATATAGTTAGTCCAAACATGAGTAGGTCCGGATAAAAGTAACCACATCATCCCCTTAATAAACACCTCTAAATGCCAAAGGTAGTATAGCCCAGCGGCATCGTGTTGGTGGGATAAGATTTAGGGACTATAAGGTCCTTGGTTTGAATCTCACAAGGGGGTTTTCTCTAAGGGTGCAAATGAGCCGAGCAGCTCGCGAGCTACTCGAGATCGGCTCGGTAAAAAGCTCGAAACGAGCCGAGCCTTATCAAGCTCGAGCCGAGCTTGAGCCTAAAACGAAGATCGTTTACTTATCGAGCTCGAGCTCGAGCTTAGCATATGAAGGTCGCCAGGCTCGTCGAGCCTTATCGAGCCTAATATAATATTAGGTTTATTAATATTTTATATTATTTACCCACATTTTAAGTTGTTTAATAAACGAGCCGAGCCGAGTTTTTGACTTATCGAGCCTAAACGAGCCTATTATATATTATTTAATTTAATATATCAACTAATAAACACTAAACGAGCCGAGCCCGAGCCGAGCTCGAGCTTGAGAAACTACTAACGAGCCGAGCTCGAGCTTCAAAAACAAAGCTCGAACCGAGCCGAGCTCGAGCTCGAGCTCTTATAAGTTAATCGAGCTCGAGCTCGAGCCTGGTCAAGCTCGGGCTCGGCTCGGCTCGTTTGCACCCCTAGTTTTCTCACAGTTATGAGTTTCCTCCTGAATTGGTGACTTGGTGATGGAATACGATCGCGTGGTAACACTGGTGGCACGATGATACTTTAATGGTCCGTGAGTGATTCGAATTTGCCGTTAAAAAAAAACACCTCTAAATGTTTTGCAAACCACAAACTTCTTTCACAATGTTTTCAACAAAATAAATGATTATATTGATATAAATAAAAATCAAAGAGAATGATGAAAAGCTTAATGATGGATGATAAGAAGGTTGTAAAGGGTATTATCAACAATGGTTAAGAGGATTAATCAAAGAAGATGGGCCACTAATTTAGTGACTTAAACTCAAATGTTAGAATGTGATGTAATATCCACATCAGCTTGATAATCAACACCACCTCGAATTTGCTGTCTTTGGTGCCAATTTGGCTGTAATCACATTATCGTTTCTTAGATTGGGGTAGTTGGGTGGGGTTTGTTAACGTATAAATGTATCAATGTACAGTAAGACACACTTATTCATATATTTGTTTTAAGTATATGTATAGAATAGGCAACAATTTTTACGTACGTGTGTAGTTTATATTAAATTCGTTAATCAACATGTTTCATTCAAAAGTACAAAACTCACACAATATTTATCAAGTACGTGATCTTTTGTCAATGTCGTGAGAACCTTTTTCAATGTTTAAAGTGAGTTAGATTTATACATCACAAGACATTATAGATTACAAATAAACAATTTTTTTCCCTTTACATCATCCAAAACTAATAAGTATGTAGTTTTACATCACAAATAAACAAATTTGAGACATTGGGTAATGCTAAAATGAGTTTGTTTAAAATAAGTAATCTTAATGTCGGGTTGAGTAGTATTGATCCGGTGGTGTTTTTATCAGTTAAAGTTAGATTTTGTGTTTTGTGGGGCTTTATGAAATTTTTTGAAACGCGGACTGGGCTGGCCGGTCGGATTGCTTGGACATCGGACCGGGAAACCGGCTGGCCAGGCCGGGGTTTTAAGGTCTGAACCGTTTTCTTTTTCAGGGTTTTGTTAGGTTTCTTTGCCATTTCGTTGAACAAGTTAGATCGGTAAACCGGTGATGACTTCAGTTTAACGTTCTATGAAAAAAAGGGCACACTTTTTTTTTTTTCAACCTTGTAGTACTACTACTGATAGGTGATGTGGACACTTGTTACACACCTTAATTCCACTCATGAAGCCCACAACATAGCATGTCTTGTGGTGGATATATTTGAAAGATTTGAAAAAAAAACATTATTTAAATAAATACTTGTGCTCAATTAAAAAATTTAAGATATTATAAGAGCATACACTCACTTATATAACTTTTTTTTAATACATTAAGAATCAATTTTATTTAATCAAGGCAGTAAAAACCAAGTTACATATGGATAATGAGTAACTGATCAACAAGCTGCGCTGCTATCCATTTTTTAAATCACAAAGCCTATTCTACTAAATATAACTTTTGAGGTTTAAATATAACTTTTGTAAATTTTTGTTGAAGACTTTAAACTACCATACTTTGTTAATTTTATTTTTATTAAACTTACTTAAATTAGTGGAACTTTATATATTTTTCACAAATCATATAAACGTGTAAAAAAATATTCATACAATCATACGTATAATTTCAAAAACAATACAAACACAGCTTATATTTTACTTTCCTACAGAAGACGTTTGCAACAGCGCCTAAAAGATTCAAAAAAAACCAAACGGCCGTAACTTAACGCCGTTAACCCACCTACTATATATACACCCAACGCATTAACCGCACAGACATTACTTTCAAGCTCTCAGACCAACTGTTCAAAATCCTTTATCTGTAAGAATCGTGTCTCATTATCCCTAATTATTATTATTATTTTAAATTTATGCAACTTTATGTGTTTATTTGTGATGTTATTGTGTTTATAGAGCAATTTGATTGTAATTAGATCTACATTGGTTGTTTAATTAGGGTTTATGTGAAGGATTGGTACGGAATCTGTGAGATTACTGTGTAAGGTATACATTTTATAAGATGTGTTTGTTTTTAGCATATTAGAATAAAAACTTAGGTAGTGTTGCCTATGGGTGGATCCGAAGTTTAAAAGAACCGAAATGAGCCTCGAGGCGTAAGCGACTAAGCGTCGAGGCGAACTGAGGCGGAATCAAAAAATAAATATAAAATCTCTTATAAAAATAAAATAATTGACACGGAAAAGTCTAAAATATCGAAAACACACATAAAAAATAAAATAATTGACCCAAAAGGTCTAAAACATAAAAAAAAATATACACATAAAAACATCCTAAACCACCTGAAGCGTGCATTTTCTTAACGCCTCAGCCACTAGAGGCGTATGTACGAACTGAACCCCATGAGGCACGCCTCTGACTCGTTTTCTTAGTGCCTCGCCTCGCCTCGAGGCACACGCCTCAAAACGTTTTTTGAAACCATGGTGTTTGTTAGTCACAAATCACAACTCACAACGTTTGGCCGGTTGAGATGTGTCTATGGTCTGCTTGCTGACTTAACTTTTTTAGGTCTTACGGTTTGATAGATATGTGAAGTTGGGCCATTTTGTCATATCTTTCTATGTGTGTGGTAAGGAAGGGAAGGGAAGAGGGGGGGGGGGGTCTTGTTATTCTTGCTAAGTGTTAGATAGAACGTACAAACATATAATATCAATCAACAACACTTACATTTTTCTGTTTCATTGATTAATTTATGAGATTGCAGTTTTTTTCATGTGTTACATGTTGTGATGTCTTATCTCTTTTCCTGATATGGAGCGAATTGATTACAATGATACCTTTGACCATATCTACTTATCTACTTATATGAACATGGAATTCTACTGTTTATGATTACATATAAAGTTAATTTTAAAGTTATGTGAAAATAGGTTTTCTTCTTATCTACCTGGCTTATTCAGCAGCACTAGTGGAACAATTTTTATTTGTTCTCAGTGATTCATTTATTGATTGACACGGGGGATTTGTTTGTTTGGTAAATGTAGTTATCTACCTTTTAGTTTTTCTATATCCTTAGGTTGTAGTTGTCACTTTACATCCTTTACCATCACCCTTTTCGGCATTTTGTATCTGGAAAACTTGTGTTTTAAATTCCTTGAATCACAACTCTTAATACTGTATAGAAGTGAAGGTTATTATCGATCACGATGCTTGATTGACCTTGTGAAGGTACAGAGTGCTACTTGATTAACATGTCCGGTTATGCATATTAAATTTGAGGCAATATGTTCAAAGGAAGTTTAAGTGACTAATATTTGGACAGATACAATTGAACTCGATCATTTTTAAATGGACTATTAACATCTGGCTGCAGATGAGTTCTGTTTACTAAGGCACACGCTGAATATTAATTTTGGAAAATTCACCACTAAATATTTGTATACTGTAAATCAGATTATTGAGATATTATTGAATAAGTAAATAAAAATCAACACCGACTGACTGACTGACTGTACATATGATGCTAAATGGTCTTTGAGATGCGTATGTTGAGTTAATTCATTTTTAACTTCATTTTTGTATATGCAGTCCAATGGAAACGGAAGTCGCTAATGTATGTACGGACAAGGAAGTAGACTCTGTCACTATTGAATCTAATGATCTTTCTGGCAAATCAAGTAACGATATTTCTGGTGGCTCATGTAATGACCTTTCTGCCGATTCAAGCAATGATCTTTTGGTTGATTCCAATGTTTCTGTGGATGAGAACTCAAAGCTTGACATTCCGACAACGGATGCAGTTAAAGAATTTGAAGAGAAGATATGTATTATTGAAGACATAAAGCATATAGATGACGTTTCTGGTGATTCAACTAATGCTCCAACGGACTCTGAAACTTGCTTGGTGAAGGAGAACACGGCATCTGTCATGCAGCAAATAGAAGGCGAAAATAAGAAGTCAAACACACCAGTCAAACCTTCAACCAAATCTGCTAAAACAAAGCCCACTGTTCCACAGCCATTTGCTCTTGCTACTGAAAAGCGTGCTCTATGTGGAGTTCGACCTGTTGGCAATCTTGTTCCCAAGAAGTCTCATTCAAGCCAAGTTAAAAAGAAAACCAATGAAGTAACTGCTCAAGTTGAACACAAAATCTTTCTTTGCGAGTTTTCATCAAGATAATATTTTTTGTTCTTTTTGTTTTTGGGTTCAGGCCGTCCAACCTTCAGTAGGGAGGAAGCCTTTGCAACCAAATAACAAGAAGCATGCGGATGATGATGATTCTTGCTCCGTAGCATCCTCGTATCCTTATTATTATTATTCTTGTCTATCCTTTTTGTTCTGGCTTCTTTTTTCTTGCATTTGTTCTAGTTCTTAACCATAGTAAGTACTGCTGCAATACCAAGGACGGTAAGGTCTAAGGCTACTTCTGCGGCAGTTCCAGTTTTCCGGTGCAGCACACGTGCAGAGAGACGAAAAGAGGTTCGAATTTTGTTACTCTTTCTTGTTAATAGGGGTGACAGTTTTTGATCCATTTGCTTTTAAATGATTAACTTGGGTTATGTTTAATTTTAATTGATCAAACAGGTAAGTAAAAAAGAACTAGCTAAAGACAAAATGGGTGTGTTTTTGTTGCATAAATTCTCCAAACTCATATTAAAAAAAAGTAGTTTATTATTGAAGTATACCTTATATAATCATATTTGACACACTAATTATAAACTAAAGTTTTAAATATTTCAGACACAGGCATTTTGGGCTAACATGACTTGACACATTTCATCTTGTAACATAACACATTTCATTTCGGGCTAACATGGCTGGCCCGTTATGCCACTCCTACATGTTAGCCTGCTATCAAAATGTATGTTCCTCATTATGACTTTGTATACATCAGTTTTATTCCAAGTTAGAGGAGAAACAGCAAGCACTGGAGGCAGAGAAAATGCAATGTGAGGCAAAGTCCAAGGTACATATACGTGATTTTTCTCATCTAGTTTCTTTATGCAGCCACGTTAATGTGAGATTTATTATTTGTTTTTTAATTTTATATCTAAAAGGAGGAAAAAGAAGTCGCCTTGAAGCAACTCAGAAAGAGTTTGTTATTTAAGGCAAACCCAATGCCAAGCTTCTACCATGAGGGCCCACCACCAAAAGTTGAGCTAAAGAAGGTAATCTATACAAATACTTATTTAGCTTTAGATATTTTGTTAATACAGTTATACTAATTTGTCCATTTTTGAGAGTATGAAGTTGGATTTTATTTATATGGGCGCATAAGATAATGTGTTTTTGTTTTATTAAGGGATTCTTATGACATATAGTCAATAGTCAAAGACTTCCTATAAACTATTTGTTTAGTCAAACATTGACAGATTGTGAAAGTCAATGACTCAATGCATAGGCTGTTTAAATTATGCATACATTTCTGTCATAGGTGACAATTCCAACCAATTTACATATGGATGCATCGACCTGGGTTGTGTTTTGTCTCAAACGGGTCAAGTATAAAACTTAAGCTAAAAGTTGAACCAATCAAATAGGTCAATTAATTAAAAGTCAACCAAAGTCCCTTTTTAACACTAATATCTGTATTTTCTAGGATAAATACACCAATACTTGCGCCCTGCAGGTTTTGAATTCCCAACCATTTGGTTGTGGATCACACCGCTTAACCAAAGTCTATTTAGAAGTTAGAACTAAAAACAGTTACAAAATCTGTAATATATAATAGTGTTTTTATCACTTTATTACAGCCACCACCAACTCGTGCAAAATCACCAAAACTGGGCAGAAGGAAAAGCTGCAGCGTCACAACCGGTTTAGACAAGTCAAACACTACAAATGCTACAGTTCGCCGTAGTCTTGCTATCTACCAGGACACAACAAACACAAACGACAACATGAAGTTTCAAACTCATGATGAAACCGACCAAAACGAACCTGTTTTGACCAGTATTACTGAAGACTTTAATGAGAAGACTACTACTATGCAGTCTTGATTCACTACTTCTTGGTGAGTCGTCTAATTTATACAATCTTGATTGTATTTTTGTTTAACTTTATCATCAAACCCTGATCTTGATCAGGGATCTGCAGTGTTTTCCTTAACCTGTTTGTTTCGTTTGGTGGTTTGGTATTTATCATGTATGAAGTGTAACTTATACTGCAAGCTGGTTTCTTTCTTTATGGAGAAAATGTTGATTTATTGTAAATTATGTTTTTCTTTCACCATAGAGTGTAGACTCTTCTACAATCTACACATCATAAGCGCCATTGCCTCACTATAGTTTCCATTGCAGTAAAGTCTCAATAACATTTGCCTTAAAAAAGTATTCGTTTAGGGAGGTTATGTATTTGTTGATCATGATAACAATAATAATAATAGTAAGGATTTCGCAGTGGGAAAAATTGATTATTTATCGAAATTATAATGTATATGTTGTAGTTTTTAACCGATTTGACACGCTTAGGTTCAATTCAGATTGGTGATCCTGAATCTAGCTGAACTTTTCTTATTTGGAAATTAGGGATTATTCCTACATAAAAGTATAAGAAAAAAAGTATGAAAAAAGGGAATAGCTTAAAAGAAAAAGCCAAAAAGGATGAAAAAAGTGCATAGCTTAAAAGAGGGGAAAAAGGTATGAAAAACTAACTAAATTTATTCCTAGATCAAACTTTAGTAGTTTAACATGAATGAGTATGCAAAGAAGAGCAATAGTTGAAACTTTGGTTGGTAAGAAAGGGATGTTCACACTTCACATTTTGGAAATTGTGAGATTATTTTTTATAGTTAAATTGTCCTTAATATATTTTAAGCGTTAGTAATGGACACATGAATACCATTTGGCACTTGAACACTACTTTTCTATTTAATTTTTTTTTTTGGTTTGTAGCTTGTAAAACATGCCATGGTATGTTAAACAAGTCGTATGGACATGCTAAGCTTGGACTCAACTCGAACATGACACTTTTGGCTCATCCTAGCACTTACTAAATACCAACACAAACATGTTTAGTAAGCATGTTACACTACACTATTATATATATTCAGTTCAACTAGATCACCCGTAGTGGGGGGTTTTAGGGTGTTATATTGCCCCATAGCGATCTTCATCATCATCATCAACACTTCCACCACCATTCAACCATCACAGCCACCACCGTCGCCACTCTGGCACAGCCATCACCGTCACAACCATCACAGCCACTGTCTTCATCATCAACATCATCATCTTCATCATCAACATCTTCTTCTTCTTCTTCTTCTTCATAATAATAATAATAATAATAATAATAATAATAATAATAATAATAATAATAATAATAATAATAATAATAATAATAATCTTCTCCCACAACGCCCGTTATAATTATGGCGCTTGTTGTGTATAACGCCCTATAGCGCCCCAGGGGGGGTGTGTTCCCCGGCGCTATAGGCTCCCATAACGCCCGGTGACGGGCCACTACACATGCCATGATGATGAAGAAGTTGATGTGTGTGTGTGTGTGTGAAGGGGAAGGGGTGAGTGGGTTATATAATAATAATAATAAATAAAAAACAATAATTACCCAATCATTTATAAAACATCATAACACCCCTTCCCACTACACCCTCTTTTTCTATAGCGCCCCGGGGGGGGGGGGGGGGTGTGTTCCCCGGCGCTATAGGCTCCCATAACGCCCGGTGACGGGCCACTACACATGCCATGATGATGAATAAGTTGATGTGTGTGTGTGTGTGTGTGAAGGGGAAGGAGTGAGTGGGTTATATAATAATAATAAATAAAAAACAATAATTACCCAATCATTTATAAAACATCATAACACCCCTTCCCACTACACCCTCTTTTTCCATAACGCCCCATAACCCCCCTTCTATTACTTTATAATATTTTAATCTCCATAACGCCCTATAACCCCCCTCCACTACACATGAACTTACATGAATGTTAAAAAAGAAAATAACATGTTAATTATATTAAAAAATTATAAGATGTAATATAACTGAATTATGACAAAAAATGATTTGCTACTGGTAACTTGATATATATATATAGGTTAGAGACCCGGGTGTACACCCGGTACATCTCCGAGTAAAATGAGAAAATTATTTTATAAAGATTGTAATACAACGTTTTAATAAAACCACCAAAAACACGACTAGCCAAAGGCTAGCAACACATGTTGTCTAACCAAAAAACAATGAATTTGAGTCGGTAAAATACAAAAACGAAATAGTATTACCTGGAGCTATAAACTTCGCTATCTTAACTTTCCCAAAATAATATGAAAATGATGTTCAATCATTGTTCCAGATCATGAAGGCGTAAGATGCCTACAGAATGTCTACGAACATGTTAAAATTGATGGTTGTTGAGGCGTGCTCGTGTGTGTTCATATCGGTACATCCTTGTTTTACTGATATGAACACTTGCACAATGGGAAGCAATGTTGATGGCATAATTGTACTTTAGAATTTCATCAGTAGATTAAAGTAGGTATATGATTTCCATCTTACCAAATTGCACATTAAAATGCATACATTTGGTTTACATGTAGTACCTGCAAATTGTAAATAAGTCATACAAATCATGAAGTTTTTCTTCAAGTTTATAAGAATTTGTAAAAAGTCAAAAAATTAAACCATTTAAACTCAAAAGTAAATATGGATCTAAATGGAAGTTTAGCACACAAATTATGTTCACCTAATTTAGAATATTAGACCTAGGTTTTAGCATCCAAATAATTACATATTTTGACCTTTAAAGTCAGATGAATAAACATCAAAAGAAAATTATTATATCTTTGCTTTCATCATATGAATAAACACAATCCTCAAGTGTCGTTTCTCAAGTAAGGCATCCAACAAATCTGCAAAATAAGATAAAGATGAAAAAATGTAAACAAACTTCATCATGTCTAACTTTCAAAAAAAAAAAAAAAACTTCATCATGTCTGCATTCATTCTATAAAAGTAATAACTTGAGCACAACATAAATGTAAGAACTTCACCAATCAAATATCCAATAGGATTCAAATTCCAAAGATTTATTAAAAAAACTAAAATAAATTAAAAAAAAATCATTACCCACTTAATCAGTGAACATGATGAACTCACCTGCAACACAAAACATGGTTGAAATAAAAGTCAACTCAAAACCTTAACTATATTCATAAACCACAAGAACGCATACATGTATATCACAATCAAATATATATTGACAACATTCTATTTTTTAATGCAATACTTGTTTATGTTTTTAATAGAGAAGGATGCTTTTATTCAACACGAAAAAACCGAACATTCATGAGTACAGAAGTTTCCTAACCAGAGGTTAGAAAACCGGGAGTAAAGGAAAACAACACACTTACATATCACTCGCCTATCGAATACAAAGATACTATCCCTCAACCAAAATGTATGAAAAACCAATGACCGGATATACTTGATCTAACTCTATTAGAGGATAAGCACTATAATGTTCAATAAAATCTCGGGAACACTTCAGACCTCTAGATTGCCAATTCTCAACTAAATTAATTTCACTATGCCTTTGTCTTGAGACGATTTCGGAATTTCCTTCATGCAATACACTACCATCCAACTCATCTTCACAAAACACCAATAAACCTCACCGTTTATGCTGCAAAACCAAAGCAGTAAAGGCGAAAAGTCAGCACATTTGTTGCATCAAAAATTCTGCACATTTACTGCGGAAAGGTGTCCGCAGCGAAAAAAAGAATTGCCTCCATCCTACAGCGAACATGTGCAGCAGAAACACCACTGCAGTTGTTACAAATCCGCCGATGATATTGCTAGAAGTCTTGGCTGGAGGCTGCAACATTGGATCAGTTTAGCTGGTCAATTTTAAGCATACCAGACATGATAATATTATTCTGCAGTCGCTACGTGAACTGATCGGATTACCCATTTGAAGATCATCTAGCTGCACTTGTGATAATCAGCACATAACATACTTGAATACATTGCAGAAACTCTGCACACTCCATCCAAAAAAAAACGCAAATCATTCATTCAATCAACACGTCACTTTGCAATGAGCACAATACCCCAAGAAGAAAGAAAAGAAGACACACACCACGAAACGAAGAAACATTTTGAAAACGTTTATAACCATTAAAGATGGAACAAAGAGAGCAGAGAACACACCAGAATGGACGTTCAAATTTCAATGTCAAGGTAAGAACTTGAAAGATGGATATAATCAAAAGAAGAATTGGTCTAGTAATACAATGATCTAGTCTACATTACAATTCTAAAATCACTACATGCAGTTTATATCAAAACATGAAAAGCTTACAAAAACCCATCATCATTATCGTCATCTGATCAATCATTAATAATCATAAAAAACATATATAAAAAACAAAACACAACGATACAAATATGCAAGTAGAAAGAGAACGGACCGTGGTTGCATGAATGAACATCTAGAGGCTGAAATGGGTGGCTATGGTGGCAAGCCTACATCAAAATCAAACTGAATTAGAAAAACTAAAAACATAAGATCTTGCAGGAGTCTTGTTTGAGACCATCTCGAAATTTCAACCTCAAGATCTGCAAATAACCAACGCAAATTAGTTTTGAATTCAACATCTATTGTTAATCACAGACAAAGTTATCATGACAACAGCATCAAAACAAAGTTATCATGACAACAACATCAAAACACTACAATGAAATGTTCAAAAATAGACACAATATAATGGCAAAACAAAACCCTAGATATTTTGGAAATCAATAAAAAAAAATCCATAAACAGCAATTGTTACTTGGCATGTGTTTATCATTTAATAGGAACAAAACGGGTCATGTTGTATTGACAACTTGGCATGTGTTTATCATTTAATAAACAATTATTCATTGAATATGATTAGATAAACTATTTGTTAAGAACTACCTACCTAAGAATTTAAAAAAAGTCCACATCGCTTTTGACCCGTTTCATTTCTAGTTAAGTTTTCTATGTTTGCTGATTTGACCAGTTAGATGAAAAATAAAACCCATATCAACTTATTTGTAAGTAAACTGGTAAAAAAAACTAAGCTCTAGAATTCACAATCATGTCATTAATGGTGTTTTAGATCACATAACCTTTGGAATTTTGAAGCTTTTGAATCCATGAATCGTGAGTATCTGTAAAGTAAACCAAAAGGTGTTTCATAATTTGTTATAAACTATAAAAAAACATATACGAAATTAACTAAATGTATTAAAGTAGCTGAAATTATTCAACGTTTTGTAGCCAATGATTAAGATTAAGACCCTCACCTTTCAAAGAATGTGAGGAGGGATAACGTCCATACGCTCAAAATTGAGGTAATTTTCGAGTGCAACCTTTGGCATATATGGCTTTCCTGATGCTCCATGTGACGTCATTGCTGTTCATTGTACAAACACTTAATGCATAGTATATTTTATTTATTACTATACATGATTTGGCTGTTTCATCCTGTCATGATATCTATTTATCTTCTAGTTTTGAATTGCTTTATTGCCATTAAACAATATCAATCTCAAGCATATACCACGACCGTTTTCTTTATATTGAAAGCCAATTCCAGTAATCTAATCTTTCTCCTTTTGTTTCCTCGGAGAATAGCAAAAAAGTTGGAAAACTCATTCCATTGAAAAGCTAAAAAAAATGTGGTTTTCTTACCACTATGTCCAAAGCCGATCAATTTCAATATTATACAAAATTCATTGTAGAATGTGCATATTTACAAACAGTTTATTAGATAGTTAAACATTAAGATAAACAACCATGGGTACTGCATGTAGATCACTCAAATCATATGTCTTATCTTGTTATCCAATAATTCCATCAAATCATTAAGTTAATAATGATACAACAATAGGTGGTCCATATCAAACAAACAGAACATCATAATACATATTAATAAATCGAGAAAAAAAAACCCTAAATCTATTCATACCGTAACATATTAATAAACCGAAAAAAATCCCTAAATCTGTTCATACCTTAACATATTAATAGACCGAAAAAAAACCCTAAATCTATCATACCTTAACATATTAATAAACCCAAAAACAAAAAACAAAAAACCCTAAATCAGGTAGAACCCTAATTGCAGCTTTATGCATCTTATTAATGAAACATTAATCATGAAAAGCATAAAACAATTGACATGAAATGCTTTTACTTTTTAATGTATCGATCCATTAGCCTAGACGACGTTTCTTTCTTTCTTCCTCAAAACTGGAATGGAATGGATCTCCTCATTTGCTTCAAACAGGGATTTAGGGTATGTTTGGATTGATGATGAAACCTATTACAAAACATAAAGAAAAAGGGAATAATGTCACACCCTCAAAATCCACTTGCGGAGTTTTACCGCGAGGCGCATGACAAACCAGGATCCAAACCAACGATCACAATAAACAAGCCTAAATGAACATATGCCATTTCAAAAACATAGTTTAAAAAATCCCCAAATACAGCGGAAGCTTATTCAAAACATAATCCAAAATAAACCAAGTGTTCAACGTTTGAAAACCATGCAATCCTAACTAGACGCCATGCAGACGCGTGCGCCCTAGTTCCATTGTGCTACCTTAGCGACCTGAGAAAACATGTAAAAGTTTACGCCAGCACAAAAATGCTGGTGAGTTTACAGGTTTTGTAATCCAAGTACCAAGTTCAACCTGTCCATACTATAACAAATCGAAAACCAAAGTACGCTAGCTAGGCGTATGTTTTGTTACTACTACGATTGGAAAACCATTACTAACTCGCAACCCAGATGTCGTGCCCGAATAGTAAACCTGTTGTTCCTGTTTGAGACAATATGCACTCGCCCGGCCCTCCAAGCCGACGAGCGGGGTTGGTCACTCCCAATAGATCTATTCACATTTCCCCGTTGTGCTAACCCGCACATTCATGGTTTCCCCCGGGACTTCCAAAGATCGTATAGTAAACCATAGAAACCCATAGTATGACAGTAGTTACCAAACATAAGTTTTAACACATGTTTTCTCCCCCAAAAAGTGAAACCAGTTAAAAGAGGGGCCGTAAACTCACCTTAGATTGCGTTACTTCGTAATACGAATAAACTCAGCAAGCTATGCTAGTCCCGTAAAGCGGCGACCTAACATATGACAGTTACAAGTACTTAGACTAATAACCCGCAGGTTAGTTAGTCCCTAGATGTCCAGACCATAACCAAGTTCGTTTGAAAACACCGTGACTGTTAAATTAACCCAAAGTACAAGACTCGACATCCCATTGGTGACCCGAGACTCCCCGTGTTATGCTTACGCTCTCAAACATACAATCATGCAATCACACTTAACATACGTTAACGTCCAACAAGTTATAGCACGTAGTTCACGTATCACATAATTAAATCCAAACATATGTTACCAAGTTATTAGATATGTTACGAGGTTCCTAGCATGTTCCTAGATGTCAAATCGGGTCTCGGAATGCTAATTTACACTTACAGCAGCAGTACACGCGATTAGGAAAAGTCAACTAGCATTTAGGTTGGTCAACAGGCATTTAGGATCACAATTGCATGTAACAGAGGCAATTAGCCCCCAAATGCATGTATTATAGGCGATTGGGGAGTCCATTCAGGCGATTGGCCTCCTAATCGCCCCTAACATAGGCGATTAGGGTTGCTAATCGCCTGTAACCCAGCTGTTCCGGTTTTTCGCGCGTTTAACACTCCAAATCAGATCCGGAACGTGTGTAAACATCAAATATCAATCTAATAACTATACCAAACATGTTTAAACCAAAATCCTTCGTTTAACCTCGTTCTATCAGCCCTGCATGTAACCATGTAATCCAAACATAATACACATAGCATGAAACATCATCTTAACATGCATAATCATAACCCTAATGAACAATTACTCAGATTCTATCATCATGCCATCATTATTAATCTGAAACTAACCTAATAACATGTAATCATCCATCTTGAATCATAAAAACCCTAGCTTTTGATTGAAAACCCACATACATCATGCATGCTACTTAGAATCCAATTAACAATGATTATTAACGATTTTCAGAAGACTCATACGATTTAAAACAGGTCTGGACCGTTAGGGATTTAATAAAAACGTTTATAAAGATTTCATGGATGAAAATCACACCTTAGATTGTGATAGTTTGATGAAATAAGCTTGAAACCTTGTGTTTTGATCCAAAATTACGTTCCAGAGGTTGTGTGTGTGTTGAGGCGGGTTATGGGACGACTAGGGTTGATATTATGAAGTTTAGGAGGTTAAGCATTGTATTTATAGTCGTTTTTAGTCGTCCAGCACGTAACACGCGATTGTGCAGCAGTTACATGCGATTAGGGTTGCTAATCGCATGACATTACATGCAATTGGGCTTAATCGCCTGTTATTACATGCGAGTAGCCCCCAATCGCATGTAATGATTCCCTAAATGCATGCCCTATAGGCGATTAGCCTCCCCTAATCGCCTATAGGGGTTGGTTCGATGTATTTTTCGCGTTAAACCCCGTTTTAACATATGTTAACACATTTTCACATACCGACAAGTCACATAATGATTGTAAACACATAACACTTGCAAACAAACATATTCACACTCGTTCACCAAATTCCCGGGACTCGAAACTTGTATGTTCCGTATGCCCGGACGATTCTACGAATCGTCACCATTTGTACACTTGGTTAAGGACTGACATCTAATGAACCTTTAGACTAACATCCGATGATCCTCTATACTAACTGATAGTTCCCGAACCATAACACGACTTAACTAACCCAGTTAAGTACAATATACGCGTGACTCGCTAAGGTAGACTTTCATCTAGACACGTTGTTAACCAGAATTTGCCGGGTGTCACATTATCCCCACGTTAAAAGAATTTTCGTCCCGAAAATTGCGCAAGTAACAAAAGGAATAACGAAGGAAACAAACAAAAGATAGAAACCAAAAGAGAGATTTACCCGAGTTGTCACATCATCCCCACGTTAAAAGGAATCTCGCCCCGAGATTCATTCAGCTGCAGTGGAGACATATCTCGATTCGAACGCTTCCTTAGGAAAGAGATGAGGATACTTAGACTTCATCTGATCCTCCCGTTCCCAAGTGTACTCTGGTCCCCGGTTCGAGTTCCAACGAACCTTCACAATGCGAATCTTGCTATGACGTAGGCTACGAATCTTGTAATCCAGAATCTCAACAGGTTCCTCCACAATCCGAAGACGATCGTCAACCTTGATCTCTTCCAGTGGAACAATGAGAGACTCGTCAGCCAGACACTTCTTCAGGTTGGACACATGGAAGACGTTATGTACGTTACCGAGCTCCGTCGGTAAATCAAGACGATATGCCACCGGTCCAATCCGTTCCAGGATCGTAAATGGACCGACATACCAAGGGTTGAGTTTGCCACGCTTCCCAAAGCGTATGACGCCCTTCCACGGTGAAACTTTCAGAAGTACTTTGTCATCAACTTGGAATTCCAATGGTTTGCGACGCTGATCGGCATAACTCTTTTGCCGATCCCGTGCCGCTGCCAACCGGTTACGAATCTGTACGATCTTTTCCGAAGTTTCGTACACTAGTTCAGGCCCAGTGAGTTGACTCTCACCCACCTCAGCCCAACAAAGAGGAGAACGGCATTTCCGCCCGTACAGTGCCTCGAACGGAGCCGCCTTGATGCTCGTGTGATAACTGTTGTTGTAAGAGAATTCTACTAACGGTAGATGAGCTTCCCAACCTTTGCCAAAATCGATCACACATGCCCGCAGCATGTCTTCCAAGGTTTGAATCGTGCGCTCACTCTGACCGTCAGTCTGTGGGTGATAAGCTGTACTCATGTCTAGTTGGGTACCCAAAGCTTTGTGCAAGGATTTCCAGAAGTGAGAAGTAAAGTGGGAATCACGATCCGAGATAATAGAAACCGGAACCCCGTGCTTCGAAACAACTTCCTTCAGATAAAGACGAGCCAAACGATCCATGGTGTCGGTCTCCTTAATAGCGAGAAAATGGGCTGATTTTGTCAATCGATCAACAATCACCCATATCTTGTCATTCCCGCTCGGTGACTTAGGCAGTTGTGTGACAAAATCCATGGTAATCCGTTCCCATTTCCACTCCGGAATTTCAGGTTGTTGCAAGAGACCCGACGGTTTCTGGTATTCCACCTTGACCTTAGCACAGGTCAAGCACTTACTCACGTATGAGGCTATATCCGACCTCATGTTTGGCCACCAGTAAAGCACCTTTAGATCTTGGTACATCTTATCCGAACCAGGATGAATAGAATACCGGGACTTATGAGCCTCATCTAAGACAAGCTCCCGAAGTCCCCCGAATAAAGGAACCCATATGCGTTCTGCGAAGTAGTGCAGGCCATCAGGCCTTCGCTCGAGGTGCTTGTCGGCACCGTGCATAGTCTCAGCTTTAAGGTTTTCCTCCTTCAAAGCTTCTAACTGAGCAGAACGGAGTTGGTCAGGTAGAGAGGAATGAATGGTGAGTTGCAACGCCCGAACGCGACGAGGTTTAATTGATTCCTTCCTGCTCAAGGCGTCTGCTACCACATTCGCCTTGCCAGGATGGTACTTAATGGCGCAATCATAGTCATTCAGAAGTTCAATCCAACGGCGTTGTCGTATGTTCAAATGTTGTTGGTCGAAAATATGTTGAAGACTCTTGTGATCGGTGTAGATGGTGCATTTGGTACCGTACAAGTAATGTCTCCAAATTTTCAACGCGAATACCACTGCACCCAACTCCAAGTCATGGGTGGTGTAGTTCTTCTCGTGCACCTTGAGTTGACGAGAAGCATACGCAATCACTTTCTCGCGTTGCATCAACACGCAACCGAGACCATGAATAGAAGCATCACAGTAAACAACGAAATCATCAGGGCCTTCAGGTAAGGACAAAATAGGAGCAGAACACAGTTTAGACTTCAGTTCTTGAAATGCCGACTCTTGTGGTTCACCCCAGTCGAATTTTCTATCCTTCTGAGTAAGAGTGGTCAGGGGTTGAGCGATCTTCGAGAACCCCATAATGAAACGACGATAATAGCCCGCAAGGCCTAGAAACTGCCGCACCTCAGTTGGCGTCTTCGGTGCTCCCCAGTCCTTGATCGCTTCGATCTTAGCTGGATCGACATGAATTCCTAGTTCATTAACCACATGTCCTAGGAACTGAACTTCGCGTAACCAAAAGTCACTCTTTGAGAACTTGGCGTAAAGTTGTTCCCGTCGCAAGAGTTCCAAAACCAAACGCAGGTGTTCCTCGTGTTCGGTCTTGTTCTTGGAGTAAATCAGAATGTCATCAATAAACCAAATGACGAACTTATCAAGATATGGTTTGCAAACGCGGTTCATCAAATCCATAAAAACCGCCGGTGCGTTCGTGAGACCGAAAGGCATGACCAAGAATTCGAAATGGCCATAACGTGTACGAAAGGCAGTCTTTGCAACGTCAGCTTCCCTTACGCGCAACTGGTGATAGCCGGACCTCAAATCAATCTTGGAGTAGTAACTAGAACCCTGGAGTTGGTCGAATAGATCATCAATACGTGGAAGAGGATAACGGTTCTTGATGGTCAATTTGTTCAATTCTCTGTAATCCACACACAATCGGAAACTTCCATCCTTCTTCTTAACGAATAGAATCGGGGCTCCCCAAGGGGAAGAACTTGGTCTGATGAAACCCTTGTCCAAGAGTTCCTGTAACTAACTAGACAATTCCTGCATCTCAGGAGGTGCAAGACGGTAGGGGGCCCGAGCAATAGGAGCAGCCCCTGGTACAAGATCAATGCCGAACTCAACTTGACGATGGGGAGGAAGACCAGATAAATCATCAGGAAATACATCAGGAAACTCGCGTACAACAGGAATATCGTCGATCTTCTTCTCATCGCTAGAGGAAACAGATAAAAGTGCCAAAACGGCCGAATAACCCTTTCGAAGACACTTAAGGGCCTTCATGCTAGAGATAATATTTAGCGGAACACCGCCCTTGATACCGTACACAGAAAGAAATTCTCCATCAGGGAGAGGAATCCGAATAATCTTGTCGTAACAAACGATCTCCGCGCGATACAAAGACAACCAATCCATGCCTACCACAACGTCAAAACTACCCAAAGGTACCGGCATAAGGTCGATGGGGAACGACAAACCCGACAACTCTAGTTGACACTCCCGAAAGATACAAGTAGCTTCAATCTTTTTACCGTCAGCCAACTCAATTATATACTTAGCCTCTAATGGTACGGGTACTACATCTAGCAGTCGACTAACTTCCACGGATATAAAACTCTTATCGGCACCAGAATCAAATAAAACACTAACAGAGCGATTATTGAGAAGGAACGTACCGGTAACTGTGTCAGGATCCTGTCTAGCCTCCGCGGCTCCAATGACGAAGGCACGTGCATTCCTGCCACCGCCCCCGTTGTTCCCGTTACCGTTGTTCCCGCCCGGCTTCAGTTTCGGGCAATCCTTCTTGTAATGCCCAGTCTCACCACAGTTGTAACATCCCTGTCTTCCCGTAGTTCCTTGAGTAGTAGGAGCCGAGTTAGTAGTTGGGGCCTGGGTCGATGGAAGTGTCGCCCGACAGTCTTATGCAAAATGACCAAATCGCTGACAGCGATGGCAACGATTACGGTCGCAGTCCCCCTGATGATGACGCCCACATTTGTTACATTTAGGCAATTTCCCCGCATAACCACCCTGTTTGTTACCAGTAGAAGAAGAACCCCCGTTATCGAACCTCTTACCCTGCTGTGCTGGCCCGGATCCTTTCCCCTCATTTTCCCACTTACGCTTGTTATTCTCCGGGGCCTTGACAGTCGAACCCTTAGCAGGCAAGATACCCTCATTCACCTTCAAGTTTGTCATCCTGTGAGCTGATAGGACCACCTCTGAGTATGTAGGATGATTTCCCGCAGCCACCAACCCTGCGATCTCTGGTACTAGCCCCGAGATATAATGCTCAATCCTCCTGTATTCTGGCACATGCAGATCGGGACACAGCACTGCCAACTCATTACGCCTCACCGTATACTTTTCGATCTCAGACCCAATCATCTTGAGGTTCCACACCTCGTGCTCTAGCTTTTGCACCTCTTCCCTTGGACAGTACTCTCGCTTCAGCAGTTGCATGAAATTTTCCCAAGGCATAGCATACGCCTCCCCTATTCCCATATTCTGAGTGATGTTATTCCACCAGGTCAAAGCAACATCCTGGAATAAAGCAGCAGCATACTTGACTCGATTCTCTGGGAGACAGTTACACATCAGAAACACTGACTCCACCTTTTCCAACCACCTGAGTAAACTCACCGCACCCTCAGTGCCAGAGAATTCATGGGGCTTACAGTCCCGAAACATCTTGTAGGTACACATGGGTGGGGGTGGGTTAACAGGACCACCTGAAATGAAACGCATGAGAAACCACGAAGAATATAAACAAGGTTCACTAATGAGGCAAACGTGGATAAATCAACTTACCACCACCATTGTGCCCTAACTGAAAGGCAGCTTGTAGCAAGTTGTTCAGATCTTCCTGTGATAGGTTTACACCTCCCCGACCACCACCACCACCGCGGCCACCACCACGTCCACCATTGCGACCACCTCCACGTCCTCCTCGTACTCCAGACATGATTCTGACAGAAAGAACGAGAAGATTTAGTCTCGCAGCTAATGAATACCACTAGCCTTCACAAGATCAAAGCTAGATCCAATCCAGGACTATCCCTTCAAACCCAGAGCTCACTAGGGCTTCCATGCATTTCGGTTTATGATTTTGTGTGCACCCAAAATGATAAACCGCTCTACATGGTCCTCCGAGTGTTCTCCTAGTTCAAAGTTCAAATCACCAGACATAGACTCTTAGCTATACACCGTAATGCTACGGTAGTTTATGGCAAGTGTTTCTATTGGAGTATGAAAGGGAGATGTCCGAGCCTTGGACAAATCTCAAGAGTACACGATTTACCCCAATATACCGCACTGCCTAGAAAACAAGTAACCCGACTTAGGATGGAACGGATGATGTAACATAGAAAGGTCAGATGATTTAGAGACACCCCGACAGCCCATACGTAATCCATCAAAATGTTTAGTACTATGTGATCGTCTAGTGTGTGCGACTCGGCTATAGTATAGACTCTACATGCAGTCCTAGTTCACTATAACCATTGGCTCTGATACCATCTGTAACATCCGGCCCCTCTCACAACCAATATTGTCCGCTTTGCCCATCCAGAGCTCACGGATTTGTTTTTTTGGTTACCCAAGTGGAGACTTCCCAGGAGGTCACCCATCCTGGAATTTCTCCCACCTGAGCACGCTTAACTGTGGAGTTCTCCTCTCATCCACTAACATTAAGCCCCAAAACGCGTTGGTAATTTAAGAGATAAGACATTACTTATGAACCAAGGATCTCTCCTGGCCACGACCGATGTGGGATTTTCCTAGGGTGTCACATTCACCCCCCGTTAGAGTCTCATCGTCCCTGATGAGGTATGCACCCACCATCCAGAACGGCACAGGAGTGGCTCTGATACCAATCTGTCACACCCTCAAAATCCACTTGCGGAGTTTTACCGCGAGGCGCATGACAAACCAGGATCCAAA
Source organism: Ambrosia trifida (assembly GCA_028751855.1). Taxonomy (NCBI): domain Eukaryota; kingdom Viridiplantae; phylum Streptophyta; class Magnoliopsida; order Asterales; family Asteraceae; genus Ambrosia; species Ambrosia trifida. Next base: position 36,807,655 of record CM054132.1, on the reverse strand, counting down.
CCAACGATCACAATAAACAAGCCTAAATGAACATATGCCATTTCAAAAACATAGTTTAAAAAATCCCCAAATACAGCGGAAGCTTATTCAAAACATAATCCAAAATAAACCAAGTGTTCAACGTTTGAAAACCATGCAATCCTAACTAGACGCCATGCAGACGCGTGCGCCCTAGTTCCATTGTGCTACCTTAGCGACCTGAGAAAACATGTAAAAGTTTACGTCAGCACAAAAATGCTGGTGAGTTTACAGGTTTTGTAATCCAAGTACCAAGTTCAACCTGTCCATACTATAACAAATCGAAAACCAAAGTACGCTAGCTAGGCGTATGTTTTGTTACTACTACGATTGGAAAACCATTACTAACTCGCAACCCAGATGTCGTGCCCGAATAGTAAACCTGTTGTTCCTGTTTGAGACAATATGCACTCGCCCGGCCCTCCAAGCCGACGAGCGGGGTTGGTCACTCCCAATAGATCTATTCACATTTCCCCGTTGTGCTAACCCGCACATTCATGGTTTCCCCCGGGACTTCCAAAGATCGTATAGTAAACCATAGAAACCTATAGTATGACAGTAGTTACCAAACATAAGTTTTAACACATGTTTTCTCCCCCGAAAAGTGAAACCAGTTAAAAGAGGGGCCGTAAACTCACCTTAGATTGCGTTACTTCGTAATACGAATAAACTCAGCAAGCTATGCTAGTCCCGTAAAGCGGCGACCTAACATATGACAGTTACAAGTACTTAGACTAATAACCCGCAGGTTAGTTAGTCCCTAGATGTCCAGACCATAACCAAGTTCGTTTGAAAACACCGTGACTGTTAAATTAACCCAAAGTACAAGACTCGACATCCCATTGGTGACCCGAGACTCCCCGTGTTATGCTTACGCTCTCAAACATACAATCATGCAATCACACTTAACATACGTTAACGTCCAACAAGTTATAGCACGTAGTTCACGTATCACATAATTAAATCCAAACATATGTTACCAAGTTATTAGATATGTTACGAGGTTCCTAGCATGTTCCTAGATGTCAAATCGGGTCTCAGAATGCTAATTTACACTTACAGCAGCAGTACACGCGATTAGGAAAAGTCAACTAGCATTTAGGTTGGTCAACAGGCATTTAGGATCACAATTGCATGTAACAGAGGCAATTAGCCCCCAAATGCATGTATTATAGGCGATTGGGGAGTCCATTCAGGCGATTGGCCTCCTAATCGCCCCTAACATAGGCGATTAGGGTTGCTAATCGCCTGTAACCCAGCTGTTCCGGTTTTTCGCGCGTTTAACACTCCAAATCAGATCCGGAACGTGTGTAAACATCAAATATCAATCTAATAACTATACCAAACATGTTTAAACCAAAATCCTTCGTTTAACCTCGTTCTATCAGCCCTGCATGTAACCATGTAATCCAAACATAATACACATAGCATGAAACATCATCTTAACATGCATAATCATAACCCTAATGAACAATTACTCAGATTCTATCATCATGCCATCATTATTAATCTGAAACTAACCTAATAACATGTAATCATCCATCTTGAATCATAAAAACCCTAGCTTTTGATTGAAAACCCACATACATCATGCATGCTACTTAGAATCCAATTAACAATGATTATTAACGATTTTTAGAAGACTCATACGATTTAAAACAGGTCTGGACCGTTAAGGATTTAATAAAAACGTTTATAAAGATTTCATGGATGAAAATCACACCTTAGATTGTGATAGTTTGATGAAATAAGCTTGAAACCTTGTGTTTTGATCCAAAATCACGTTCCAGAGGTTGTGTGTGTGTTGGGGCGGGTTATGGGACGACTAGGGTTGATATTATGAAGTTTAGGAGGTTAAGCATTGTATTTATAGTCGTTTTTAGTCGTCCAGCACGTAACACGCGATTGTGCAGCAGTTACATGCGATTAGGGTTGCTAATCGCATGACATTACATGCAATTAGGCCTAATCGCCTGTTATTACATGCGAGTAGCCCCCAATCGCATGTAATGATTCCCTAAATGCATGCCCTATAGGCGATTAGCCTCCCCTAATCGCCTATAGGGGTTGGTTCGATGTATTTTTGGCGTTAAACCCCGTTTTAACATATGTTAACACATTTTCACATACCGACAAGTCACATAATGATTGTAAACACATAACACTTGCAAACAAACATATTCACACTCGTTCACCAAATTCCCGGGACTCGAAACTTGTATGTTCCGTATGCCCGGACGATTCTACGAATCGTCACCATATGTACACTTGGTTAAGGACTGACATCTAATGAACCTTTAGACTAACATCCGATGATCCTCTATACTAACTGATAGTTCCCGAACCATAACACGACTTAACTAACCCAGTTAAGTACAATATACGCGTGACTCGCTAAGGTAGACTTTCATCTAGACACGTTGTTAACCAGAATATGCCGGGTGTCACAAATAATAACCGAAGCGATTATTGATGAAGGGTAGGATTCATCAGGGAGAAAAAGTGAATCGGTTAGGTTAGATGAGAATCAAAGATGTAAGATATTAGGGTCTGGGAGATGGTAGGTGAAAGGATTGTTCAGCGTATGATCAAGAAAAAGAAGTCTGAATGCTTAATATACATCGGCTTAATATACTGGATGTGTAATGAAGGAGATGGATAGTAAGGGTTAGTAGGCGGCGATGAGAGATTTTTAGATGAAAGTTATTTGTTGTGTGGGTTATAACAATCTGAATCGGGTCATTAGATCGGGCGTAGAAATCCGGGTCAGAAGAGGGCTGATTGACATGTGGACAATAATAGTGAGGAGTTCTAGTATGGGGACAAGTGTCCCCCTAGCTACTCCTTTATTAGAAGAAGGAGATATATATATATATATATATATATATATATATATATTGGTGCCTTTACATTAACAACCTCATGGCATATAAATTATATGATAATAATATAACTGGATTATGTTTGTAGAAAATGATATTCATTGTCACGCTCAAGAGTTTTCATTCTGTTAGCTATCCACAGGACCACAACCTCATAAACTAAAGAACTTGTTGGTGTCCAACATGTACTACAAAAATTGAGGAAAAAGAAGCATAGATAGAAAAATCAAATAACAAATAAGATTTAGTAAGAGAGACGAAAATATTCAGATATCTGAAATACAAATCCAAATTGCGAATGATTTTGGTGACATTGCAACTTGTTATCATGGTCCAAAACATGGTTATGCAAACAAGTTAGTGTGTAATAAAAGGGTTATGCTTGTTGAACCCATTTAAAACATGTTTATAACCAAAGAAACATTGGTCTAGTTTTATAGATTAAACTGATGCTCAATGAGGTTTGGTTAACCAGATAGTCATAAATTCTGGTTCTGGATGTATATCCTGCAAAGCTGAGAATACTGTGAGACTCGTTACGAGAGGGGGGGGTGGGTCTTCTAGTACCCAGTCTTAGGCATGAGAATAAGTAGTGATATGTGAATAAAAGTATTCAAGTAGAGTATAGAGTAGAATTCTCAAACCTTTGGAGAAATGTCATATTTATAGTCGGATGGTGGGAGTATGATTGGACGAGACGTCACTATCAAGCATATCCATTTTGTCCCCTCTACTCATGACTGTTAGTGGTCGTAGAGGTGGGAGTACGTCCGTGGGCTTTGATTAGTGAGAAGGGTCGAGGGTCCTCTAGTTTATCCTGTAAGTTTAGTATTTTAAGATCCCGGTTCCACACCAATTCCATATCCGTTAGAGGCTTATCATTCATGTGTAGGATTCTAGCCTAGGTAGTGCGTTCCCATCATCTGATCCCAGTTCCAGTCTCCAGCTTGTGTTTTAAGTTATTTTAGTTTTATTTTATTTATTTTTATTAGTTTATTAGAAAACCCCCCTTAAGCAACAAAACAATTTAAGTCAGTTTGTAGATAAGTTATCGAGTCTAGTTTACGTTTTCTAGTAGAGTCTCGTGGGTTCGATACTCGGACTTACTTTAGCTGTACTGCACTGACCGGTACACTTGTCGGTTGTGTGGTTTAGGTTTAGAGAGTCTTAGGTTATAAATTTAAAACTTAGAGTGTCTAGTTTAGGTTAATTTAGTAGTTTTTACTAAACCACTTTGAGCACATCAAGTTTTTGGCGCCGTTGCCGGGGACTCTTAGGCGATTGCGTTTATTAGCTTCGATTACACTTATCTGCTATATCCGTGCTACTTGTTGTTTTGTTTTGAGTCTGTTTTTTTTATTTTTGTTATATAATTATATTAATTTTTTTTTGTATTAATCATGTGCGAGATCTGTGGAGGACCCCATTTTACCGTGAAATGCCCAAATGCATCAAGGTATCCCCCGGGTTATCGTGCAAATACGTATACCACGCCATATTTCCTGCAGCGTCATTGGACAGAACTGAACACAAAAGAGGAATTTGATGAATGGCTTAGATCATACAGGGAAGAGCGAGATAGGGAACGTAAGGCCATAATCGAGCGTCTAAATAGACCAAGTCCCATAGTTCTAAAGGTTCCTTGCTATGATAAAAATGGGAACTTAGTTGGTCATCATGTTGGCTCCGGCCCGTTAATCCCACTTCCCCCAGGAACAAAGCCGCCTCCAGTGGAGATGGAAACAGTTTATCTACACCCAGTTTGTAGCGCTCCCCCTGAATCACAGTTAGAGCCGGAGACGAAAATGGACGTTGAAGTCCCACCTCCGGTGCCACAAGTTACTATATATGATTTCGGGAGTGACTCTGATGAAGAAGAAACGGATGAGGAAGTAGTGATGGTTGAAGATGAGGTAAGTAATGAACCATCATGGGAGGCAGAGTTTGGTGACGAGTTGGGTGATTTGCCGATTCCAGAATTAGACAGAGATTTTGACCCGATGGGTGACCTCGACATCTTAGAGGCATTATTGGAAGGGTACCCGACTGTGGAAATAAAAGAGTCACCAACGAAAGTTGAAGAAGAAGTGGTTGAAGAGGAAGAGCACCACTGCTGGCCCGTGAAGACTTTAGAAGATAGAGTGCCACTTGATCACCCAAACTCACGGGAGAAGGCGAAGAGGCACGTGGACCGACACAGGCTGAGGGCCAGGTGTTGTAGGGACAACAAGTCCCCGCATTACATGCCAAAAATCAGGTTTGGTCCAGGTAAATTTAAATATTGGTGGCCCGAACCATTTAAATTCGATAAAATATTTTTCAATTCCACTAGTATATTTTTGTTAATTAATAAGGACCGGGTGGAATTAAACGTGTTGGATCGGGTCCAGATTAAAGAGAAGCCCCCTGATTAAGTTTAAGTGTGGGGAGGCTTTGTAGAGTTTGTAACTATTTATTTATGAGTTTTATTTATTTTTCTTTGTCGTCGGTTTTCATTTTTGTATTGAGTCGTTTATTTATGTATGAGTCGGTATTATGCTCGGGTTTTGTTTGTTTCGATTTGGCGCAGGTTTGGATTGCATCGCCCGTACTCAATCTCCATTCGGGTGATTCCAGGGCTGTTTAACATTTGTCAAGGCAAGCCCAGAGTTTATCATTGTGTCAGAGCCGATCGCGAATGAAATGCTATACGATCGAGCTGGATTGGACTAGAGTTTTTGGAGCTTACGCATTAATAAACCAGCTAAGGGGCTGTTTGGTAGCCTCTTAATGAGGCTCTTAACCATTCAGCGTTGAATGATTAAGCATTCAGTGTGTTTGTTTCAGCTTCTGAATGAAATGGTTAAGTCTGAATCATTAAGATTTGGGATGTTGCTGAACCATTAAGCACTGAACTATTAAGCACTGAACTAGGCTGAACCTTAATGAAGCTCCCATACCAACGTGGGACAAGAAAACTAACCATTAAGAGGTCCAACTTAATGATTCAGCGCTTAACCATTCAGACTTCTTAACCATTCAGACCTCTTAATGATTCAGCACTTAATCAACCAAACAGCCCCTAAGTCCTTTCCAATTTGCCCGTTTCTTTTTATTTTTGTATTCGGAATTTATTTTTTGTTTTGAGTCGTTTTCTATTCCTACATTGAGGGCAATGTAGAGTTTAAGTGTGGGGATGGAAAACTGTCGTTTAATTTGTATAAAGAGTCGTTTGAGTCAAAAAAATGAAAAAAAAAAAGTCCCTGATTTTGAAGTTTGCATTATATAAAATATGGAAAATGATAGGTAAAGTTAGGTGTCCGGTTTTCAAATAGTATGTATAATAAGAGATTAAAATTGATTGAAAACGTGTCTGATTTGGGATATGTGGGTAGGCTCGGCCGGTAGAAAGGTTTCATTTGAAAAGTAATAAATTAATTATGTTAGGCTATTTTGTGGGTTCTCATCTAGGAGAAACGGGGAGACCGAAACCGCCAAAAATAGTATAAGAAGCACCGTTATAAGTAGAAAACCGTTAGAATTTCTAATCAGTTAAAAAAAATTAGAAATCAAAGCAAAAATGCTGAAGCTTAAGGTGCCTGGCCACTGGGATAGCGACTTGGATTGGTCACACCCTCTGAGTTAAGTATGCTGAGATGAGAAAAAAAAATGCTGAAGCTTAAGGTGCCTGGCCACTGGGATAGCGACTTGGATTGGTCACACCCTCTGAGTTAAGTATTTAAAAAAAAAAGTGATTTTAAATTCTCTTGATTTTCTACATAAGACGGTTGGGAAATGGTCAAATTGGTCGTTCCTTTAGCTTCATAAGCTTGAGGCGGAATTAGGAGGAACTGTGGCTTCCTTTGAGTGAGACCCTAGATAGACTAATCAACATGAACTTAACGTAAATAAAAAGGGGCTTGGAAACCGGTTTGGGTTTAAGAGGATCAGTATACCTGCAATCGCAATCAACACGTTAGTAGATTATTAATTAAGTAACCTATGTTTTGAAACTGAATGTAAACCTAACTGTGATTCCATAGCATAATTCTTTTTCAGAGACGAAAAAGAGATAAGTGTGGGGATATTCCCGCCTGTCACGCGGGTGACCCGGGTTCGATCCCCGGCAACGGAGCCAAAAACTTGATATGCTCAAAGTGGTTTAGTAAAAACTACTAAATTAACCTAAACTAGACACTCTAAGTTTTAAATTTATAACCTAAGACTCTCTAAACCTAAACCACACAACCGGCAAGTGTACCGGTCAGTGCAGTACAGCTAAAGTAAGTCCGAGTATCGAACCCACGAGACTCTACTAGAAAACGTAAACTAGACTCGATAACTTATCTACAAACTGACTTAAATTGTTTTGTTGCTTAAGGGGGGTTTTCTAATAAACTAATAAAAATAAATAAAATAAAACTAAAATAACTTAAAACACAAGCTGGAGACTGGAACTGGGATCAGATGATGGGAACGCACTACCTAGGCTAGAATCCTACACATGAATGATAAGCCTCTAACGGATATGGAACTGGTGTGGAACCGGGATCTTAAAATACTAAACTTACAGGATAAACTAGAGGACCCTCGACCCTTCTCAAGGAGAAACCTAAGGTTACCTATAAGCCGTTAAACCACCGGTTGAGAGGTTACCCTTACAGACTTACCTACTCGAATCTTAAAGTACCCGCTAGACAGTCTACCTTACAGCGCGAAAGTCACAATACACCCGAAAGTACAAGGGGTAACTACAATATTTCTGATAAGACTTGGCCTACAAGGAATGCTAGGGAAAGTAGGAAGATCTTCTTACAAAGCCTCTAGATCTAGCAATTTAACACCCTAGACAGACCAACAGTCTCGCACCTTACAGCTATTGAGAATTGGTAGAATACTTAGAATTACTTAACTAACAATTACAACCCCTATGGATAACCCTAGGCAATTAACCATAAACTAGTTGCTAACACCCAGTCCGCAACCTAACCCGCATTCATACATGAAAGACGTTCACAAAAACGCAAGTGGAGTTTATAAAAGTTATTTAAATAAAACTAAATACGCATACACATCAAACCAGAAAATAAAGAGTTCTTTACTTAAAAATTCACCCACAACCAAAAGTTCCAAAACCCGAAAGAAAATTAATCAAACAAGCGTATTCATCATCGCCTAGGTAGTTCTATGATCTAGCCAATAATTGTCATAAAAAAAACAAAACAAAACAAATAAAACTAAACATATTCATGGTGTTCACTACGGGTATGAATAGATAAATAATAAATACCGACCCGTGCTTGCACCCAGGCTTCAATCCTTGACCCCTTCTAATTGATCCACCTCCTTTGAATTTTCGAGTCTGTTGCACCTTCCCTCTATGTATTATGTCCGCCGCTCCAAGATTAATCATCTGCCCCCTCACGAAAAAATAAATAATCACATTTGTAGGGTTTTTTGTTTTGTTTGGTTTCCAAAATTTCCACTTGGGCCTCGAGCCCTTTGTGACAGTCACAAAGTCACAATCTGTTATTTTTTTTTCTTTTTAATTATTATTATTATTATTATTAATATTATATATGGTGGTATAACTCCGTGCTCTTGACTCGGGTGTTAATGACTTGACCAAAGTTACTCGTTTACGCTTCAACGTCCACACGAACACCTACAAAATAAACAATAAAAATAAAAATAAATACATAAGTACTAAAAATTACCCAAAACTAATAAAAAAACTACAAAACGCTAAATAAATAAAATAGATCGGTACAAGGCTAAAACTAATAAAAACAATATCTAAACGACTCGAAAACTGTACAAACTTTACACTGGAAATATATGTATTTTACAATACATCAATTAGCCAGACTTCACTTTCTAGATGTACAAATTGTCTCATATGTGTCAACCGTTGGTGGAGATTATAGTGATGTGGATTCACGGACCGCGATTGGCCGGGCGTCGCTATCACGTATACCTTATGTCCCCTCTGTGATAACCGTTAATGGAGAGACACCTAGTACAGTGATCCTTGGACGATGATTGGCCAGACGCTGGTGTCAGATGTACCTCATGTTTCCTCTATCACAACCGTTAGTCGGGAGACACCTAGTACAATGTTGTGCACGCTATAATTGGCTACACGTTATTTATCTTTTCATGCTATTTGATGCCACCGTCCCGGCATGCTACTACGTGGCGGATGACATCAGCATATTGTTTGGCCACCCAGAGGGTGACGTCTGCCGTCCGCGTGAGATTTATAATGGCCACTTCGTTGTTTTAGTGTTTAAGATATCGGTTTGGCCTGGAACGCGTGAGGTTTATAATGATGTCCATGAGCATATCTTTTCAATAAAATAAACCTAATCGGTTTATCACATATCTAAACCCACTTAACTTTACTATTGAGTTAGGACGTTAGGTTGTGTTACACATCATGTCCTAAATGAGTCTTTTGACTTATACAATACAGTCAATACACGTGAATGTTCCCTCTTTCCAAGGGCATTTTCAAACAAGAAAATCACCCAAAGTCCTAATTGAGTATTTGAGTAAATTGTCAAAATGGCCCCTCAGGTTTGGCCCAGATTGCTTGTTTGGGCAGTTATCTTTTTTTTCTGCCAAAAGCACCCCTCAAAGTTCGAAAATTGCCATTTTGGCCCATATTTAACAGACTTTCTGACGAAGAAAAAAAACTCAGTTAAGTGGGAGGGGCATTTTCGTCCTTTCGTGTTATAACGTTTAAAAACCCCTTTTGTTTCACTTATCAGTCATTTTAACCCTAGCTATTCACCTCTTACCTCGTCTTCCATTTTACCTCGTCTTCCACCATCGTCTTCCACGTTCTTCGTCTTCGTCTTGCTCAATAATGTGGAGGTTTCGAGACAAGGGTGCTGATTTCAATCCTCTGCTTGAATACCGTAAGTTATTGTTGCTTACTGCTGGTTTGTCATGATCACCTCTGCTGAACATGATGAATAATATTTTTCTTTTTTTTTCAGGTGAAAATCATCAGTTTTTTTCAGTGGAATTGCATTATGGTGGTGAGCTGACTAATTTTCCAGACAGCACATATGTGGGAGGTAAAATCGCATATATTGATAATGTTGATCGTAATCTTTCTACAATGCTGAATGATATGGTATTAGAACTTGGTTATTCAGAAGAGGATATTTCCATTTTTAGGTATTATTTTAAAGTTCCAGGTGAGGATTTAGACTTTGGGTTAAGAACATTGAACGATGAAAATGATTATAACAGAATGTTCAAAGCTTCTGTAAAACATAGGCTGATAGAAATTTATGTTCAACCAATTCTAACCTCTTCCAATTCAAGTAATCAAACACAACCTGATCCTAGTGATTTAGGTGTCATAACCCAGGCAACACAGCCTGATCCTACTGAAACATGTGTCATACACGAGGCAAACTTTTATCAGGGTCTTGATGATGGTATGGATGAGGGTGGTGAGGGTGGTGAGGGTGATGAGGGTGGTGAGGGCAGTGATAGTAGTGGTTCTTATTTACTTAAAGAATGTGGTAGAAGACTTGTGGCCATTAGGAAGAACAAGGGGAAACAGGGTACTCATGTAAACCCTGATCCAGATGATGGTGATTATTTTCCTGGTGATGAGGGTAGTGATGAGGGTAGTGATGAGGGTAGTGATGAGGGTAATAATGAGTGTCATGATGGGGAGGATAGAGACTTCATAGTTGATGAGGACAATGCAGATGATGATATTCAGGTTAACATGGATGAATATAAGGCTGCTGTTGACTTTAATGCTAGTGATGATGAAAATGTTGACCCACTTGAGGAAGACATTGATATAGACTTAGATAATTTTGATAGTTTTAGTGATGAAGAAGAGAGCAACACTTTGCAGAGAGCTAATAGGGTTTGTAGGAGAAAAAGGAGGGAAAGAAAAGCTTTTGGTTTAGAGGGGAGTCCAGATTGTCCATTCTCACTTGGTCAATGTTTTCCTGATAAAAAAACCATTAAGAATATGGTGAAGGATTATGCAATAAAGACTAGGAGGCAGCTGCATATAGTAAGAAATGAAGCAAGGAGATTTAGGGTGGTTTGTAATGGTCTGAATCCTAGGAGTGTAAAACCTATGGCACAAGGGGATAATGTTGGAAATTCAAGTGGTGTAAAGACTAGGTCAAAGAAGAAGGACAAAGTGGTAAATTCAAGTGGTTTAAAGACTAGGTCATGTGGGAAAAGCACCCCGGTTACAGATAGTGGGCCCCAGATTTGTAAAGAATTGGTGGTAGTTGAAGATAAAGGGGGACAAACTTCTAAAAGTAACGAGGAACCCACATGTCCTTGGGTTTTGCATGCCTCAAATCTGAAAGAACAGGGCACATGGATTATTGTCACACTTCACAAGAAGCATGAATGCATCCAAACAAGGGATGTTAATTTGTGCACAGTAAGTTGGCTTGCAAGAAAGATTGAGAAGATTCTTCGGACAAATCCAGAAATTAGGATCAAATCACTCCAGGAAATCATGGTGAACAAATACCAAGTTCAGGTAACAGGTAATCAGATCTTCAGGGCTAAGGCAATAGCAACTGCTAAGCTTAATGGTGATTACAGTGCCCAATATGGACAGCTAAGGGATTATGGTGCTGAGTTGATGAGATCTAATCCAGGTACTACTGTTAAGATTGATGTTGAGAGTGAACCTAACCCTAGCAGCCCCACAAGGCAATTCAGGAGAATCTATGTCTGCTTAGGGCCATTAAAACAGGGTTTTAAAGCTGGTTTGAGAGACATACTAGGGCTTGATGGCTGTTTCTTAAAAGGCCCTTTTCCAGGACAGATCTTAACTGCAGTATCTGTTGATGCCAACAATGGGATATACCCAGTGGCATATGCTGTGGTTGAGGCAGAAACAACAGCAAGTTGGACATGGTTTCTAGAGTTATTAGGAGATGATTTGGATTTGGCATCAAACAGCAACTTCACATTCATCAGTGATCGACAAAAGGTATGTAATGTAGCTAAGTTTTCTGTATGCTAAGTTAACTGTATGCTCACTTTTTTGTTTGTAATTGCAGGGTCTCATTCCTGCAGTTGAAAAGGTGTATCCTAGTGCTGAGCATAGATTTTGTCTAAGACATATATATGAAAATATGAAGCCTAGGTGGAGGGGTGATATCTACAAAAACTTGTTGTGGAATGCAGCTAGTGCAACCACACCTATTAAACATGAAAGGATGATGGAAGCAATCCTGAAAGAAGACAAGGCAATGTATGCATACTTGAAGGGTATTCCAGTCAAACACTGGTGCAGAGCTTTTTTTAGTGGTAACAATACTTGTTTATGTTTCTTTTCATTGAATGCATTTGACATATTTTAATTGTAACAATGAATGTTTATGTTTCAGAGAGGCCAAAGAGTGATATCCTGTTGAACAACCTATGTGAGGTGTTCAACAGGCAGTTGATCCTAGGCAGGGATAAACCCATTATCACCTGTCTAGAATTTATACGGGAGTACTGTATGAAGAGGTTGATGATTGTTCGGGTGATGATTTCAAAATCATCAGGCCCTTTAACACCAAGAGCCACAGAGCTGTTTGAGAAGATAAAAGATGATGCTAGCCAGTATTCTGTCATTTGGTGTGGCACTGGAAAGTATCAAGTAAGTGGTCCAGAGAATGAGACAAGGGCTGTGAACATGAATGAAAGGAGTTGTGCTTGTAGGAGGTGGCAGTTGAGTGGAATGCCATGTAGGCATGTTGTAGCTTGTATATGGAATATGGCACTTCATGGATTGGATGATGGAGTTCCTGAGAAATATGTTCACAAAGCTTACTGAGTTGATACATGGAAGGAGGTTTATGAACATACCATTGAACCACTAAATGGAACTGATATGTGGGAACATTTTAACTGTCCCACCACCCTCATAGCTCCTAAATACCACAAGCCTGTTGGAAGACCTAAAAAGAAGAGGAGAAAGTCTGCTTTTGAAAAGGATGAGGTTGCAAAGTTGTCAAAAGCTATTGAAAAGGGTGAAAAACTGCCAAGGAAGGGTAATCCAGTCAAATGCAAGATTTGCAAGCAACCAGGACATAACAAAAGGACCTGCAAGAAAGCTGCTGGGGGTTCACAGGCTGCTGGTTCACAAGCTGCTGGTTCACAACCTGGGGGTTCACAAGTTATGTAGTATTCAGTTTAGTTATCCCACTTTATGTATTAAAACTTGTCATTTTGGTGTATTAAAACTTGTCATTTTCGTGTTTGTGAACTTTGACTGATATGGTATGGCTTATGGTATGGGTTTTGGTGTGTATTATTACTGGTAACTTGTCAGTTTAATCTAGCATGTTGGGGTTTCTTTTGGTTTGTATTGGTTAACTTTACTATAGTTTTGTGACCATTTTAGCAGTTTAATGTTGCATTTTAAGTACCATTTTGGCAGTATAATGTTGCATTTTAAGTACCATTTTGGCAGTCTGATGTACCATTTTGGCAGTTTGGACCAAACATATGGTACCATTTTGGCAGTTTGGACCAAACATAATGTATCATTTTGGCAGTCGAACACTTGTGTTACACTTCTGTGGCAGTTGCATTGAATGAAGTTCATTTATGGGGTCAGTGGGTAGATTTCAGGTAGATGGATGAGTTAATTTTCAGCTGATTTAAAAGACCCAATATTGCAAAACAATCTTACAATTCAACTTCATATTTCATCTCTAAATTCCAAAAATGTTTAGGCAAGTTGTTCTTGCACTACCTGCAGTCCAAGAACCGGTTGAAAACCCTGAAGTTGTTGATCAAGAGTATGATACAACGGATGATGAAAAGGTGGTTCAAGAGTTGGTTGAAGATAATTTTAAACAACTTACAAAGGTTGATGCAAAGGCTAAAGGGAAGGCAGTTCAAGAAGAAGATGAGTTTGACCCATGTAGAGACTATGACCCAGAGGTATTAAAGAATGCCTGGAATTATGACAGCCCACACCAGTATGATTGGTACCATAATGTTACAAAGGTTGATGAAAAGGCTAAAGGGAAGGCAGTTCAAGAACCGGTTGAAGAAGAGGAGCTTGACCCATGTAGAGACTATGACCCAGAGGTGTTAAAGTATGCCTGGAATTATGACAGCCCAGATGAGGATGCTTATTACCATGATCCTTATGAAGGAGAGCATGGAACAGATTCAGACTACTGTTCGGATGATGATTGTCGTTGGAAGTAGGCTTGTTGGTTGTTGTAGGTTATGTTTCCTGACTTAGGCTTATCTATTTCATGTATGCACTAGACTACTTTTAGTATGAACTTTATTTTGTATGTTTCTGTCTGGTTATGTACTCACTACTTTAAGTATGAACTTTTCAATGTTTTCATTAAATACATTGTTCTTGGTCATTACAAACATTATCATTACAATAAGAAACAACATACATTGAGTTTTTAACATTACAAAACGACCTACAGTGAACTAAAACATGATAAAATACATGATGATTCCAAACCAAGTCATCCATAGATAAGTTTTCAGCTTCTTATTCTCAGATTTAAGTGTCCCAACTAAGGTCTGCAAGGCTGTGTTCTTGACTCTCAGTTTTTCAGTCTCTTCACCATCATTGATAGTACTAGGAATCTGACCCAAGGGTAGTTCAGCCCAACAAACGAAACCACAGCTCCTCCCCTTCAACCGGTTGCAGCAGAAAAACCGTCTACCAGGGTTTGCAGAGGTGGAAGACACACGTATGATAGTAGGAGCTCCACATTTGCAGAATACCATCGTCTAGGTATGATTTGGGAATTAGGGTTTGTAGGATTTGGGAATCAGGTTTGAATTGAGAGGGTAGTGATGAAGAAGGTCTGCAGATGAAGAAGATGGGTTTTAAAAGGGGTTTTTAAACGTTATAACACGAAAGGACGAAAATGCCCCTCCCACTTAACTGAGTTTTTTTCTTCGTCAGAAAGTCTGTTAAATATGGGCCAAAATGACAATTTTCGAACTTTGAGGGGTGCTTTTGGCAGAAAAAAAAGATAACTGCCCAAACAAGCAATCTGGGCCAAACCTGAGGGGTCATTTTGGCAATTTACTCAAAGTATTTTGACCCGTCAGTTTTACAATAATAATATTTTAGAACAAAAACTTAAGTATAATGTTCAACTTCGGCTAATATTCGCAAGAAACGTACAAAAATTTGCTTCTTCCTCACACAATTCACAGGATCCTTTATTTTCTTTTGTCATGTTGTTCTAGTTTTTTACGGGATAACATCTTATCTTGTATTGTGATTTTGTGTTTTTACGTGTCTTGTATTTTTGCGCAATTCTTGTTAATTACCATTAAAACATGACACTTTAAGTGTTAGGCTACATAGTGTGGTAGCATGGAAATAGGCCGTGGAGCAAGGCGTGGAGAAAAATGATTGGAAATATCCACCGACGTGGGGCAAAAGGTGAGTCTGACATGGACGGTTTTGATTCACCTACGGTTTTTCAATTAAGCATTTAATTTAATTAGTGTGTATATATATACAACATTTTGTTTATTTTTTAAACACATATATCTCAATATCTTACGTGATTTTAACGCATGATGTGCTAGTTTTCTTAATTTCTAAAAGGAGTAAAAGCTAAAATCGTATAAAAGACAGAATCATATAGAAAACTTAAATTGTGTGAATCTCATATCGGCTTGTTATTCTTGAGTTAGTTATGTTTACATTTTATTTATTAGTTTAATTTATGTAAATATTTAATGATTTATTCATTTGTTTGTTTATGTAAATATTGCTTGAAGCTAGAGACTAAGGGGCTGTTTGGTAGCCTCTTAATCAGCCTCTTAACCATTCAGGACTGAATCATTCAGCATTCATACTCTATGTTTCAACATCTGAATGGAATGATTAAGTGCTGAACCATTAAGCTAATAAGGGATGCTGAATGATTCAGCACTTAATCAACCAAACAGCCTCTAAGGATTGTTTGGTTGATTAAATACTGAATCATTAAGAGATCTGAATGGGTAAGAGACTCTGAATGATTAAGTGTTGGATGCTTCAGTTCACCAAGTCTAAATGATTCAGCTCTTAACCATTCCATTCAGAGATGAATAGTTCAAAGCCTCATTAAGAGGCTAAACAACAAGCCCTAAATCGTTTTTAGTCGAAAAGATAGTTTAAACTAATTAAAGTGATCATTTGTATCATGATTTTCCATTTTTAAAGGGAAAGTATTGTTATATTCTTGTGATTGCTTTAAGTATATTATTTCTTGAAATTACAGTAAGTCTGTTGGTTGTCATATATCTTTTCCCACCACGGAGAGTTGGGTTTTTTTTTTTTTTTTTTTTTTTTTTTTTTAATCGATACTCACATATATGACATATTGATAATTAATTACATGGCATTGTGTTTGTGATTTGAATATGTAGTAGATCATTTTATTTGAATGACATTTACACAAAATTGAAAGTAGTTAAGCCCTAATATAAGTTAGGAGGTGTATAATACTAAAATGGGGGGATTACATGAGAAGGAACTTTTTTTAACGGCTAATTTCCGCCCTCATTTTTACACTCTTTTATTACGCCCCTTTAAAATACACCATTTTTTTTCCCTCTTATGAAGTTTGAACTCCCAACCTCCCATTTGAAACCCCAACACCTTTACCACCACATCACAAGGGGCGGGGCAACACTTTATCCTACACATTATCAAAATGTGTCCCACACATATCAAAATTCATCCTACATATATCGAATTTATCATACATTTATTCTACACATATCGAGATTATTATACGTTAATCCTACACATATGGAAATTCATCCTACATATGTCCTACAGATATCGTAATTGCTTTGAATGAATATACTTTAAACGTAATTTAAAGTTTCATTTATTTAACTAGTTTAGAGGGTTACAACAAATTAATCATTTATTTTTATTAAATAGATGATTCCTAATGGTTTAAATTTTTCTTTTTCTTCTTTCAAGACATTTTCTACTTAGGCAGATTTTAATGTCAGTTCTCATACTTGGCAAATGACAATGACAAGGGCCACAAGAGTCATGAAAGTTTAACGACTAATTTTTCCACCAACAGCAACTACCACGTCGAGAGTTACATATAAAGCAAAGATTTCGGTCTTAGATAAACAGATAATTTTATAAACTTTTTGTACATTCGGTTGTTGTCAGAAGTATGTTTTTGATTTTGGTATACCCGCAATATTAAATTGCGGGTTTAGCATATGTGGTGCTGACCTCGGCTTCAATGGTGCATGATTGGGACGAATTTGGATGACTGTGACGAGGTGAGGAAAGATCCGCAATCTCTCAATGCGGTTTATAAAAAAAAAAAGAGAGAGAGAGAGATCCGCACTAACACATTGCGGTTTATAAAGAGAGAGAGAGAGAGAGAGAGAGAGAGAGAGAGAGAGAGAGAGAGAGAGAGAGAAAACTGCAATCACAGATTGCAGTTGTATGTATCCATTTTTCAGACTTTAAAACCTTGTGTACCCCGATATTTTTGTAGTGTATGAAAAATAATGTGTGAAAAGGGGATATATATATAAGGGTTTCGGTGATGGAATTTGTACATTTGGTTGTTTCTATATTAGCTGCATAAGACTTTTTGTTTGTGAAGGGTACGCAAATTCATCTTTTAAGCATGAACCCGCAGTTACATTTTTAATATAGACCCGCATGTTGAAATTGCATTTTTTTTCTTTTTTTCTTTTTGTAGTACAACAATCTCTAATTGCATGCACAAAAATATTTCTTTAAGTCCCGCAATCTCTAATTGCATTTCTTCCATCGAGTTCCATCCACCTCCAGCTTTATGTGTTTAATTTTTAAAAGAAACCTGCAACCTCAGATTGCGGGTTAGCCTATCTTTCCAAATCAGCTCTCCACATATGCACGATCACTTGCCACATAAGCTAAACCCGCAATCTAAGATTGCGGGTATACCAAAATCAAAAACTTACTTCTAACAACAACCAAATGTACAAAAAGTTTATAAAATTCCACTAATTCTGCAAAAAAAAATCTAGATAAACATTCGATTGTTTCTCTCTTGTTTTCTGCTAGAACAAGAGTGTAGATTGAATCATTCTTTAGGAGATATTAACCCCACACAAGTAAAGGATCAAGAATTCAAGATACTACTTTAAGAAAAGATATAATAATACCAATGAAGATTTTAAAGCTATTAGATCATCACCGACCCACACACATATTTCCAAACATGTTATCTTTCTTTTGACTTTAGAATGTGACAATCTACTTGTGTCCACACACGCACAGTCACACATGGAATAGAAACGGTATTTTGAGAACCACCTATTGATCAAAGTATCAAACCTTGAGAACTTCTATCAAACAAACGGTTTTTTTTTTTTTTCTTATTTCTATATATCACTAAGATTTTTTTTAAAAGAGTTTGATAGAGAAATTAATTATATGTAAGAAAAAGTTGGAGCTTTTGATAAAATGACCAATATGGGCGTAACTAAAAGCTTGTATGCATGTTTTTCTATTTTTTTAATGGTAGAATGGGTATTTGTATCATTTTACTCATTAAAAACCTGTAAATAGTAGAAGTTTTTTCTTAAACGCTAGTAATAGTAGCGTTTCAATATAGAGTTTTTTCTTTTAACCTAAAAGCTTTAAGCTCCTTCAACCAAACAAGGTTTTTTTTATTGAGTATGCGTTTTTTTTTTTTTTTTTTAAAAAGCTTGAAGCTAAAAGCTTTTTTGCCAAACATAAATATGTTTTTGAGCTCTTAAAAATATTACAAAATCCCAATCGTGTTCGTGAAAAACATGCATGCTTAGTAAGGTGAGTTGAATCTTACTTGTCATTAAAGTGGTCCAAAGAAATTCTTGCCTTTCATCAAGTTATTTAAGGGGACATACATATCAAAACATAGAGCACACATACTCTCTCTCATGAATGGTTAATGAGAATGATCCCTGGTTCGAAACCATTTTGCTTGAATTTGAAGTGGTCTCGGACCAGGCTTCATTCCCACCAACGTTCGAGAATTCAACAAGAGCTCAAAACAAGATGGCATTTCTACAGGTAATTCATATTTAATTTATTATGTCCACGATGGATACACTATTTTAGCTATGTGATTTCATAGGACATAGATGATAGAACTACTCTAGATATTTAGCCATATGTGATGTATGCACCGCGCTATATATCACAAGGCCGGTGATGAACTTTTTATTTTCATACATTACTAGTAGTTTCTTTTCATGATGTTTTGTAAATAATGTAACAACTGAATGAATCAAAATCAAGACTACATGCATACACAAGTAGAAGTCATTCAAGTAGCAAATGTTCGTCGCATTGTTAACACATGGAACATATGCTATCACACACATTCTTGAATCCAACATTCGACTCTTTTCATTGTAACTGCCTATCATAGACACTACCGGATTAATTCAATTACATTTATAGTCTTAGCACTATTAAGGACCACCTACATATAATTATATTGTTTACTCTTGTGATGTACTTGAGAATAATGTATAGATTTATTTGCCTTTGAAATTTGAGATGCATTATTACCTTGCTACCTTTAGTGGCCCATAATTCTTTGTTCCAAGTTCCAACCAAATTTGAAAGTCCAAGTGTGGAAATATGAGTATATGACTACCAAACAAACAAATTGCTTTACTTTTTCTACTTTTAGTAGTTGGATATAGTCATCCCAATGGACCTTGCTTGTAGACAGTTGCAAAGAATATGAAGCAACAACCTTTACTTTATCATTCAAAGCGTAAGATGGTAATTATAATAATTGTATTCAATATCCTTGTCATGATGGTCGTTCATTCAGCGCATATACACAATATTAAGAGGGTGTTTGGGATTGAGTTTTAAAACAACTTATTGACTTATAAGCCAATAAGTCAATAAATTGTTTGTGTAACCCAAAAACACTTTCTGTTTTGACTTTTGACTTTTAAGGGTGGAAAAATTGTTTTTGAGAAGTTAGAAATCCTGGCTTTTGACTTTTGGAAAAAAATTACAAATCTACCACCCATACAACCAATAAATAAAGAAAATACGAAATCTTGTAAGTACATGTGCTATCGTTTTGAATGTAACCACAAGGTGATTATGTGATACAAGTGCATTAAACAGTTCTCAGTTCTCGTCATTGTCACCTTAAAGTTAGTTTTATATTATACCCTTTATCATAACTATGAATAACTACCATTCTACCAAAACACTAAAAGTTTTATTATATTGACTCAATGACATAATCACATGGTCATCAGGGTTTGATATTGTTTTCAAAACTATTAAAAACACCAAATCAAAACTTAGAGATTTTCATGGCTTTGAGTGCCATCATAACTTACCCTTGCTTTGGGACCATTTTAGAAACTTTATGTGATTTGTAAGCCAGGGTGCTCCTTAATGTGAGACCAAAACATCATTGCCTTCTTTTTTTTTTTTTTCCTAATAACCACCTTATGTAACATTTTAACTCGAATGTACATTTTTATTAGGTAACATTATCTCTCATAGACAACATATTTTCACAATATTTAACATAATTAAACACAAAATTTCTTCTCCATGAGATACTATGTGACATATGACACCTCATATCGAACAATTAGATTAGGTTTGCTTACAATAGAAACTCATGGTTCTCTTTGTTGCTCGAGTGGAAAATTCCAAGAGATTTGTCAGTCTGAAATTACTCATATCCAAAGCACGCTTGACTATGGAGTTATCTTTTCATTCACGGCCTCTGCACTCAAAAAATCATTGACAATATATTAAGGTCAAACATTTCTTATGAACCCATGATTTGTCATATTCACGATGTAAGATCTGCCTAAGGTGTACACAACAGTTTATATAACTATTGTTGAATCAAACCAATACAAGAGTTTTAAGGTAATATATAAAACTTTTGTATATTTACCTTGAGACTTTCCGTATATAATCCTAAAACGGACCCATTTCGCCAACCTAATACTAACATATCTCTAGTTATATCTCTAAGTATGTAATAACATAGCAAATATCAATTGGTTGCCTTTTCAAATACAAATAAAAATGAAGATATTTAAAAGTATTTATTATTGACTTTGTATGCAAACATGTTCACAAAAAGTTAGGACAATTACAACCAAGTGATATAATCTTGTGACTTCATATAACCATGGTCACAAAAACAAACCAAAAAGTCTAAAAGTCTAATCCCCCCCCCCTTTTATGTGTGGAGGTGCACCTACTACACCCGGTTTGGGTGAAATCTGTCCTGGGCCGATTTGATTCGGCAATAAATCATTTTGAGAATATATCCCCCCCTCCCCTTATGTGTGGAGGTGCACCTACTACACCCGGTTTGGGTGAAAACATGTCCTAGGCCGATTTGATTCCGCAATAAATCATTTTGAGAATATATCGTTCAAACCAAATTGAAATTGTCAAGTGTCAAACTAGTTTCAAGCCAAGATGTTTTTAACACTAATAAAGCGATTTCTAATCTATACCGGTATGGGTTGTTCTGGTTTTGATTGGGCCCATACCATTTTAGCCCAAAATATGGTTTTGTGCACCTCTACTAACATGGGTTATTGATTATTGTTGAATTTGAGTAGTTTAAACCCTTGAGTCATATGGAATTCGCATTTCACATGTAATTTAGGTTAGGTCAATACATATTTTGTTATTAGAGACACTAAGTTTCTTTGGTGTAACCAAAGCAACAACACAAGAAAGGTTTCGAGGACGAAACCTCTTTAAGGGGGGTAGACTTGTAACACCCCAAAACCATTCGTTCGCCTAACTACGCCATTAGGCGTGATTAGCAAAATATTAACACAAGACTTAGAGGATAAGAACATGGGTTATATTCTAATATGGAAATAACCTAGTTAATAATATTATGTTTATAAATTAATAAAAGGTGTTTGAAACTAGCTTATGAGTTAGTTTTTATACAAAAATGACAGTGGGATAACTTGAGGGACCATTGTTGCCAAATGACAAAGTGAGTTTTATTAATAATAATAAAACAATAAAAACACACACTTGGTGTGTGTGTGTCGTGAGTTATGATCAGGAGATCATCATCTCCTTCAACCTCCAACCCTAAACACTCAAGAACATGCTTGAATCCAAGCCAAATCAAGGGGCTTTTCGATGCTCTAGCAAAAACAAGTCATCTAAGGCCTAATGAACATCAAGGTACCTTCTATTTGATGTTAATACCCGTTTTTGATTTGGTCAAAAACTAGGGTTTTGATAAAACGTGAAATTTATGGTTAAAAGAGGTTGCTCTAGTCTTGGGGAACCTCAAACATACCTAATTTAGTTATGAATCACATTCTACATGTGCATTTGATTTTGACCATATGATTATGTGAATATGTAAGATTTGGGGTTTAACCTCTAGGTTGAAACCACACATGATTAGTAGTTTTGGGTGACTCTTAGGAGTTGTTATAATGGTCAAATTTAGTTGAAATGCCTAAATATCTTGTTATGATAATAATTAGATACATGGCTATATTTTGGTTAAACTTAGAATGTTGAAAACTAAGTATATTGGTGGATGCACACCAAGTGTTTGATGAAATGCCTAGATGAGTTAATCTTAACTAGACATGTAAGAAAATGGCTATGGATTTAGCTAGAAATGATAATGAATACATGATGTTATGGATAGTGAACAAAATTCCATATTATGTATTCTAATAGACAAGTTTGACTCATCCCCAAGTTAGGTACAACCAAGAGGGAGCAAACAGGTCAAACGGATGCAAGGCGAATACTTATGGAAACAAGAATGGATGCGAGGTAAGTTTTACTTACACCAATATACTATAACATAGCTTAAATTGTTATAAACATTAGTTTCAAATCTTGAGTGTGAGGTAAAGATAAACCCCAAGGGGTAGAATCTATTAAGTGAGTTGCCTTATGTGCACTCAATACAAAATGTGGTTTATGACCTTAATCGAGATAATGAGTTATGACCAAATGGAGAAATCCATCAAACGGGTCAACTAATAAAGATATGTGAGAAATGATGTTTTAATCCAAATTAAACCAATTGAATGGAGTCGTTAAGCATGATGTTAAATGGGTCAAGTTTGTTTCACTTGAACCATAGATAAAAACTTGGGTAACATAGCATTATGAACTAGGAGTCTAAACGGGTCAAATGGTGATGTCCTCACCATGTGAATCCAACACTTGATGCTTGTATTCCAAGCATTAAGATTCATAAAGTTAAACGGGTCAAATGGCAAGTTATTGCCATTTGAGTTCCGAGAAATTAACGTTGTCTATTTAGAAAGCATACAGGTAGATGCAATTGCGCGTGCATTCTTGATGTTAAGAATCATGGAGGATAAACACAAGGTATGGATATGGGTCAAGGCCACCCGGTAAGTCCGTAGTCAAATAAACGCCTTCGGGCGAAGCAACATAGGTGATAAAGTACCCACATGAAGTGTGGGTGCAAATCAAGTAAGT
Organism: Ambrosia trifida; assembly: GCA_028751855.1. Lineage (NCBI taxonomy): Eukaryota > Viridiplantae > Streptophyta > Magnoliopsida > Asterales > Asteraceae > Ambrosia > Ambrosia trifida. Next base: position 36,784,261 of record CM054132.1, on the reverse strand, counting down.
TATTTCCATAACTATGTCTAATGCGCGCTAAGGCGCTTAGAATCGACCACATTAGAACAATCTTGAGAAATGTTGAAAATCTAAGTCCGTATGGACTTAGAAGTTTTTAAACAAGTCATTGAGTCCAAAACAATGGGTTTGAATCAAGAAGAGTCGCCATGAATGGCTAAATCGAAAGATTTGGCTAGGAGGGGCATTTTGGGAATTTATAAAGATTTACTAAAGGATAAATCTAATAACAAAGTCATAATGAACAAATCGGACAAACACTTTAGTTGATCAAGTGTCTAATGACTTGACAACATAAACTATACGCATTGCGCGTGGTCGAATGGTGTTTTGCTTAAGTTCAATGTCTAAATGGGTCGATTTGTGTAAAAGTCGCCATAAACATTCAAAACTAAGAACAGGATCATGGCGACATAAACCGGGCAATGATTTCCGTCAAACAAAGGTTTATTTAGTCGGCAAGTCAATACTTAGGCTTCGGGAATCATCAAATGCGGTTGCGACATGATTCCCATGCTTAAAAACCACCAAAATTACATCAGAAGCTTCGCGCGGCCGCTCACAGAGACCGCGCGGCCGCGCGCAGAGAACAACATGACGACACGATCTTTAAAATTGCATATAAAATCGTAGAAAAATCGTTATGAGGCGTTCTTTATATGCCTGAAAAGATCTCGGAGCGTAGAACAATTCTCATTTGAAAGTCAAAGTCGGATTTTGGGTTTTAGAAGGGGTAAAAGCAATCCGAACAGCTGCTGCGCAAAAGTTGCAGCAGTTTGTTCTCCTGATAAAGGGTCGTTTGGCCTGGTTCGTTCCGTTTCGACGTGTAACGACTATCGTACTAGTTAAATGTTTCATTTGACCACTCACTAACCATTCTTTGTGTAATGGTGCTAGGTAAACATGTGATGGAAGTCCCGGAGCAAGGATCAAGTCGCGATAAGAGCCGAACACACCCGATCACTCATACAAGCTTCCGCACTAGAATCTAAGGAACTCCCGTTAAAACGCAACATCTTAAAATATGTTTTAACTATTAAAATGTAGAAAAAATTGTGTGAATCAAACATGTATTTGATCTTAGTGGGTTGACTTATAAAGAAAATTTCAAAGTTTTAATCGGGAGTGGTTTTTAGTTAAGGTCAAAACCCGTAAGATTAAGCAATAATCGCGTGATTTCGGGTTAGGGTCTTACAAGTGGTATCAGAGCCATAGGTTTGAGGGATCCGAGTGTCGGGAAGGATACTTGGACTCAAACCGTGCGCTCAAAGTGTTGAAGGGTGTTCGGTTCAAGACTTGATCGAGGAATCCGGTAAGTAATACCTATAATGACCATCCGTTTTGATCGGAAATTGTTATAGGTAATCAATAGTTATATCGTGTAGATACACGCTATCTCAAAAGCTTGATAAGGGAATGGTTAGGTACTCATGGGGCCTATCCAAAAGATTGATTCGGGCAACGATAATCTCGTATAACTAGAATTCTAACATCACTATTGCAGTGATGCATACTAATAATGAAATGTCATGTTACTAATTAATTGAAATTATAAATGTGACAGGGATGATAACATCTTATTTGATCGAGAGAGGATCAAATGATTCACCAAACGAGGTTGTAGAGGTTTCGGGAGCACGGCTGATAGCATGCTCACTAAGGACCAAGTCAAGTAATGACTCGGGCTAATGGATCAGTAACGAAAGGGAACACGGGAGCAAGTATCAAACAGGTACATGCTCGAAACCATAGTAGGTGCATTAGTATGCAATTATCACCTGAAGAGTGGTAATTGCATATGCAAGCAATAGGAAAAATGTGAAAGGTGCATAGTTCACGATAATGAACGATCAATGCACAAACTTAACTTGAACATCGAGACCGGGTTGGGGGTAATCATCCCAAACTAATGTTTAGAAAGGCGTTGTGATCATACCAATGAGTGTGATCACACAAAGCTTATTAAATTGAAAACACATCGCTTTTTCTTAATGAATAAAGGTAAAAACCTAACATTGAATAATTTATCAAGGAAGGGTTTTACCAAATAAAATAGGGGGCACAAGCATGAGCTGAAAATTTGCTTGCATAGGGTGTGATGCCTTAATTATAATAAGTCTGTGTGTACCATATGCGAATTACTTACCCTGGCCAGGTAAGTGTTAAACATATGATACCATGGGTTTCTTATGATTAATACATATACAACCTATGTGACAAAGGCTTAGTAAGTGTGAGGTGCCGGGGGATTCTGGACGTAGTCCACTGTCTAACATGGCAGGGATGTGATCCATGCAAGACCTTGAGCGAGGCACCAGCTAGAATACGTTGGGCTAGCAAAGAGGACAACAAACTGGAGCGTTTGAACGTAGTCCACTGTCTAACACGGCAGGGATGCGAACCATGCAAGACCTTGAGCGAGGCACCAGCTTATACGTTGGGCTAGCAAAACGGGCAATATACGATTCGAGTTATCCTGGGTTGATACAGAGATTGACTTGAACCTTAATCAAGGTCTAGTCATAAATAGATTCAGTTCGGAAATAAACTTGAACCTTAATCAAGGTCGAGTCATAAACAGATTTAGCTTGAAAACAGACTTGGGCCTTAATCAAGGTTAAGTCATAATTAAACTCGGACTTTTATAGAAGGTTAAATTCGTAAAAAGGGACTTGAACCTTAATCAAGGGTTGAGTCATAATCACATTCGGGTAAGTCATGAATCTTGGGATTAATGACCTAAAACAGCGGGCTTGGGCCATGATAAATCAGTAAATCATTCAACCCTCGGGTTAAGGATGAGAAAGTGTAAACTGCAACAACATTAGATTGTATTGTTGGTACAATTTAATACAAAACATAATAACGGTTGGATTGTATAGTTATTACAATCTGATGCAAACCGTGATAACAGGAAATTAGTCGATACAATACGTAGTAATGACCAATCTACACCGTGTTTTATGAAAAGAAAACTGACCTCAATTTGTATTGAGATCGGTAATCAGAAAGAGGACTTTTAGAAACTAAGCGTTCTAAATATATAAACGATTTGAAATCTAAAACTCAAAGGTCTTTAAACGGGTCGGGTGGGGCTATGACCACCAATCGAGTTAGCAAAACGGGAAATTGGGTAAACCCAATAAATGGCAAATTCTTGAAATAGGATTAGCCAAAGAAAGGAAAATGTTAGTGTAAAGCAAGGTTTGTTTATAGCATTCTAGCAAACCAAAAAGAAACGAGGGTTGGATTCGGGGATGAATCCAAGAAGCTAGAAAACGGCTATATTAAAAAGCCGGGTTAGTCTTGAAAACCAAGACAAATTACTTGTTAGAAATAGACGCATAGACATGTATGCCTATGCATGCTACAATCGAGTATTACAGTAGATGCCCTAAGGTGCATGATAGAATGGCCCCTTAAACCATTACATCATTCGTGATAATAGTAGACGGGGATAGTCTACGGATCTAGGGAAGACCTATGAGAACAGAAGTAGCTCAGTCGGCCTCCTCTCTATTTCATATCAACTATATATAATACAAGATTGTTCCGATAATTATGAAAACGATATATACAATGAATACAATATTAAATGTGATTGACTATCTCTATTAAAAATTAAATTGTAGATTATGAATTAAAGGTTGTATAATGTTGTGAGTTGTGACCATAAATTAATTAAAAGTTTAAAACACCTACTCACGTGGGGCCATTTTCAAGGTTTAAAGGTATCTTTCTAAGACCCCCGTAGTGGGGCTTTATTTTTCGAAATTTAGCAAAATGTGGGTTGGGCTTTATATTTATAACGCCGGTGCTCAAAAAACTCAACCAATCAAAACTTGCCATGTGGCAAGTTCAAGTATATTGTTTTTTTTTTAATAATACTAATAATAAACATAATAATAATAATAATTTAAACATAAAATTATATTAAATAAAATAATAAAATTTCAAATTTTCCCCCCAAACCGTTTGAAATTCAAAATCCCCCCCCCCCCCAAACGTTTAAATTTCAAATTTTGAATTTCAAACGGTTTCCCTCCAAACGGTCATATTTCTAACCCTATAAATACAACACCAAATCTGATTTTTCAGTCACACCTCCAATTCTTCATCCTCAAAACAATGAATAACATGGGTGCTGGTTTTCAAGCAGGAGCTGCCGGACCGTCTAATATCCGGCAGTACTCTCGCTGGGTCAGGGGACGGGTCCGCCCCCGGAGACAACCATTCACCTCCTCTACTCCTCCTACTGCTGCACAACCTCCTATTTCTCCTCCTCCTCCACAACATTGGTTACATCCCCCTCCTGCTGCTGCTGCTGCACAACCAACCTTTCCTCATCCTGAAGCCGATGGTGACTGGACGGATGAGGAAATGGTCTGGGCCATGGATTATGTCATGGCCCAACAACAAATGGAGCGACTAACGTTGTCGCCCCCTACCCCCTGGGCTGCTTCAGTCCCCTACCACCAGACTACCCCCACCCCCACTGTAACACCCCAACCGATGGCGGAAACATCGAGGTGTCACGTAGTGACGATTGTTCAATAGCACATGGACTAAATTGTAAATATTTAATAGTAAATAACTTCCATTGTTCAAAATGAAGTACAAAGAGTCTTAATATAATCTCAAACATAAATAATAAATGTTCAACTTTTATTTAAGCACTAGGTCCAGCCTAAGCGTGAAAAGCATGCAAGATCAAACTTCACCTGAAACATGTACAAAATAATTTGTCAACACATATAATGCATTGGTGAGTACATCCGTTTGTTATATATAGTAAGGTAAACTTTAGCAATTCGTGTGTTATTTTGCAAGATGAAATAAGTAGTATCCGGGTCAAATCAACCCTAAGAGAAGAAAGCAGATATATATAGTATGCGCTAGTAGTAATGTAATACATAGCAACGACGAGGACTCTCAACAGAGTCACAAGGGTATAAACCATAGTACTATTCTGTGACACCTGGCAAATTCGGGTTAACAACGTTGTCTAGATGAAAGTCTACCTTAGCGAGTCACGCGTATATTGTACTTAACTGGGTTAGTTAAGTCGGGTTATGGTTCGGGAACTATTAGTTAGTCTAGAAGATCATTGGATGTTAGTCTAGAGGTTCATTAGATGTCGGTCCTTAACCAAGTGTACAAACGGTGACGATTTGTAGGATCGTCAGGGCATACGGAACGTACGAGTCTCGAGTCCCGGGAATTGGTGAACGAGTGTAAATACGTGTATTTACTTGTGTTATGTGTTTACAATCATTATGTGACTTGTCGGTACATGAATATGCATTAACATATGTTAAAACGGGGTTTAACGCGCAAAACACACAAAGGGAACCCCTACAGGCGATTAGGAAGCCTAATCGCCCATAGGGGAGGCGAGTAGGGCACAGTAGACGCGAGTAGGAGGCTACTCGTGTGTTCTTAGGGGCGATTAGGCCCAATCCCATGCGATTAGCAGCCCTAATCGCATGTAGCTGCTGCATACTCGCCTATAACGTGCTGGACGACTAGAAACGCCTATAAATACAACACTTAACCTCCTAAACTCACTAATATTAACCCTAGTCGTCCCATAACCGCCCCAAACACTTAAACAACCTCTGGAAGGCGATTTTGATCAAAAACACAAGGTTTCAAGGTCTAATCATCATCCTTTTGCAATTTCAAGGTTTAATTCTCATCCATAATACTTTGTAAATGTTTTTAATCAATCCCTAATAGTCCAGACCTGTTCATAAACGAAAAAGCTTTCTGAAAATCGTCAATAAGAGTTATTAATCGGATTATAACTAATAAACATGCGTTATGGGTATGTATGATTAGAAAGATAGGATTTTTATGAATCTTGATGATGTTTTGATGTGTTATCATGCTAGGTCAGAATTAATATTGTTAGTATGATGATAGAGATCTCAGTAATTGAATAATAGGGTTATGATTACATGCGTTAATTGAATGTTGCATGCTATGTGTATGTGTTTGGATTGCTATGGTGGCATGCAGGACTGATTTTACGAGGATGAACGAAGGGTTTTGGGTTAAACATGTTTAGGATAGTGTTTGGGATGATATTGGGTAGTTACACACGCTCTGGATCTGATTTGGAGCGTTAAACGCGCGAAAAACCGGAACAGCAAGGTTACAGGCGATTAGCCTTGCTAATCGCATGTAACAGGGGCGAGTAGACCCCCACTCGCGTGTAATAAGGGCGAGTAGGCCTACTCGCCTGGCTACAGGGGCGAGTAGCCCAATCGTGTGGTCCCAAGGGCGAGTAGCCCTAATCGCCTGCCTTATGGGGCGATTAGCCCTAATCACGTGACATTTCATGCGATTAGCCTCCCTAATCGCGTGTACTGCTGTTGTAAGTGTATATTAGCATACCGAGACCTGATTTGACATGTAGTAACATGCTAGGAAACCCGTAACATGTCTAATAACTTGGTAACATATATTTGGATGTATTTCGGTGATACGTGAACTAGGTGCTATAATTTGTGGTGTGCTAACGTATGTTAAGTATACTTGCGTTATTGTATGTTTTGGAGCGTAAACATAACACGGGGAGTCTCGGGTCACCAATGGGATGTCGAGTCTTGTACTTTGGGTCAGTTAAACAGTCACGGTGTTTTTCAAACGAACTTGGTTATGGTCTGGACATCTAGGGACTAATTAACCTGCGGGTTATTAGTCTAAGTACTTGTAACTGTCGTATGTTAGGTCGCCACTGTACGGGACTAACATAGCAGCTGAGTTTACTCGGGATTAGGAGTAAAGCAACTTAAGGTGAGTTTACGGCCCCTCTTTTAAACTGGTTTTATACTTTCGGGGGAGAAAACATGTGTTAAAACGATTGCTTGGTAAATTCTGTCATACTATGGGTTCTAACGTATACTACACGATCTTTGGAAGTCCCGGGGGGAACCATGAATGTGCGGGTTTGCACAACGGGGAAATGTGAATAGCGCTATTGGGAGTGACCAACCCCGCTCGTCGGCTTGGAGGGCCGGGCGAGTGCATATTGTCTCAAACAGGAACAACAGGAACATTTGGAACTATTCGGGCACAAAACTGGTATTCGAGTTAGTAATGGTTTTCCAATCGTGGTAGTAACAAAACGTACGCCTAGCTAGCGTATACTGGTTTTCTATTTGTTATAGTATGGACAGGTGAACTTGGTACTTGAACTGCAAACCTGTAAACTCACCAGCATTTTTGTGCTGACGTAAACTTTTACATGTTTTCTCAGGTCGCTAAGGTAGCATATGGAACTAGGGCGCACGCGTCTGCACGGCGTCTAGATAGAGTTGCATGATTTCATAAACATTGAACTTTGGTTATTTATGTTGAACTTTATTTTGAATAAGCTTCCGCTGTAAACGGGATTTTAAAACTATGTTTTGGTATTGCATTAATTACATTTAGACTTGTTTATTGTGATCGTTGGTTTGGATCCTGGTTTGTCATGCGCCTCGCGGTAAAACTCCGCAAGTGGATTTTGAGGGTGTGACAGATTGGTATCAGAGCCAATGGTTATAGTGAACTAGGACTGCATGTAGAGTCTAGTCTATAGCCGAGTCGCACACACTAGACGATCACATGGTACTAAACGTTATAGTGGTTTACGTATGGTCTTGTCGGGGTGTCTCTAAATCGTTGGTCTTTCTGCGTTACATCATCCGTTCTATTTTAGGTTGGGTTACTTGTTTCCTAGGCAGTGTAGTCTATTGGGGTAACTCGTGTGCTCTTGAGATTTGTCCAAGGCTCGGACATCTCCCCTGTCGCACTCCAATAGAAACACTTGTCATGAACTACCGTAGTATTACGGTGTGTAGCTAAGAGTCTATGTTCGGTGATTTGAACTTTGAACTAGGAGAACACTTGGAGGACCATGTAGAGCGTTTTATCATTTTGGGTGCACACAAAATTATAAAACGAAATGCATGGAAGCACTAGTGAGCTCTGAGTTTGAGGGGATAGTCCTGGATTGGATCTGGCTTTGATCTTGTGAACATTAGTGGTTATCTTTAACTGCGAAACTAAATTTTCTCGTGCTTTCTGCCAGAATCATGTCTGGAGTGCGTGGAGGACGAGGAGGTGGCCGCAATGGTGGACGCGGTGGTGGTCGTGGTGGTGCTGGTGGTCGTGGTGGAGGTATTAACCTGTCATAGGCTGATCTGAATAACTTGCTCCAGGCTGCTTTTCAGTTAGGGCACAACGGTGGTGGTAAGTTGTTTTATCCATTTTCTTTGCCTCATTGGTGAGTCTTGTGTACGTTATTCGTGGTTTCTCATACGTTTCATTTCAGGTGGTCCTGTTGACCCACCCCCACCCATGTGCACCTACAAGATGTTCCGGGACTGCAAACCCCAGGAATTCTCTGGCACCGAGGGTGCGGTCAGTTTGCTTAGGTGGTTGGAGAAAGTGGAGTCGGTATTTCTTATGTGTAACTGTCTCCCGGAAGATCGGGTGAAGTATTCGGCTGCGTTGTTTCAGGACGTGGCATTGACTTGGTGGAATGGTATTACCCAGAACATGGGTATTGGGGAGGCATATGCTATGCCATGGGAGAACTTTGTGCAGTTGCTGAAGCGGGAGTATTGCCCGAGGGAAGAGGTACAGAAGCTGGAGCATGAGGTGTGGAACCTCAAGATGACTGGGTCGGAAATCGAGAAGTATACGGTTAGGAGGAATGAGTTGGCAGTGCTATGTCCCGATTTGCACGTGCCAGAGTATCGCAAGATTGAACATTATGTCTCAGGGTTGGTGCCGGAAATTGCAGGGTTAGTGGCTGCTGGGAATCATCCTACTTATGCGGAGGTAGTTCGATCGGCACATAGGATGACTAATTTAAAGGTGAATGAAGGGATTTTGCCGGCGAAAGGTTCGACTGCTAAGACTCCAGAGAACAATAAGCGCAAGTGGGAAAACGACGGGAAAGGGTCTGGGTTTGTGCAGCAGGGTAAAAAGTTTGATAATGGGGGTTCATCGTCTTCGGGTAATAAGCAGGGTGGTTATGCGGGAAAACTGCCCAAATGCAACAAGTGTGGACGCCATCACCAAGGGAACTGCGACAGTAACCGTTGTCACCGCTGCCAGCGAACAGGCCACTATGCTAAAGATTGTCGGGTTACACTTCCATCGACTCAGGCTCCGACCAACAGTTCTGCTCCGACTACTCAGGGTACTACAGGGAAACAAGGGTGCTACAACTGCGGTGACACTGGGCATTACAAGAAGGATTGCCCAAAACTGAAACAGGGTGGAAACAACGGGAATGGTAACAACGGGGGCGGCGGCAGAAATGCACGTGCCTTCGTCATTGGAGCTGCTGAGGCTAGGCAGGACCCTGATACAGTCACCGGTACGTTTCTTCTCAATAATCACTCTGTTAGCGTGTTGTTTGATTCTGGTGCCGACAAGAGTTTTGTATCCATGAATGTTAGTCGACTGCTAGATGTAGTATCTGTACCATTAGAGACCAAGTATATTATTGAGTTGGCTGACGGTAAAACGATTGAAGCTACTAGTATTCTTCGGGAGTGTCAGTTAGAGTTGTCGGGTTTATCGTTTCCCATCGATCTTATGCCGGTACCATTGGGTAGTTTTGACGTGGTAGTAGGAATGGATTGGTTATCTTTGTATCGCGCGGAGATCGTCTGTTACGATAAGGTTATTCGGATTCCTCTCCCTGATGGAGAATTTCTTTCTGTGTACGGTATCAAGGGTGGTGTTTCGCTAAACATCATCTCTAGCATGAAAGCCCTTAAGTGTCTTCGAAAGGGTTATCCAGCCGTATTGGCGCTTTTATCTGTTTCCTCCAGTGATGAGAAGAAGATTGACGACATTCCGGTGGTACGCAAGTTTCTTGATGTTTTTCCCGATGATTTATCTGGTCTTCCTCCTCATCGTCAAGTCGAGTTCGGTATTGATCTCGTACCAGGGGCTGCTCCTATTGCTCGGGCCCCCTACCGTCTTGCACCTCCCGAGATGCAGGAATTGTCTAGCCAGTTGCAGGAACTCTTGGACAAGGGTTTCATCCGGCCAAGTTCTTCCCCTTGGGGAGCCCCGATTTTATTTGTCTAGAAGAAGGATGGGAGTTTCCGATTATGTGTAGACTACAGAGAGCTGAACAAGTTGACCGTCAAGAACCGTTATCCTCTTCCACGTATCGATGATCTATTCGACCAGCTTCAGGGTTCTAGTTATTATTCCAAGATCGACTTGAGGTCCGGTTATCACCAGCTGCGCGTCAGGGAGGCTGACGTTGCAAAGACTGCTTTTCGAACACGTTATGGCCATTTCGAATTCTTGGTCATGCCTTTCGGTCTCACGAACGCACCGGCGGTTTTCATGGACTTGATGAACCGCGTCTGTAAACCATATCTGGATAAGTTCGTCATTGTATTTATTGATGACATTCTGATCTACTCCAAGAACGAGACCGAACACGGCGAACATCTGCGGTTAGTTTTGGAACTCTTGCGACGGGAACAACTTTACGCCAAGTTCTCAAAGTGTGACTTTTGGTTACGCGAAGTTCAATTCCTAGGACATGTGGTTAATGAACTAGGAATTCATGTCGATCCAGCAAAAATCGAAGCGATCAAAGACTGGGGAGCACCAAAGACGCCAACTGAGGTGCGGCAATTTCTAGGCCTTGCGGGCTATTATCGTCGTTTCATTCAGGGGTTCTCGAAGATTGCTCAACCCCTCACCACTCTCACTCAGAAGGATAAGAAGTTCGACTGGGGTGAATCACAAGAGTCCGCGTTTGAGGAACTAAAGTCTAAACTGTGTTCTGCTCCTATTCTGTCTTTACCGGAGGGTCCTGATGATTTTGTCGTTTACTGTGATGCTTCCATTCATGGACTCGGTTGCGTGTTGATGCAACGCGAGAAAGTGATTGCGTATGCTTCTCGTCAGCTCAAAGTGCACGAGAAGAACTACACAACCCATGACTTGGAGTTGGGTGCCGTGGTATTCGCGTTGAAAATTTGGAGACATTACTTGTACGGTACCAAATGCACCATCTACACCGATCACAAGAGTCTCCAACACATTTTCGACCAACAACACTTGAACATACGGCAGCGCCGTTGGATTGAACTTTTGAACGACTATGATTGTGCTATTAAGTACCATCCTGGCAAGGCGAATGTTGTAGCAGACGCCTTGAGCAGGAAGGAATCTTCTAAACCTCGTCGCGTTCGGGCGTTGCAGCTCACTATTCATTCATCGTTACCTGATCAACTCCGTTCTGCCCAATTGGAAGCTTTGAAGGAGGAAAACCTTAAAGCTGAAACTATGCACGGTGCCGACAAGCACCTAGAGCGAAGGCCTGATGGCCTGCACTATTTCGCAGAACGCATATGGGTTCCTTTATTCGGGGGACTACGGGAGCTTGTCCTTGATGAGGCTCATAAGTCCCGGTATTCTATTCATCCTGGTTCGGATAAGATGTACCAAGATCTAAAGGTGCTGTACTGGTGGCCAAACATGAGGTCGGACATAGCCTCATACGTGAGCAAATGCTTGACCTGTGCTAAGGTCAAAGTGGAATACCAGAAACCGTCGGGTCTCCTACAACAACCTGAAATTCCGGAATGGAAATGGGAACGGATTACTATGGATTTTGTCACACAACTTCCAAAGTCACCAAGCGGGAACGACAAGATATGGGTGATTGTCGATCGGTTAACGAAATCAGCCCATTTTCTTGCTATTAAGGAGACCGACACTATGGATCGTTTGGCTCGTCTTTACTTGAAGGAGGTTGTTTCTAAGCACGGGGTACCTGTTTCTATCATCTCGGATCGTGACTCCCATTTTACTTCTCACTTCTGGAAGTCTTTGCACAAGGCTTTGGGTACCCAACTAGACATGAGTACGGCTTACCATCCACAGACTGACGGTCAGAGTGAGCGTACGATTCAAACATTAGAAGACATGCTGCGGGCATGTGTGATCGATTTTGGCAAGGGTTGGGAAGCTCATCTGCCGTTGGTAGAATTCTCGTACAACAACAGTTATCACACGAGCATCAAGGCTGCTCCGTTCGAGGCACTGTACGGACGGAAATGCCGCTCTCCTCTTTGTTGGGCTGAAGTGGGTGAGAGTCAACTCACTGGGCCTGAACTAGTGTACGAAACTTCGGAAAAGATCGTACAGATTCGGAATCGGTTGGCGGCGGCACGGGACCGGCAAAAGAGTTATGCTGATCAGCGTCGCAAACCACTGGAGTTCCAAGTTAATGACAAGGTACTTCTAAAAGTCTCACCGTGGAAGGGCGTCATACGCTTTGGGAAGCGTGGCAAACTCAATCCGCGATATGTCGGCCCATTTACGATTCTGGAACGGATTGGGCCGGTGGCATATCGACTTGATCTACCGACGGAGCTCGGTAACGTACATAACGTCTTTCACGTGTCAAACTTGAAGAAGTGTCTGGCTGACGAGTCTCTCATCGTTCCACTAGAAGAGATCAAGGTTGATGATCGTCTTCGGATTGTGGAAGAACCTGTGGAGATCCTTGATTACAAGATTCGTAGCCTACGTCACAGCAAGATTCGTATCGTTAAGGTTCGGTGGAACTCGAACCGGGGACCGGAATATACGTGGGAACGGGAGGATCAGATGAAGTCTAAGTATCCTCATCTCTTTCCTAAGGAAGCGTTCGAGTCGAGACATGTCTCATCGGCAGCTGAATGAATCTCGGGTCGAGATTCCTTTTAACGTGGGGATGATGTGACACCTCGGGTAAATCTCTCTTTTGATTTCTACTCTCTATTGATTTCTATCTGTTTGTTTATTCCCTTCGTTGTTTCTTTTGTTACTTACGCAATTTTCGGGACGAAAATTCTTTTAACGTGGGGATGATGTGACACCTGGCAAATTCGGGTTAACAACGTTGTCTAGATGAAAGTCTACCTTAGCGAGTCACGCGTATATTGTACTTAACTGGGTTAGTTAAGTCGGGTTATGGTTCGGGAACTATTAGTTAGTCTAGAAGATCATTGGATGTTAGTCTAGAGGTTCATTAGATGTCGGTCCTTAACCAAGTGTACAAACGGTGACGATTTGTAGGATCGTCAGGGCATACGGAACGTACGAGTCTCGAGTCCCGGGAATTGGTGAACGAGTGTAAATACGTGTATTTACTTGTGTTATGTGTTTACAATCATTATGTGACTTGTCGGTACATGAATATGCATTAACATATGTTAAAACGGGGTTTAACGCGCAAAACACACAAAGGGAACCCCTACAGGCGATTAGGAAGCCTAATCGCCCATAGGGGAGGCGAGTAGGGCACAGTAGACGCGAGTAGGAGGCTACTCGTGTGTTCTTAGGGGCGATTAGGCCCAATCCCATGCGATTAGCAGCCCTAATCGCATGTAGCTGCTGCATACTCGCCTATAACGTGCTGGACGACTAGAAACGCCTATAAATACAACACTTAACCTCCTAAACTCACTAATATTAACCCTAGTCGTCCCATAACCGCCCCAAACACTTAAACAACCTCTGGAAGGCGATTTTGATCAAAAACACAAGGTTTCAAGGTCTAATCATCATCCTTTTGCAATTTCAAGGTTTAATTCTCATCCATAATACTTTGTAAATGTTTTTAATCAATCCCTAATAGTCCAGACCTGTTCATAAACGAAAAAGCTTTCTGAAAATCGTCAATAAGAGTTATTAATCGGATTATAACTAATAAACATGCGTTATGGGTATGTATGATTAGAAAGATAGGATTTTTATGAATCTTGATGATGTTTTGATGTGTTATCATGCTAGGTCAGAATTAATATTGTTAGTATGATGATAGAGATCTCAGTAATTGAATAATAGGGTTATGATTACATGCGTTAATTGAATGTTGCATGCTATGTGTATGTGTTTGGATTGCTATGGTGGCATGCAGGACTGATTTTACGAGGATGAACGAAGGGTTTTGGGTTAAACATGTTTAGGATAGTGTTTGGGATGATATTGGGTAGTTACACACGCTCTGGATCTGATTTGGAGCGTTAAACGCGCGAAAAACCGGAACAGCAAGGTTACAGGCGATTAGCCTTGCTAATCGCATGTAACAGGGGCGAGTAGACCCCCACTCGCGTGTAATAAGGGCGAGTAGGCCTACTCGCCTGGCTACAGGGGCGAGTAGCCCAATCGTGTGGTCCCAAGGGCGAGTAGCCCTAATCGCCTGCCTTATGGGGCGATTAGCCCTAATCACGTGACATTTCATGCGATTAGCCTCCCTAATCGCGTGTACTGCTGTTGTAAGTGTATATTAGCATACCGAGACCTGATTTGACATGTAGTAACATGCTAGGAAACCCGTAACATGTCTAATAACTTGGTAACATATATTTGGATGTATTTCGGTGATACGTGAACTAGGTGCTATAATTTGTGGTGTGCTAACGTATGTTAAGTATACTTGCGTTATTGTATGTTTTGGAGCGTAAACATAACACGGGGAGTCTCGGGTCACCAATGGGATGTCGAGTCTTGTACTTTGGGTCAGTTAAACAGTCACGGTGTTTTTCAAACGAACTTGGTTATGGTCTGGACATCTAGGGACTAATTAACCTGCGGGTTATTAGTCTAAGTACTTGTAACTGTCGTATGTTAGGTCGCCACTGTACGGGACTAACATAGCAGCTGAGTTTACTCGGGATTAGGAGTAAAGCAACTTAAGGTGAGTTTACGGCCCCTCTTTTAAACTGGTTTTATACTTTCGGGGGAGAAAACATGTGTTAAAACGATTGCTTGGTAAATTCTGTCATACTATGGGTTCTAACGTATACTACACGATCTTTGGAAGTCCCGGGGGGAACCATGAATGTGCGGGTTTGCACAACGGGGAAATGTGAATAGCGCTATTGGGAGTGACCAACCCCGCTCGTCGGCTTGGAGGGCCGGGCGAGTGCATATTGTCTCAAACAGGAACAACAGGAACATTTGGAACTATTCGGGCACAAAACTGGTATTCGAGTTAGTAATGGTTTTCCAATCGTGGTAGTAACAAAACGTACGCCTAGCTAGCGTATACTGGTTTTCTATTTGTTATAGTATGGACAGGTGAACTTGGTACTTGAACTGCAAACCTGTAAACTCACCAGCATTTTTGTGCTGACGTAAACTTTTACATGTTTTCTCAGGTCGCTAAGGTAGCATATGGAACTAGGGCGCACGCGTCTGCACGGCGTCTAGATAGAGTTGCATGATTTCATAAACATTGAACTTTGGTTATTTATGTTGAACTTTATTTTGAATAAGCTTCCGCTGTAAACGGGATTTTAAAACTATGTTTTGGTATTGCATTAATTACATTTAGACTTGTTTATTGTGATCGTTGGTTTGGATCCTGGTTTGTCATGCGCCTCGCGGTAAAACTCCGCAAGTGGATTTTGAGGGTGTGACAGATTCATTGAAATGCCAGGCCGCCCAGCGGTTAATGATTTGACAGGTCATAGATACACAAAATAACACAAGCAAACACACATAAGAATTGCTATTTTAGTAAAAGGAAATATAAACTTGATAGTAAGTACATGAGTCACCCCGAAATATAAAATAGTAAAAAAGGGAAAGATATACTCACAGTTTGCGAAAACAATCAAAATCCACTTAAGCGGTTGTGAGCTAAGTAGTGAGAATTCCGAGGAATTCAACCTATAACGTATATAAATACTAGTAAGGTAAAGTCTACAAAGTCTAAGGTATCTAGGGTCTAAGGCATTAGGGTTTGCTAAGTCGATTTGAGGAATTAGAGTTTTTATGATTAGTCGAATTAATGTAAAAGTTGTATATTAAAAATAATATACCAAAGTTTGTAATATGATTTAGGTAATATAATTATTACCGATTAAATATTTAGATAACAATATGTTTGAATAATTAAGACAACATAATTTAGTTAGTTACTTTAACTAAATTAAAATAATACGATATCCATAAATATATAAATAAATAATTTTTGTGTTACACAACGATTCAACAAAAAAATAATTAAGACATTAAATCATACGAGTATTTCTATTTTATAAGAAAATCATTTATAAAATAGATGTTAAAATTTGTATAAATAAATAAATGTTTTATTATGTCTAACTAAACGTAAATAAGACTAATAATACTATACGTGATCCAAAAATATTTATTTTATAGAAAAATGGATGATTTCTGATGTAAACATATTAGAATAATTTTCCCATAATTTATATGAACTTATTTATATTTAAAACTGATTTAATGAGATTAAATCATGTTTAAATGATTAAAATGGGAAAATTAATAAAAATAAATGTTTTCTTGACCAATAATTTTTATTTCAGTTGAGAATGGTTAAAAATAATTACTCAAAAAGTTTGAGATTAAAATCATTAAAAATGAATTTTTTATCAATTATTTATGATTAAAACAATTTAATTCAATAAAAATATAAAAATAAAACATTTTTCAGAAAATAAAAATGTGGAAATGTTCTTTATGATGTCAAGAAGCTACACCTAAATTTTCATAATTTTTGGGCAAAAGATGAATTTATTATGAATATTATAAGTTCTATGTATTAATAATGATTATTTTACATAAAGAAATAGTAAATAAAATAAAAAAAAACAAATCAGAAAAGAAAAAGGAGAGGGATGCCTGGGTTCGAACCCGGATCCTCTACCTTGGATAATCAAGATTAAACCACTACACCATAGCATGTTATGTTGATTTATTGGAATGTTTAATATATATAAACAATAACCCTTATTCATCTTCTTCCCCAAATCACCTATAAACCCTAACCCTATGTTTAAAATCAATAATACAACCCTGACAACAATAACGATTTAGAACAGAGGGCTTTTAACTAGAAACGAACAAGGAATAAAACGGCACCATTAAATCGGACTTACAATCGCGTTTTCGGACCGAACAAGAAGGAAAAGAAACCGGGTCTTAGGGGCCGATTAGTGTGTCTCTGGACGCGTTTGATCTTCGTTTTGTAGTGGGTTATGTCGTGTGAAGATGCAGGAACATTTTGGCATCAAGAATATATAATGATTTCGAGTTAAACATGGGTTTTAATGCCCGTTTAAAAACCGGCGGTTACACCTTGAAAAACCCGCTTTAAACTCTTTAAAAACGCGTTAAAGATTGAAGTTAATAATGGAATTCGATAGCTAAAGGTGGAGAAAACGGTTTAGAACCTTAATTCGCGTAAAAAACGCTTGTTTTTGAGTTCTGCCGGAAAAAATGGCCGCCGCCGGTGGTTTGGCCGGAAAAACGGCCGGAAATTCAGGGGAGGGGAATTTTTTTTTTTTGAAAGTTTCAGCTTTGGCAAGAATGGTCCCTCATGTTGTAACTAGGTTAATTTTATTAAATTTTTGTTACTTTTTCCTTTATAAAAACTTAACCAAGTAACTAAATTAACCTATAATGTTTTTAAAACTTTATAAAACTCTCTAAAACTTGAAATTTTTATAACATCCATTGCGTAGACGTTTCGAAGTACGTATTTGACTAAAACCTATACCCGATCCATAATAAATATATATATATATATATATATATATATATATATATATACTGTTCTAAAATTAAATTTGAAAACGACGAAACTTATAGGGACTATAATGAAAATATTTCAAGGGTTATTTTTGTAAATTTGACGAAAGACGAGGGTGACGGATGTCACACCCACCCTCACCCCCACCCCCACCACCATCCCCCAACACCAGACTACCCCCATCCCCATCCCCCAACACCAGGCTACCCCCACCCCCTACCACGAGACTTCCCCAACTGAGGGGGACTTGGAAGCCCTTAGGGAGATTGAGGAGGAGGAACTCTACTGGAGCCGACCTACCCCTCCTCGTGAGTACTACTACTTCCCCTCGGATGCGAGATCCGATGGACGTGATAGCTCACGTTCCGTCTCACCCGAGTACATCACCCTCCCCGGGGAATGGGACAACTACTCTCCATAGTGGAGAAAATTAGGATTAATAAGTAATTTAGGAATTTAGGAAGTGTGTAACTTTTTTTTTTAATATTAGTTGTAATTTTTTTTAATATCAGTTGTGTGTTTTTAATATTTACTTGTGTGTTTTTATTATTATTTGTAATTTCTTTTATATTTATTTGCATTTTATTTCAATTATTTTGAATTAAAAGATTAAAAAAAAATCAAAAAATCAACCAATCACAATCAGGGGCTTTATAAATAAAGCCCCACCACTACACCCCTTTTTCAGTTTCTCTTTCCATGCTGACTCAGCAGCCACGTGGACCAATCAGAAAGGGGGGCTTTATATATAAAGCCCCCCACTACGCATGGTCTAAAACATCAATCTTTTTAGTATTATGCTATCAGACCATGCGTAGTGGGGCTTTATAAATATAAAGCCCCTGAATGTGATTGGTCCACGTGGCTGCTGAGTCAGCATGGAGAGAGAAACTGAAAAAGGGGTGTAGTGGTGGGGCTTTATTTATAAAGCCCCTGATTGTGATTGGTTGATTTTTATATATTTTTTTAATCTTTTAATTCAAAATAATTAAAATAAAATGCAAATAAATATAAAAAAATTACAAATAATAATAAAAACACCCAAGTAAATATTAAAAACACACAACTGATATTAAAAAAAATTACAACTAAAATTAAAAATAAAAGTTACACACTTCCTAAATTCCTAAATTACTTATTAATCCTAAATTACTTATTAATATTCCTAAATTACTTATTAATCCTAATTTTCTCCACTATGGAGAGTAGTTGTCCCATTCCCCGGGGAAGGTGATGCACTCGGGTGAGACGGAACGTGAGCTGTCCCGTCCATCAGATCTCGCATCTGAGGGGAAGTAGTAGTACTCACGAGGAGGGGTAGGTTGGCTATAGTAGTACTCCTCCTCCTCAATCTCCCTCAGGGCTTCCAAGTCCCCCTCAGTTGGGGAAGTCCCATGGTCTTGGGGGATGGGGATGGGGGTAGTTTGCTGTTGAGGTATGGGGGTGGGGGTGGGGGTGGGGGTGTAACACCCCAACCGATGGCGGAATCATCGAGGTGTCACGTAGTGACGATTGTTCAAAAGCTCATGGTACTAAAATGTAAATATATTATCATTGAATATTGTTTTACAACATGTGAAATTAAATGCAAGACAACAAATAAAGATAATTGATTGATTTAATCTAAGTCCAAAGTCCTATGTGAAGCGTCAAGCAGCTCATCCTGAAACATGCACGAAAATAATTTTGTCAACATATGATGTTGGTGAGTACTACTTAGTTTTGTACATATAGTATAAGTTTTGAAAAGTAGTACAATTCATGTGTCTAGCATCACCAAGGCATTATGTAAACACGCAAGTAACCAAACAAGACAAAGATCACATGTAAAGTTGTACAATGTAATTGATAATGAGCACCTCAACACGTGTGAGTCTAAAAGAGCACCATAACACAAAGTTATGTCTAAATGAGCACCGTAACATAAGTTACGTCTGAGTGTAAAGAGCACCATAACATAAGTTATGTCTAAATGTATGATTTTGTATGTAAGCTACGTTCATGTTCAAGCATAAGCACAAAGATAAACAAGACACGTATATGAATTGTAAATGAATAAAAATGTATGTGTAAATGAATATGGAAGCTTTGTATAGTTGTGCATGAATCACCCCAAAAATTGTAAAAGCGAAAAAGGGGATAAGTAATACTCACTGTTCACGTAGTAACTTGAATTTGGACTGGACAACGAAATATGAACTTGAGATTTCTCCCAAATGATTAACCTAAAGTAATTGATAATGTGTGAGTGAAATAACTCTAGGCTACATGTATTCCTAGGGCTTCGAATTGGGGATAATGTTTATTTGTTTATTAAACAAATTGTTTATTAATTATGAGAAATTTAATGAATAAATAAACAAAAGTCTTTTTGTAAAATTTTAAGTTGAATAAAGTCACAACATAAGGTTTTAAGTATGAAAATAATTTTTATAAAATTATTTTCTTGAAAATAGAATATTTAATCTAATTATTTCAAATTGTCAAAATACGACTTTAATATCTAAAAATATTAAAATCAAATAATTTCTGAATGAAAAATTGTATTTCAGTTCCAGATAGTTAGAAATAATTTATGTAAAATTTTGGTGCAAAAATATTGTAAAATGAATTTATTATGAATTATTTATGATTAAAACTAACAAAAATTGATTAAAAATATTAAATAAATGATTTTTCTGAAATAAAAATCATTTCTGAAAAGCTTAATGTTATAAAAGCTTAGGATAATTTTTGTGGAAATTTATAAGATTGTTTTGATATATAAATGGATTTTTACAAATATAATGGTATAAAAATGATTTAATTATTATAAATATTAAATAAATGAATTTCAGAAAAATAAAAATTGTAGATAAAGCTTTTAACTCAGATTTTATAAATATAATTTTTTTAGAATTTATAAAATAGTTTTAATATTTATGAATGAATTTATAAGTTTAAAAGGTAAAATATATATATGTTGGTTTTGTTTGTTTATAACAATAAAAAGAAACAGAAAAGAATGGCAGTAGCCGGACTCGAACCCGGGTACTCAAGGTTATAGCCTATGGTCACAACCACTTGGCCTAGGCCTGTGGTTGTGATAATCCCGTCTAATAATAATTATATACACAACATGAAATTGAGTTTATCCCCAAATTTATATCATACGAGCCCTAGATTTGCAATTGATTAAATCACACAATGTTAACCCAATTAATCATGGGGTAAACATTGTGTGTAGGCCGATAAATGAAACCCACGATTGAAATTATACTTACAATGCAGAATTGAAGACTAACGAGTGGTCAAAGCAAAAGTCAAACAACGAGCTTGATTAT
Organism: Ambrosia trifida; assembly: GCA_028751855.1. Lineage (NCBI taxonomy): Eukaryota > Viridiplantae > Streptophyta > Magnoliopsida > Asterales > Asteraceae > Ambrosia > Ambrosia trifida. Next base: position 36,763,339 of record CM054132.1, on the reverse strand, counting down.
AACAATTAGAGTGTTACAGAGAGAATGGGAGGTTGAGAGAGAGTTGTGAGCGAGTTGTGAATGATTTGTGGTGTTCAATTTATAGTGATAGGGTCTGGTTCGTCAAATTGGAAAGCTTGACCCGTTATAATTAGTTCACGCGTAAAGGCTTGATTTGGTATCAATTGATTGTTAGTCAACGCGTATCTTAGTCGTGATGGACCGGAATTCGTGTAATGTTGCCATATGTGAAACAATTACAATTAATTGTGATGATTTGGCTTGGTCAAAAGAAAGAAGAAAGAGAGAAAAAAAAAAAAAAATAAAAACTTACGCTGCTGCTGCTGCACGTCGAGGGGAAAAAGAAAAAGGAAGGCGAAAATGTGTTTAAGTATAATTAGAGTTGGATTAATTCCAACTGAATGGGGTGGTCCAGGTGGTGAAACGTGTGTGCGTGTGTGGAGTTGATCCGGGTTCGATCCCCGGCAGGAACAATCTTTTTTTTTGTTTTGTTTTTAACATAGACACAAGGGGAGGAGGTTTGGGCTGGATGGTTGGGCCGCCCCTCCTGGGCTCAGCAAGGCCCAAGTCTGATCTAATAAGGGGAAAGGGAAGAGTGGTTGGGCTTGGACTTGGTTGTGTTGGGTTGGTTTAGAGATGGTAAATAAAAATGCATATATATATTAAAATCTGAATTTTATTTTTATTATTATTATTATTATTATTATTATTATTATAAATATATATATATATATATAATGAAAAAGTGACGGATGTCACAGGGGGTAGGGGTAGTCTGGTGTTGGGGGACTGAAGCAGCCCAGGGGGTAGGGGGCGACAACATTAGTCGCTCCATTTGTTGCTGGGCCATGACATAATCCATAGCCCAGACCAATTCCTCATCCGTCCAGTCATCATCGGCAGGAGGATGAGGAGGAAAGGTTGGTTGTGCAGCAGCAGCAGGAGGGGGATATAACCAATGTTGTGGAGGAGGAGGAGGAGGATAAATAGGAGGTTGTGGAGCAGTAGGAGGAGGAGATGAGGAGAATGGTAGTCTCCGGGGACGGCCCCGTCCCCTGGGATACCGACGAGAGTACTGTCGGAGGTTAGAGGAGGATGAGCCTCCTGGTTGAAAACCAGACATATTATGGTTTGAGGAGGAGGATGAGGAATTGGAGGTGTGGTTGATAAATCTGATTTGGTTACCTATTTATAGGGTTAGCAAATTTTGAAATTCAAACGGTTTGGGGGGAAAACGTTTGAAATTCAAATTTTGAAATTTAAACGGTTTGGGGGGGAATTTTGAATTTCAAACGGTTTGGAACAGTAACCGTTTAAAATTTAAAATTTTCAATTATTAATATTATTATCATGTTTATTATTATTATTATTATGTTTATTATTATTATTATTTAAAAAAAAAAAAGTTGACCTTTGACCTTGCCACATGGCAAGGTCTGATTGGATGGAAACATATGCATCAGGCGTTATAAATATAAAGCCCCAACCCCAAATCAGCATATAGCGCCCCCCTGTAGCGGTGTGGGGGCGCTATTTTTGAAAATAAAGCCCCAATGGAGCCCCACTACGGGTGGTCTCATCATTTGGATGCGTGTATACAATGACCATCGATTATTTTAGAATATGTAAATGGTTTTTTTAAAAGGAAAAATGAATTTTAATAATCATACCTTTTGTGTTTGACCGATAATTAGGGATGAACATATAGCCCTGAATACCGAATTGATACCGTACTGAACCAAGGGTGTTCGGTATCGGTACCCACATTTAGACGTTTTCGGTTTCGGTATTTTCAGTATCGGTACGGGATCGGTATGGTATCAGTATATTAAGGTAAAATACCGATACCATATCGGTATCGTACCGATACCGAATCGATACCGTACCGTACCGTATGTTTTCAGTATCGGTATTAGGTTTTAGGAGTTTTCGGGATCGGTATCGGTTGGTACCGATACCGTTCCGAGCTCATCCCTACCGATAATAATCTGACATGGGTTTATTCCTTCCACCAATCTCACATTTTCAATATTTTTCTCTCACTGGTTATTTGTTAACTCAGACTAATCCTAAGCATTGATTGATGCATTTATACCTATTGTCTGTTCTGGAGTAGGCGTTTTCTTAGTTATTAAGGCGATCCCAATTGATTGGGAAAATCCGTTCAATTGTGGTTGGACACGCTTCATAGGCTACCATTTTGTTAAGTCATTTTTACCTTTCCTTATGAAAGTTTGTCGAGACTTAAGGCGTTACCTCTTCATATATAGTATTCGGGTTAAATATTAACCATTAATGAATAAAATACATTAACTAAAATAAATAATTCAGCTTACATTAGCTCTTCAAGTTAAGATGTTGCTTCCCAAATATTCGACCCGACCAAGACAGATTTGTGTAAAAAAACAATAATTGTTAAAAAAAAATAAAATAAATAAGAAATCAGCCCTTCAATTTCGGGCCAAAGTGTTTAACCATCCAACCCGAATCAATTTCCCATCAACTCAGCAAGTCGGGTCGGGTCAACTAAATTCCCACCGGTTGCCACGTCACATATCTATCTTATCCTTTCGTCTCACTTTATTAAATTAACATCCCATCCTTATTACATTCCTTCCGTCACCGATCGGATTAAACTCCGACGACGGTGATATATTATTAATAATATTAATAATAATAATAATAATATTAATCAACTGATCAAATAATGGATACTCAACATGCCTTCACTAATCTCACAACCTTCATCACCAAACCTTTTACAATCCAAACATTCGTCGACATATTATTATCTTCAATCCCGATATGGACGGCGGTTATACTCGGAGTATTAATCGGATGGTTCTGGACACCACGCTGGACCGGAGTTCTTCTCCTAGGGTTCCGGTCCAAGTTGCGCGGGTTTGTTTGGACCGCTCCACCTGGATTCGGTGCTCGTAGGTTATGGATTGCGTTTACTGCTCTCTCTGCGTTTTCTGTTGGCCGTAGGATGTGGTTTAAGTTACGACAGAAGGAGCCGTACGGTCATCAAAGAAGTAGCGTTGATGTTAATGTTAATGCTAATGTTAAGTGCGTGTTATTTTTTATTATTTCTTTTTTTTATTTTTTTTATTTATTATTATTATTTTTATTTGTTGTTATATGTAGGTTATATATATATTTGCTCCCAATGATAAACATAATATGTGAATTATGAAAACAATAAGAGAAGATAAATTGAAGTAGGTGTTGTTGCTCTGGTTTGTTGTTGCCTAACCGTGTGTTGATTCAGTCAGGTGGAAATAATGACGGTGAACGCGTTGTTAGGACGTTTAAATAATGACGGTTGAGTTGTCACACGGATTAAACAATGTGTTCACCGTCGTTATTTACATGTCCGAACAATGCGTTCGCCTGTCATTGTTTCCACTAGACTGGATCAACGCACCATTAGGCTACAACGCACCGGAACAACAACACCTATTGCATTTTATGTTCTCTTATTGCTTTCATAATTTAGTTTAGGTATTTAGAACTCTTGATTGCTCTAGTTAGGGTTTTGAATTGCTTATTTATAGGTTTGTACTTTGTCGCTAGTGTGCTTGAATCGTGCAGCTGTAGGAAGAGAATTGAGATAGTATGATTTGAATGTATAATGTTGGTTAGGTGATTATTAATGAGTTATCGGATTCGGATTTGCAATTTTGCAATTACTTGTTACCTTTGAAGCAAAAACTTCTTAGTTGTTCAGAATTAAAGTGGTTTTTAGATATATTTTCTGGATCTTTACCAGCTTTCTTGTACCGGATGAGGATTACGATATTGAAAGTTTGGATTTACGAGATAACAGATATGTTAAGAAGTTAGTCGGTTACTTTGGCCTTGTTTTGGTGGTAAGCATATGCAAAGGAAGCAGGTTGTAGATAGCATGATCCACTAGCTTATATTTTAGTCGAACAGAGTTTTACGATACTAGCTCTATAAATTTACTATTATATTCTAGTTCTATCTAGGTAACTTCTTTATAGTGTGAAACTTTGAAAGTTATCTTTAAGGTTAATCATGCCATGATTAGATTGTCATAGTAAAATACTTGGATGCTTGTACATGATGATTTTGTATTTGTGTAACCTATTTATGTGTGCTTCTGTCTTATTTATGGAGTCTTTAAACTTACTTATTCTTGACTATTGTTAGATTGCGATTTGTAAATGTTTCATAGTTGGGCCTTAAGTTTTTAATAGCATAAAGCATCTGATATTTATAATAAGCACACTATTTACACTACATTTTCTGTGTTTTAAATGCTTTTTTGTATTCTTTTTTTCATTCATACGCTTCAAAATATGCTTGGAGAGATGGAGAAGTATTAGTTGGTTTAATTGTGCTTGATGCCATGCCAGCTAAAACTTTTTTATAAGTGCATAACAGATATAAGAGGTGTTTTAGCTTAATCAGTAGAATTAGTAGCTTCTATGTAAGCAAAATCTGACAGAAGAGTGATTTTTCGTCACCAAGAACTTGGCTGAGCTTTTGCTTACTCAGTTGCCCAAAAAATGCAAGCTTTATTATGGTACTAGCAGTGCAGTCTTTGTTTACTCCTTTCCCGATGCTAAACTTATCTGTTACATACGTTTGATTTCACAACTCACAAATCTATTGTGAATGTATATTCTATCATTCGTGAGAATAGTAGGAGATATAGGATTTAGAGTATTTTAGGCTATTAAATAATAGAGATATTTAATATTATCAGGAACGTAATTCTTGTAGTTAATGTCAAAAAGGCTTTTGTGTTTCATTTAACTGCCAAAAATGCTAGGTTTATTATGGTATTAGCTGTGCATTCTTTGTGTTTGCCTTTTCTATGCTAATCTTTTGTCAGTTACATACATTTGCTTATTTGAATATTTGATTTCATTACTTTTCTCAGAGAATTCTTATCTTAATGAAAATGGATTTTTTTTTATGGTCAAGAAAGATAATTATATACCGCTGATTGCTGAAGTTGAAGTCATTAGAGTTAGGCTTCTATATATATTATGTTCATCTTTGGCTCTGCTACAAATGTCTGGTCAAATTTTCTTGCACGAACTTTTAGATTTTTTTCTTTTCAGCAATTTGGATTTTTATTTTCATTTGAAAGAATTATAATGATCATGTTAAGACTTATGCATTGCTCACTGCATAGATAAATGTTATTGTTTAGTTTCCTTTAGTGTGTTTACAGTATTATTATCCTAACTGGCTAGCTGTAAAGGATGTCAGCTGTGATAGGTTAATTAGGTGTTGTATTATTTTTACATGCTTGCTTTAAAATTAATGTTCTTGTGTCACAAATGGACCAGCACATGTTAATTACTCAATTCCAGCAAATCACCTAATTATCTCCATTCACAGGTGCAGCACTGTAAATTCAGCGGGAGATCATGATGTTATCACAGAGAAGGATCTAGAATATCTGTTGCATCTTCTTGATGGAAAGGATGCTGTTTGGCATAATATGATTGAACGCTCTACCACCAACATGGCTTGTCAAGCTTGGCGTTATGAGCCTGAGGTATGTGTTGACTGTTGACATTGATTTCTGGGCCAGGTTGACCTATAACCCTTTTTTAAAATCTTTTTATATCAGCCAAGTTGACCTATAACACTTGTTAGCATGCGAATATGATACAAAACTGCTTATCTTAATTCTTAAGGATAGACGGATAGTATAATTGTTTACATAGAATGATTTCAATGGTTTTATGTATCCAAGTTCTGATTTAGATGACTTTCAGCTTGTTTCTTTAATGAGCTAATTGTTTAGTTTACCTGTTCGACTAAGAGACAAAGCACAACCCGTATTAACCCATTCATAAGTAGATAGATTGAACTTTGAAGTTTCCACCTCTATATGCCACACTCATCTTGTATACATTATATTGATGGTCATTAAACATCTTGTCGCATGACGTTCTAGTTGTCATTTGGAATTTAGCTTTTAACTCTAAAAGAGTTCTTTGAAGATATGCCTTCTCAATGCATGATATTTGGATATCAAAACACGAAAGAGCTTCAATACCTATATTTCAAGTTGCATGTATGAACAGAATTTACTTCTATTTGGAATACCCATGCCTACATGTGTTAGATTTTCCCTGCATTAAGTTCTATTGCTTATACTGGTATTAACATTTTGTATTTAAGTTGATATTTTTAAACAAACCGGTACGATCAAAGATCAACATGAATTTTTAATTTTTTAAAAGATCATTAGCCTCTTAATGAGGCTCTTAACCATTCAATGCTCAACATTCAGCGCGTTTGTTTCAACCTTTGAATGGAATGGCTAAGGCTGAATCATTAAGACTTGGGATGTTGCTGAACCATTAAGCACTGAATCATTAAGCACTGAACTAGGCTGAACCTTAATGAAACTCTCATACCAATGTGGGACAAGAAAACTAACCATTAAGAGGTCCAACTTAATGATTCAGCACTTAACCGTAAAGACCTCTTAACCATTCAGACCTCTTAATGATTCAGCACTTAATCAACCAAACAGCCCCTAAGAGTCTCGAATTGGCTGGACAATTGCTTATTGGGTGTTTTTCCAAATGGGCTTAAAGAAGAATGAAGGCCTCACGATCTCAGAACAGTTTTTGGCGCCATGAGTCTTCAGTTGGAATTGGAGTCCAAAATAGGTCATACCAAGCCTGATAGAAATCCAATATCTAAAATCATTCCAAGCATATCTAATTCTGAGAAGGGACTGGGTCATCGCTGCAAGGTGGGAACGTTCAAACTGCTGGAATCGGGGGAAGAGGAAGGGACTACCGATTCTGAACCACCCCCTTCAATTGAAGAGGACACTCATACACCCGATAAGGAGGAAATCGCTGAAATCAGCCTTCATGCTATACTTGAGTTGAAATTGACTACCCAACTGGTTTCTCCTTTCAATGTTCAGATAGGGTATGGGGACCAAAATTCTGGTCTTGAGACCAAGCGTGCTATCAAACGGTCATCTAGGTGGGGTCCAGATGCAAAAGACAGGGAGATTGCAAGGCCTTCACAACCCGTCTTAGCTCATGGATGGTTCTATGAAGCGGGGTCAGCCTACAATTGAATGGCTGGTCGCCGGCACAACTATCATCTATCTGATTTTTGACTTGAGGGCAAGTCGTTTGTACGGCCGGGATGTATTGATACCATCCCAGGTCTTGGTCAAAGCAAGGTCTTGGTCAAAGCAGTTATTGTAAAAGGGGGATGGTGGGTAAATGGGTAGCGGAAGTTTGGGGCCAATTAATATACTATTAATGCTTATTTATTTATTTTTGAATAACAAATGTTACATCTCCCTGTACTATTACACAACTACCTCTAAATTAAACCCCTTGCTGAACATTGGACCTCTCCTCTAAGATGCATGTGCCTCTACCAAGTGGGATAGCTCCACATTGGCTATTAATACTTATTTATATCTTTTGTTCTAGTTTTAGGTTTTTGTCAATGTTTATTATTATCAAAGCGAGGGTTTTTATACCTTTGTAATTGGAGATCTAATCCTTCTCGAATTGGATTATTTTATCAATTTTGTCTTTCAATTTCAAGTTCCTATCAACACGCCTCCACGCCGAATATTCAGAATGTTATTGTGATATTTTTATTAATCCTTATTGACTCATTAACTATCTATATATATAAAAAATTAAATACATACATAAGTGTATAGGTGCCAACCCAATCTGGCCTGGCCTGGCCTGGCCTGCCCCAGCCCTTTTCAATCCATACAAAAAATTGACCCGTTCCAGCCCCCTTTTTTAACCCACCCACCTCTAGTGTTTGGTGACTGACTTTGTTTAATTCTTTGATTTGTGTATTAGACTGGCCCTATTGTGTACCGTAGCAGAACTGTGTTTGAAGATGCAACACCAGAGCTGGTTAGAGATTTCTTCTGGGATGATGAATTTCGACCTAAGTGGGACCCGATGCTGACCTATGTAAAAATATTGGAAGAGTGCCCTCATACTGGGACCATGATTGTCAACTGGATAAAAAAGGTTTCACATTTACATGTAAATAATTAATTAGTAATCCCTGCATCTTCTGAAAACTAACTTTTATGGATATTCATGCAGTTCCCATTTTTCTGCAGCGATAGAGAATATGTCATTGGTCGTAGGATATGGGAAGACGGGAAGGCTTACTATTGTGTTTCAAAGGTAAGGGTAGATTGGTAATTTTTCTGCTTAACATTGTATTATTGTAGTATTAAATCTGCATAATTATGGTACGAAAGCTAGAAATCTGTATCTGTGTTTGAAATTTTAAGTATTATAGTTGTTGCAAGATTATAATTGAGAGCAATTTGTTGATCTTATGTTGAATGATAAAATGCTGGAAGAAAGAAATTTGTAATCCAAACAGTTAATCAACCGTTTAAAACGTTCCAATACATACCTTCTCGTTATACCTAAAAATCATATTAAACCAGGCAATGCACATTCTAGATCCTTAATTAAGCCCTAGAATTTGTATCAAATCAAGCTTGGTTTCTTTATTCTTCTCTACTTCTTAATGGTAAATTTCCGAAATCGTAACAAAATAGTTGCTATTTTTCCCATATATGATTACGATATAGATAATATGGTGAGATATATAAAATATTAATTATATGAAACTGAACTGGTGCAGGGAGTTCAACATCCAGGTGTGCAGCGACGTGACAAGCCAAGGCGTGTGGACCATTACTTCTCAAGCTGGGTGATCAGGCCTGGTATGTTTACCAAATTATTATAAGTTTTGAAGTTGGTATGAATATATTTGATATGAGAAGTATTTAATAATTTCATAGGTATATAAGACTTATAAGCTATAAAGATTATATACATTTTATGATTACCTGTTATCTTTGCAATAAATTCTCTCAACATTGCAAAAATTAAGAAGCCAATGAGCATGTAGTGTTAAGAAGTGTGTTTTGGCAATTAGTTTTGAATAAAAAGAAATTATATTATACAAATAATAATATAAATTCCTTCTAATAAACTGATCCGGGATGACTTTTGACCAGTTTGACCGTACTACCAGATGGACTTGTTATCAAACAGATGCAATCATACAAGTCATACAACCAAAATTGACCCGTTTTGATATAAATTGTTGAAACTGAATGCAGTGCAATCTCGAAATGGAGACGGGTTACTTTCAGCATGTGAAGTAATACTGTTCCATAGTGAAGACATGGGGATCCCTAGAGACGTAGCTAAGTTAGGTGTCCGTCATGGCATGTGGGGAACCGTGAAGAAACTGCATGGCGGCTTCAGAGCTTATCAAAGTGCAAGAAAACAAGACGCGTCACTCTCAAGATGCGCACTCATGGCAACAGTCACCACAAAGATCTCTTTTGAGTCGGAGCCTGGGGATCAAAACACTACGGATGTTGCTAACATACCAGGTGGCAAAGCAGGCGGTGGAGTGGACTGGCGATGGGTGGCAGTTGGCGGGGCAGTGGCAGTTGTTTTAGGACTTCGTACAGGAACCTTAGGAAAAATGTTGGTAGTTGGTGGTGTAGGGCAAAGATTTGGTCGACGAAGATGAGATTTTAGAAAAAGAGCGATAGTACTATTCTTATGTCGAGCAAGGAGGATATAGGATGATATAGGTTCATAACGACTATAATAAATCCGATATTGTTATTTCACCGGCACCATTGTTGGATTATGGTTTTACTTCTTTTTTTTTTTTTTTGTATATATCTATATATATATATAGTTAAAACGGTTATATAGACCGGATTATTGCGCTATACTTGGTAATCACCATCTAGATGCGTCTAAGATCTCCGCTTGTTCTGAGTTTGATTGTGGAAGCAACAATTAGCACCAAGAAGTTGCAAAAGAAATTGTCTTTGGCATCTTAATTTAATAGGTCGTATTTAGGTTGATGCGCTTAATCTATCTAGTTCGTGCCAACATGTTTAAAGAAAAAACAGGGAGACCTGCCAACATAATTTTGTCTCATTTAACCCAATTTTCACAGCATATCAAACCAAAATAGTTAACACGGTTACAACTTTATTATTACCCACCAACCTATTTAATACACTTGAAAAATTGGGTTAAATGAGGTTGTATTTGGGTTGCAGTGTTGCACGATTTTAACTATGTGTGTTAGATATTTTTTTACAATGAATAAATATATGGGTCATGTTCAGGTTGATCAATTCAACCGGTAAGCCTATCAACTTGATTTGATTGATGGTCCTTCCATTATATGTCAATCCGCTTTAATTTTAAAAATAACAAGGATTGTTCATATGTATTATATATATATTGACAACTTTATATTCCTATAAAAATTAACAAATAATAAGTATAAATAAATGGCCAACTATCTTTTGTTTAGATGGTTCAGTGGTTTCGCCAGTTTATATATTGTTGGACCAAGTCTAATAATACCCGAACCCGAGCTAATGAGTCGGGTCGTTAACATCTCTAAATGCACAGGGGTGTTGATGTAATGTGGAGATAATTATAAAAGAACCTAACTAAAGATAATTAAAAGAGTTAAGAGGTATTATCAGGTTACTTGTTCTAGTTAGATATAGAAAATGAGCTTTGTATTTGATTGTAATAGAAATTGTGTCTTAATTAGGTTTCTTCCACTACTTTGATATAAACTCAACAAAACATAAAACACTTCTAATAATTACATTTGATTTTTAACTTAAATAAACAGCTACTCTTGTTAAAATTTAAACAAAGAGTGTGGTTTTTTTTTTTCTCTCTCACAAAAGTTCGTTTTTGAAAATTCTTTTTTCATGATAACCCTATAAATCTTTCATAATATTATAAAATAATAACTTGTGCACAGTGTAGATCCTTGAATAGAAGTGAGACAAAGCAAGCTGAAAGATAAGTTAGCAAGTGGGACGTAATGAGTGGTTGGTGTTAAGTGTCTTTCATTGCTTTTGACTTCTTTTATGTTACATAAAACAAAGGCTATAAATGATCGATGGACACTACTTTGATGTTGCCCCTTGAAAGCTACCGTAAATCATTTACATTTTAATAATTATACTATACTATCTGATAGAGGAATTCATTGAACAATGTCACCAATCATCTTGGTCGTTCGTCTTTTCATCAACAGTGCATGTTGGATGATGCGCGTGCGTGAAAATTCTTTGTTGTTTGTCTTTTCATCTACGGTGCATGTTGGATGACGCGTGTGCGTGAAAGAACTTTCTAAAACCAATCTATTATCATTTTGTAAGACTTGGGGGTTGTTTGTTTTTTTGCTCACAAGCACTTCTGACCTCTTTTGTCTGCGCCGTGCAGACGCTTGCAGACGTTTGAGGTCTGCAGATTGCTTGTTTTTTGAAAGATCTTTCACTCAAAAAGGTCTTCCTGACATCTTCTTGGTGCAGACTTATTCCAATGTCTTCTAAGGTCTTCTCATCTTCTCTTCTCATCACCCACCACCACCACCACCGTCCACCTCCACCACCACGGTCCACCACCACCACAACCACCACCACGATGGTCGACCACCACCACGGTCCACCACCACCAACGTCCACCACCGCCATCCATGTCACACCCTCAAAATCCACTTGCGGAGTTTTACCGCGAGGCGCATGACAAACCAGGATCCAAGTCAACAATCACAATAAACAAATCTAAATGAACATATGCAATTTCATAAACATAGTTTAAAATCCCCAAATACAGCGGAAGCTTATTCTCAAAACGTAATCCATAAGTAACCCAATTATTCAATGTTTGAAAACCATGCAATCCTAACTAGACGCCGTGCAGACGCGTGCGCCCTAGTTCCGTAGTGCTACCTTAGCGACCTGAGAAAACATGTAAGAGTTACGTCAGCACAAAAATGCTGGTGAGTTTACAGGTTTGTAATTAAAGTACCAAGTTTAACCTGTCCATACTATATCAATTTGCAAACCAAAGTACGCTAGCTAGGCGTATGTTTTGTTACATCTACGATTGGAAAACCATTACTAACTCGCAAACCAGATGTTGTGCCCGAATAGTAACCCTGTTCCTGTTTGAGACAATATGCACTCGCCCGGCCCTCCAAGCCGACGAGCGGGGTTGGTTACTCCCAATAGATCTATTCACATTTCCCCGTTGTGCTAACCCGCACATTCATGGTTTCCCCCGGGACTTCCAAAGATCGTATAGTAAACCATAGAAACCCATAGTATGACAGTTGTTACCAAAACATAAGTTTAACACATGTTCTCTCCCCCAAAAAGTGAAACCAGTTAAAAGAAGGGCCGTAAACTCACCTTAGGTTGCGTTACTTCGTAATACGAATAAAATCAGCAAGCTATGCTAGCCCCGTAAGACGGCGACCTAACATGTGACAGTTACAAGTAATTAGACTAATAACCCGTAGGTTAGTTAGTCCCTAGATGTCCAGACCATAACCAAGTTCGTTTGAAAACACTGTGACTGTTAAATTAACCCAATGTACAAGACTCGACATCCCATTGGTGACCCGAGACTCCCCGTGTTATACTTGCACTCTCAAACATACAATCATGCAATCACACTTAACATACGTTAAAATCCAACAAGTTGTAGCACGTAGTTCAAGTATCACGTAAATAAGTCCGAGCACATGTTACTAAGTTACTAGGTATGTTACGGGGTTCCTAGCATGTTCCTAGGTGTCAAATCGGGTCCCGAAATGTCAAAATACACTTACAGCAGCAGTACAGGCGATTAGGAAAAGTCAACTAGTGATTATGTGGGTCAACAGACATTTAGGAAGGCTAATCGCCTATACTATAGGCGATTAGGGTCATGCGGTATGCAAATCATGAGTTTATAGGCGATTACGTCGTAAGGCATGCAATTCAGGGCTTAACTAGCAATTAGGATCGTAAATGCATGAAGTAAAGGCATTTAGACCCCTATTCGCCTATACTATAGGCGATTAGGGTTTCCCATCAGGCGAATAGCCTCCTAATCGCCTATAGCATAGGCGATTAGGATTGCTAATCTAGACAGCTTTGTTAACCGGAATTTGTCGGGTGTCACATCATCCCCACGTTAAAAGAATTTTCGTCCCCAAAATTGCACAAGTACCAAAAGGAATAACAAAAGGAATAACAAAAGAAACAGACAAAAGATAGAAACCAAGAGGGAGATTTACCCGAGTTGTCACATCATCCCCACGTTAAAAAGGAATCTCGCCCCGAGATTCATTCAGCTGCAGTGGTAACATATCTCGATTCGAACGCTTCCTTAGGAAAGAGATGAGGATACTTAGACTTCATCTGATCCTCCCGTTCCCAAGTGTACTCTGGTCCCCGGTCCGAGTTCCAGCGAACCTTAACAATGCGAATCTTGCTATGACGTAGGCTACGAATCTTGTAATCAAGAATCTCAACAGGTTCCTCCACAATCCGAAGACGATCATCCACCTTGATCTCTTCCAGTGGAACAATAAGAGACTCGTCAGCCAGACACTTCTTTAAGTTGGACACATGGAAGACGTTATGTACGTTGCCGAGCTCCGTCGGTAAATCAAGACGATATGCCACCGGTCCAATTCGTTCCAGAATTGTAAATGGGCCGACATACCGAGGGTTGAGTTTGCCACGCTTCCCAAAGCGTATAACGCCCTTCCACGGTGAAACTTTCAGAAGTACTTTGTCATCAACTTGGAATTCCAATGGCTTGCGACGTTGATCGGCATAACTCTTTTGCCGATCCCGTGCCGCTGCCAACCGGTTACGAATCTGTTCGATCTTTTTCGAAGTTTCGTACACTAGCTCAGGCCCAGTGAGTTGACTCTCACCCACCTCAGCCCAACAAAGAGGAGACCGGCATTTCCGCCCGTACAGTGCCTCGAACGGAGCTGCCTTGATGCTCGTGTGGTAACTGTTATTGTAAGAGAATTCTACTAACGGTAGGTGAGCTTCCCAACCTTTGCCAAAATCGATCGCACATGCCCGCAGCATGTCTTCTAAGGTTTGAATCGTGCGTTCACTCTGACCGTCAGTCTGTGGGTGATAAGCTGTACTCATGTCTAGCTGGGTACCCAAAGCCTTGTGCAAAGACTTACATAAGTGAGAAGTAAAGTGGGAGTCACGATCCGAAATAATTGAAACCGGCACCCCGTGCTTAGAAACAACTTCCTTCAGATAAAGACGAGCTAAACGATCCATGGTGTCGGTCTCCTTAATAGCGAGAAAATGGGCTGATTTCGTCAACCGATCAACAATCACCCATATCTTATCATTCCCGCTCGGTGACTTAGGTAGTTGCGTGACAAAATCCATTGTAATCCGTTCCCATTTCCACTCCGGAATTTCAGGTTGTTGCAAGAGACCCGACGGTTTCTGGTATTCCACCTTGACCTTAGCACAGGTCAAGCATTTGCTCACGTATGAGGCTATATCCGACCTCATGTTTGGCCACCAGTAAAGCACCTTTAGATCTTGGTACATCTTATCCGAACCAGGATGAATAGAATACCGGGACTTGTGAGCCTCATCTAAGACAAGCTCCCGAAGTCCCCCGAATAAAGGAACCCATATGCGTTCTGCGAAGTAGTGCAGGCCATCAGGCCTTTGCTCGAGGTGCTTGTCGGCACCGTGCATAGTCTCAGCTTTAAGGTTTTCCTCCTTCAAAGCTTCTAACTGAGCAGAACGGAGTTGGTCAGGTAGAGAGGAATGAATGGTGAGCTGCAACGCCCGAACGCGACGAGGATTAATTGATTCCTTCCTGCTCAAGGCGTCTGCTACTACATTCGCCTTGCCAGGATGGTACTTAATGGCGCAATCATAGTCGTTCAGGAGTTCAATCCAACGACGCTGTCGTATGTTCAAATGTTGTTGGTCGAAAATATGTTGAAGACTCTTGTGATCGGTGTAGATGGTGCATTTGGTACCGTACAAGTAATGTCTCCAAATTTTCAACGCAAAAACCACTGCACCCAATTCTAAGTCATGGGTGGTGTAGTTCCTCTCGTGCACCTTGAGTTGACGAGAAGCATACGCAATCACTTTCTCGCATTGCATCAACACGCAACCGAGACCATGAATAGAAGCATCACAGTAAACAACGAAATCATCAGGGCCTTCAGGCAAGGACAAAATAGGAGCAGAACAAAGTTTAGACTTCAGTTTTTGAAATGCTGAATCTTGTGGTTCACCCCAGGCGAATTTTCTATCCTTCTGAGTAAGAGTGGTGAGGGGTTGAGCGATCTTCGAGAACCCCTTAATGAAACGACGATAATAGCCCGCAAGGCCTAGGAATTGCCGCACCTCAGTTGGCGTCTTTGGTGCTTCCCAGTCCTTGATCGCTTCGATCTTAGCTGGATCGACATGAATTCCTAGTTCATTAACCACATGTCCTAGGAACTGAACTTCGCGTAACCAAAAGTCACACTTTGAGAACTTAGCGTAAAGTTGTTCCCGTCGCAAAAGTTCCAAAACCAAACGCAGGTGTTCCTCGTGTTCGGTCTTGTTCTTGGAGTAAATCAGGATGTCATCAATAAACACGATGACAAACTTGTCAAGATATGGTTTGCAAACGCGGTTCATCAAATCCATGAAAACCGCCGGTGCGTTTGTGAGACCGAAAGGCATGACCAAGAACTCAAAATGGCCATAACGTGTACGAAAGGCAGTCTTTGCAACGTCAGCTTCCCTTACGCGCAACTGGTGATAACCGGACCTCAAATCAATCTTAGAGTAGTAGCTAGAACCCTGGAGTTGGTCGAATAAATCATCAATACGTGGAAGAGGATAACGGTTCTTGATGGTCACTTTGTTCAATTCTCTGTAATCCACACACAACCGAAAACTTCCATCCTTCTTCTTAACGAACAGAATCGGGGCTCCCCAAGGGGAAGAACTTGGTCTGATAAAGCCCTTGTCCAAGAGTTCTTGTAACTGACTGGACAATTCCTGCATCTCGGGAGGTGCAAGACGATAGGGGGACCGAGCAATAGGAGCAGCCCCCGGTACAAGGTCAATACTGAACTCAACCTGACGATGGGGGGGAAGACCAGATAAGTCATCGGGAAATACATCAGGAAACTCGCGTACAACAGGAATATCGTCGATCTTCTTCTCATCGGTAGAGGAAACAGATAAAAGTGCCAAAACGGCCCAATAACCCTTTCGAAGACACTTAAGGGCATTCATGCTGGAGATGAGATTTAGCGGAGCACCGCCCTTGATACCGTACACAGAAAGGAATTCTCCATCAGGGAGGGGAATCCGAATAATCTTGTCGTAACAAACGATCTCAGCGCGATACAAAGACTACCAGTCCATGCCTACAACAACGTCAAAACTACCCAAAGGTACCGGCATAAGGTCGATGGGGAACGACAAACCCGACAACTCTAGTTGACACTCCCGAAGGATACAAGTAGCTTCAATCTTTTTACCGTCAGCCAACTCAATTACATACTTAGCCTCTAATGGTACGGGTACTACATCTAGCAGTCGACTAACTTCCATAGATATAAAACTTTTATCGGCACCGGAATCAAATAAAACACTAACAGAGCGATTATTGAGAAGGAACGTACCGGTAACTGTGTCAGGATCCTGCCTAGCCTCTGCGGCTCCAATGACGAAGGCACGTGCATTCCTGCCACCGCCCCCGTTGTTCCCGTTACCGTTTCTATCTCTCACATCCCCGCCCTGCTTCAGTTTCGGGCACTCCTTCTTGTAATGCCCAGTCTCCCCACAGTTGTAGCAACCCTGTTTCCCCGTATTTCCTTGAGCAGTAGGAGCCGAGTTAGTAATTGGGGCCTGGGTCGATGGAAGTGTCGCCCGACAATCTTTAGCAAAATGCCCAAGTCGCTGACAGCGATGGCAACGATTACGGTCGCAGTCCCCCTGATGATGACGCCCACATTTGTTGCACTTAGGTAATCTCCCCGCATAACCACCCGGTTTGGTACCAGAAGAAGAAGAACCCCCGCTATCGAATCTCTTACCCTGTTGTGCTGGTGCTGGCACAGATCCTTTCCCCTCATTATCCCATTTACGCTTGTTATTCTCCGGGGCCTTGACAGTCGAACCCTTAGCAGGCAAGATACCCTCATTCACCTTCAAGTTTGTCATCCTGTGAGCCGATCGGACCACCTCTGAGTATGTAGGAAGATTCCCCGCAGCCACCAACCCTGCGATCTCTGGTACTAGCCCTGAGATATAGTGTTCAATCCTCCTGTATTCTGGCACATGCAGATCAGGACACAGCACTGCCAACTCATTACGCCTTACCGTATACTTTTCAATCTCTGACCCGGTCATCTTGAGGTTCCACACCTCGTGCTCTAGCTTCTGAACCTCTTCCCTTGGACAGTACTCTCGCTTCAGTAGTTGAACAAAATTTTCCCAAGGCATAGCATAAGCCTCCCCTATACCCATATTCTGGGTGATATTGTTCCACCAGGTCAAAGCAACATCCTGGAATAACGCAGCAGCATACTTGACTCGATCCTCTGGGAGACAGTTGCACATCAGAAACACTAACTCCACCTTTTCCAGCCACCTGAGCAAGCTCACCGCACCCTCAGTGCCAGAGAATTCCTGGGGCTTACAGTCCCGAAACATTTTGTAGGTACACATAGGTGGGGGTGGGTTAACAGGACCACCTGAAATGAAACGCATGAGAAACCACGAAGGATGTAAACAAGGTTCACCAATGAGGCAAAAGTGAATAAGTCAACTTACCACCACCATTGTGCCCTAACTGAAAGGCAGCTTGCAGTAAGTTGTTCAGATCTTCCTGTGTTAGGTTTACACCTCCACGACCACGACCACCACCACGACCACCACCACGCCCACCAGCGCGGCCACCTCCACGTCCTCCTCGTACTCCAGACATGATTCTGACAGAAAGGACGAGAAAATTTAGTTTCACAGCTAATGGTAACCACTAGCGTTCACAAGATCAAAGCTAGATCCAACCCAGGACTATCCATTCAAACCCAGAGCTCACTAGGGCTTTCATGCATTTCGGTTTATGATTTTGTGTGCACCCAAAATGATAAACCGCTCTACATGGTCCTCCAAGTGTTCTCCTAGTTCAAAGTTCAAATCACTGAGCATAGACTCTTAGCTATATACCGTAATGCTACAGTAGTTTATGGCAAGTGTTTCTATTGGAGTATGAAAGGGAGATGTCCGAGCCTTGGACAAATCTCAAGAGTACACGATTTATCCCAATATACCACACTGTCTAGAAAGCAAGTAACCCGACCTAAGATAGAACGGATGATGTAACATAGAAAGGTCAGATGATTTAGAGACACCCCGACAAGCCCATACGTAATCCACCATAATGTTTACTACTATGTGATCGTCTAGTGTGTGCGACTCGGCTATAGACTAGACTCTACATGCAGTCCTAGTTCACTATAACCATTGGCTTTGATACCAATCTGTCACACCCTCAAAATCCACTTGCGGAGTTTTACCGCGAGGCGCATGACAAACCAGGATCCAAGTCAACGATCACAATAAACAAATCTAAATGAACATATGCAATTTCATAAACATAGTTTAAAATCCCCAAATACAGCGGAAGCTTATTCTCAAAACATAATCCATAAGTAACCCAATTATTCAATGTTTGAAAACCATGCAATCCTAACTAGACGCCGTGCAGACGCGTGCGCCCTAGTTCCGTAGTGCTACCTTAGCGACCTGAGAAAACATGTAAGAGTTACGTCAGCACAAAAATGCTGGTGAGTTTACAGGTTTGTAATTAAAGTACCAAGTTCAACATGTCCATACTATATCAATTTGCAAACCAAAGTACGCTAGCTAGGCGTATGTTTTGTTACATCTACGATTGGAAAACCATTACTAACTCGCAAACCAGATGTTGTGCCCGAATAGTAACCCTGTTCCTGTTTGAGACAATATGCACTCGCCCGGCCCTCCAAGCCGACGAGCGGGGTTGGTTACTCCCAATAGATCTATTCACATTTCCCCGTTGTGCTAACCCGCACATTCATGGTTTCCCCCGGGACTTCCAAAGATCGTATAGTAAACCATAGAAACCCATAGTATGACAGTTGTTACCAAAACATAAGTTTAACACATGTTCTCTCCCCCAAAAAGTGAAACCAGTTAAAAGAAGGGCCGTAAACTCACCTTAGGTTGCGTTACTTCGTAATACGAATAAAATCAGCAAGCTATGCTAGCCCCGTAAGACGGCGACCTAACATGTGACAGTTACAAGTAATTAGACTAATAACCCGTAGGTTAGTTAGTCCCTAGATGTCCAGACCATAACCAAGTTCGTTTGAAAACACTGTGACTGTTAAATTAACCCAATGTACAAGACTCGACATCCCATTGGTGACCCGAGACTCCCCGTGTTATACTTGCACTCTCAAACATACAATCATGCAATCACACTTAACATACGTTAAAATCCAACAAGTTGTAGCACGTAGTTCAAGTATCACGTAAATAAGTCCGAGCACATGTTACTAAGTTACTAGGTATGTTACGGGGTTCCTAGCATGTTCCTAGGTGTCAAATCGGGTCCCGAAATGTCAAAATACACTTACAGCAGCAGTACAGGCGATTAGGAAAAGTCAACTAGTGATTATGTGGGTCAACAGGCATTTAGGAAGGCTAATCGCCTATACTATAGGCGATTAGGGTCATGCGGTATGCAAATCATGAGTTTATAGGCGATTACGTCGTAAGGCATGCAATTCAGGGCTTAACTAGCAATTAGGATCGTAAATGCATGAAGTAAAGGCATTTAGACCCCTATTCGCCTATACTATAGGCGATTAGGGTTTCCCATCAGGCGAATAGCCTCCTAATCGCCTATAGCATAGGCGATTAGGATTGCTAATCGCCTATAGCCCAGCAGTTCCGGTTTTTCGCGCGTTTAACACTCCAAATCAAATCCAGAACGTGTGTAAACATCAAATATCAATCAAACAACCATATCAAACATATTTCAATCAAAATCCTTCGTTTAACCTCGTTCTATCAGCCCTGCATGCAACCATGTATCCCAAAAACAATACACATAGCATGAAACATCACATTAACATGCATAACCGTAACCCTAATGAACAATCACTCAGATCTCATCAACATTCTATCATCATCAATCTGTAACTACCTTAATATCATGCTAACAATCCTTCTTGAATCACAAAAACCCTATCTTTTAATTATAAACACACATACAACATGCATAATAGCTAGAATCCAATTAACAATGATTATTAACGAATTTCAGAAGACACATACGTTTATAAACAGGTCTGGACCATTAGGGATTCAATAAAAATATTATTAAAGGTTGCATGAATGAAAACCACACCTTAGATTTATGATAGATTGATGTAATAGGCTTGAAATCTTGTGTTTTGATCCAAAATCGTGTTCCAGAGGTTGTGTATGTGTTGGGGCGAGTTGTGGGACGACTAGGGTTGTTAATATGAAGTTTAGGAGGTCAAGTATTGTATTTATAGTCGTTTTTAGTCGTCCAGCACGTTATAGGCGAGTATGCAGCAGCATCAGGCGAATAGGGCTCCTAATCGCCTATAGTATAGGCGATTAGGGCCTACTCGCCCCATGAGGATCCCTACTCGCCTTCCCTATAGGCGATTACAGATGCTAATCGCCTATAGGGTCTGGTTCGGCGTATTTGGCGCGTTAAACTCCGTTTTAACATATGTTAACACACTTTCACATACCGACAAGTCACATAATGATTGTAAACACATAATACTTGCAAACAAACACATTCACACTCGTTCACCAATTCCCGGGACTCAAGACTTGTATGTTCCCTATGCTCTGACGATTCTACGAATCGTCACCCTTTGTACACTTGGTTAAGGACTGACATCTAATGAAACTCTAGACTAACATCTAATGATCCTCTATACTAAACTAACAGTTCCCGAACCTAACACGACTCAACTAACCCAGTTAAGTATAATATACGCGTGACTCGCTAAGGTAGACTTTAATCTAGACAGCGTTGTTAACCGGAATTTGCCGGGTGTCACAATCCACTACCACGGTCCACCACCCACCACCACCGCCGTTCAGCACCACCATCCATCACCACGGTCCACCACCAGACTGCTGTAAAAAATCAGTTTATTTAAATTTTAGTTTATTTCAGTAGCCTGCAGACGTTAACAAACAAACGGCCTTCTTCTTGCAGACCGCAGACCTTTGGTCCACCTCTTCTCCTGCAGATGTGGTCCGCAGACTGCAGACCTTTTCCTGCAAAAAAAACAAACAACACCTTAAACTCGCATCAGTTTGATAGAAGTTTAAATCATGCATCAGTTTGATAGAAGTTTAAATCATACAGATTCAATCTAGTTAATACCCGCATCCATTAAATGTGTGTACATAATTATTTGTCTATTTTTTTTTATATATTAAACGACCATACAAAAAAGATTACGTATAGCATTTTAAATGGCTTCGGTCCTATTTTCAATAGAATGACAAACGTAGAGCAAAAAGAAGCAAATCCATAGATGCCTATTTATGTCCTTTAGCACATATTCTCATTATGTGCCTAGCATTAGAACATATTCGTAACATTCAATTATTATTTTTCCTTGGAGACTTCCATAGATATATCCGGAAAGAGAGTTTAGTTCAGAAGTCTATACGAACTTAAGGGCTGTTTGGTTGATTAACTGCTAAATCATTAAGAGGTCTGAATAGTTAAGTGCTGAATTATTAAGTTGGACCTCTTAATGGTTAGTTTTCTTGTCCCACGTTGGTAGGGAAACCTCATTAAGGTTCAGCCTAGTTCAGTGCTTAATGGTTTAGCAACATCCCAAATCTTAATGATTCAGACTTAAGCATTCCATTCAGAAGCTGAAACAAACACACTGAATGCTGAATCATTCAACGCTGAATGGTTAAAAGCCTTATTAAGAGGCTACCAAACAGCCCCTTAAATGATAAAATAGATTAACGATGACATCTTTGTATTACATGGACATTTTTTTAACGGTAACTTTCCTTAATATTTTTATGGAAATAAGTAGGTCACACCTGCCTCTTGACATAGCCGCCACCCCACATCCGGTCAGACTATATTGTCTTAACTTGGTCCACAATGGCATCGGCGTGGGGCTTGGCGTTCCACAAGAACCTTACCACGTATGTTCTAACGTACTAAACGAGATGACAGTTGTTGTGCCCCCAAAAGAACTATGTTCTCTGAGGTAACACTGGAGGATAAAACTCGTGTTGGCTCGTATTCGAACTTGCGACCACAAGGATCTAGTTCTTATCTTCATTGCTCCGACCATTCCATGATGATGAAGATGTTTCTATTTGTAGGTAATTCAAATATAAAGAAACTTCATTGGGTTGCTCAGGAGAGGATTACACTTCTAGAAAAAGAATGTGGGATTGGGTTTAAGTAGATTGTCGTGGTGTAATTTTTCCTTACTAGCCAAATTGGAGATTTTGGACGGAAAATAATGGCCTTTGAAAGAGAGTTATTGAGGTGATTCATGGGTCGAGTAGGGGTTGGGACTTTCTTCCATCTAATTCAAGTTTTGCAGGTACTTGGAATAACATTGTCAGATTTGAAAAGAAGTGGAAAGTGGAAGGTCAACGAATGAATAACCGATTCAAAGGCGTCATTGGTGATGGAAAATCGATCAGATTTTGGTTGGATATTTGGGCCAGTAATGAATCTTTAAAGATTTGTTTTCCTGCTCTTTTTAAAATTGAAGCGGAAAAAAACAGTAAAGTGGTGGATAGATGCATTGGGCTACGAGATAATGGAGCTATATGATGGAATTGGGTTCGGGAGCCGGTGACCGTGGTTAAGGTACAGGAACGGGTGGAATGCAGCCAACTTATGAATATGGTCCGACTAGAGGAGCATCGAGATAAATGGTGTTGGCAGGTTGATACCACAGATGTGTTCTCGATTTCTTTGGTTAAAAAGCTGTTGATAAAAGAGGTGTTGGATAATACTGTATATGTGCTAAAATGGAGCAAATGGATCCTGAACAAATGTAATATATTTGCTTAGAGGGCGGAAATGGATAGACATCCAACTAGGATGGCGCTCAAACGGGGGAACATTGGTTTGGAAGATCATAGTTGTGTGTTTTGTGATGAGTGGAAAAAGTCGGTTGATCATATTTTTACTGCTTGTCGGATTGCTATGGGTGTGTGGCAGGCGATTTCCAGTTGGTACAACGTGCCTTTTTTCTATGCTTTTCGGTGAGAGATCTATAAGAGGTACAAAATACGTGGGGCTATCGCGTTTTTGAGGAAAGGTGTTACATGTTTGATCATTATTTCTTGTTGGGGGATCTGGAAAGCAAAGAATGAGTGGGTTTTTCTCATTTCGGAGGTAAAATCGTTAGGTTTGTGTTGTTTAAAAATGGGCATAAATGTAAAAATGTAGATTGGTAGAAGTGGTGTAAATTTGATTTGATGTAAGTTTGTTTTGGTTTTTGGCGGTTCTATTTCTACTCGAAACAGGGCTTGCCGGTTTTGGTGGGTAATGGTATTCACTTAAAAAAAAGCAATAACAAGTTATTACTGATGGTAATCGTAATCAATTAATTGTCAAACATTTTAATCACCTTGACACCTATTTAATGAAGTATTGTGTCATTTTAACTTAAGGGAGGGCAGGGCGAGATCGGCTACGCATCCTCGGCTTCGTAGCCGATGCGGCTACACCGACCCGCCATGGTCGACTTTGATTTTTGGCAACAATTCTTGGCTTTTGCTTGCCGAGTGCTTTTCTCTTTCAAACGGTAATATTACCATTACAACATTAAAAAAAAAGAAATTTAATTAGAAAGTTAACCGTGAGCATTCATAGGCTTTCAGTGTTTCAGCCATTTGAGGGTAAAAATGACATGGCAGTGTGAAATTGGTGCACCTTAGGCTTGAGGTATCCTTCCTCCCTAAACTTATACGCGTCTATAAAAAAAAGACATTAAATATTCCGGTTGCGGATTTCGGGTTTTTCGAGTCGGGTTGTTCTGGTTTGTTGTTGGGAAAAAGTGACCCGATAACTGATCCATTTAAGGTTCGGGTTGGCCAGGTTTAAGTCATTCGGGTTTAGGTTTTTCGGGTATACTCAAATTCAGGTTTGGATAGGTTCGAATTCAGGTCGGGCTTCGGATAAAAATTAACACCCCTGCTTATAGATTCCGTATATGACAAGATTGGTCCTTATCTTATAAACTTTATACTAAACCTGTCTCAACTTCTTTGTCTTTCCTTACACATCAGCCCTTCATGTTTTAATTCATTCATTAGAACAAAAAAAAAAAAAAAAAAAAAAAAAAAAAAAAAAAGAGACATTTTAAATTCGAACATTAACAAAAACATGTTTTAGAATAAGATTTAAAATTCATATTTTTGAGGCTGTCAAGATTTGCAACTCAGACGTTCACCTCTCATGAAAAACGTTCACCTATGATTTACATCGTATTCTCTTTGAAAAAGATATTATATGATTAAAAAAAAAATATGATTAAATTTCTTGCTTATCATTAGAAATAATCTAGCTATAGTTTAGTTTCTAAATATAAGGTATATAAATGGCTAAACAATAAAATATTTCATGATATTAAATCAAATAAGAGTGAAAGAACTAAAACATATATAAGGTTTATGGACGGTAATTCTTTACACAACCCGATACAAGGCACAATTAAAAAAAAAAAAAAACAGATTTTGGATCAACTAGCATGACCCTTTTAAAAAACAGATCATGTTTGGGTTGACCATTAAAAAACAGGCCGGGTTCGGGTTCATCGGTATAAGAAACAGGTTGATCCATTTAAGTATTTAGAAAAAAAAAAAAAAACTTTCATAATATAATTTTTTTTCCGTTATACATGGTTAGTCATACTAATATTGGTTTTGTAACACTATATTTGTCACACTCTTACACACTTTTAAACAAGTTACTGATAACCCGATCATAACCCAACAACCCGCTTGCAACTCATCAATACGGGCTAGTTTTGGGTTACTCAATTCAACCCGCTAACTCATCAACCCGACTCGACTCAAATTAACACCCCATATTATATGTTAAATATTAAGCTTGGAGTACCATAAACATAAAACCCTACAAAATTTAGGGCTATTTGTTGTAATTATTCTCTACAATAATTTTAGTGACCACTCACCATTCGTCCATTCATAAATTATCACGTGGCACATCTTCATACAGTCTGGCATAGAGGAGCCCTATGCATGTCATATATTGTATAGAGACGTCTGGCAGTTCGATATAAACATTTCTCTTTCTTTTTTCTATTTGTAGAAATCCACCAACACTCTTTAGTGACCAAATTCAGCAGTCACTAAAAGAAGTCTTTTGAATCGAATTATTGAGTTTATGGGGAATTAAGGTAAGTGAAATTTCTCCATTTCTTGTAGATTCAAATGGGTATATCATTGTATATTATTTATTTAAAATCATAGAGGTTGTTTGGCAACTTCTGAATGGGTTACCCATTCAGAGGCAAATGTCTTACCGATTCAAACCCATTAAGAGCGAAAACAAATAACCCCTGATTAAGTTGTTATTGTGTTGAATTAATGAGATTAGGAATCAATGATATACTTGCATCAACTTCGATACAACTATAGAGATTTTAGACAACAAACGACTATTTTTTTATATAAAACTAGTGAAAGAACCTCGGTTTGAAATATAACCGGTTTTTATAAAAAAAAAAACATTGGTCTAAGCAAAATGGGATCCATTTTGCATTGAGTTTGAAGGGTGTTCAACTTTTTGAATCTTGATTTCGATTTTGTTTCTTTTTATCTCTATTTTTGTTTTCATGGAAGATAATTTGCTTGATTTTTTTTAAACCCAACCATAATTTTATATTTCATTTAAATAAAAAAATTACAAATTACATCAAGATAGCAGGAAGGCGGACAATTTGTAATTTTTTTATTTAAACGTAACCTTGATTTTATGCCATTTAGTTTGATTTCCCATTTAATCTTTTAAGTTGTCACTTAATTGCTACTAATGTTATTATTGCAATTACCATTTTTCTCCGTACCATAAGGGTAGCATAATTGAGAGCGTTTTTTGGTGAAATATATCTGCTTGCTGGTTTGTTAAAAAAAAAGTAGCATAATAGTAAATTTGTATTAAACAAGGACTCATGTTTGAATCCAATTTTTACCATTTTTTTTACCGTTTGAACTTTAAATACTTAAAATTTAAAAAGGTTGTTAAACGTACTCCTCTCTCACAAATATGATATAACCCCTTCTGTCGTTAGAAATTATTTTTCCAGTCACATGAAGGGTATTTATGTATGTTCAAACTGTCAAACACACCCTACTTTAATATTCACGGTTTAGTAAAAGTTACTATATAATAATTACAACTTGTATTATTAACAAAATAAGTATAAAATGCAGAATTCTTAGATTTTATATTATACTTTTGTAATAAAGTGGATTAGTTATTGTCGGTCCATTTGTGAAACAAAGATAGGATCCACATATTCAATAAACGAAATTTATCATAATTATATTATATCATTTCAGCATAATATTGGAATGGTGTTCTATAACTTGACTCCAGACTAGTTGGATGGGGAACTCTCTACGTAATCACAATAGATAGGTTATATTTTGAACCGTCTTGTTATGAGTTGAGACTGATTAATCGATTAATTGATTAATCGAATGATGCTTAAAGTTTTTTTTGCCTTTTAAAATGCCGTCCACTAATTCATTTTTAGCTTCGGGTTTTGTTTCCTTTACTTGCGATTTCATATGTGTGACACACCCTTCAAATTATTTGCACATACTCTATATATATGTGAGGTATAACGGGTTGCACAAACTTTCACGTATCATGAATGTCCAAACATGTCACGGACTTATTTGTAATATGTTACGTATAGGTCTATACGCGACGTATAAGGGGCATGGATGTGCAATTATATAGAGATGTTCCAATATCCAAATCCTTTTATATTTTATCAGCATTGCAAATCCATGGGGAGGGTTATCTTGAGAACGCTAAATATTGTGAGAACCGTGAGAACAAGTAAAAAAATCAATCAAAATCAAAATTTTTTAATACAAACCTCATTATAATCAAAATACAACATTAATAAATGAATTTTCTTTCCAAATAATTCATCTTTTCTTGCAAAAACACTTTTAAATTAACTTTTTACACATGTGTAAATGAAACAGTTTACACATGTATAAACAGTAAATTTACACATGTGTAAAAACAAATTATTTTCGTATACGTTTGAATTTTTACGTGTAAATTGTGTTTTTGAGATTGTATTTTAGTAATAAAGACAAATGTAAAAAGAAATTTTGAATTTGAATGGTTTTAGATGTCGTTCTCACGGTTCGCACGAAATATAGGTGTTCTCAAATTAACTTTCCCCGCAAATCCATAACGTACAAAGATAAGTAGTTTTATATTTTATTTTATATTATATTATTACACACATATATATTGCGAAAAGAAGAACAAGATTAGAACAACAAAAAGAACAAAACACATCTTTTAATTTTCTTAATTTTTTTTAGTAAATCTTTTAATTTTCTTATAGTGTTTATAGGTTTTACCTTTTACAAACAATTGTGTATGTTATGTACATAAAAAAAAATAATTAATCTAAAATGCTCATATGTATATTTTCTTTTTAACTTTTAACATTTACTTACACACGATTTGCACATCTTATAAATAAACAAAATTTGTTTATATATATTTTTTTAATTTCAACAGAAACAAATAAACATTGCATTTCAACCATTTTGATATAGTACATATATAATTTTTAACATTGAAGAAATGAATGATTAAAATTGTTCTTCAATTTCGCGGGGAAAACTTTGTTCTAGCTTGAAACCCCCCTACAACCCCTTATATGTATAATTTTTAATTATTTATTATGTCATCTTGTTTTTGAAACCGGTATTATACTTGGTATAAAACATTATTTATAGGTGAAGTCGTGGTATCATGAACCATGTTAAACTAATTTTGGTGTGGAAGTCATAAATTAAAGAGAACTTTCTACTCTGAATTAAAATTACGTTTAAATTTGTAATTTCATCTAGACAAATCAATATGACGAGCCTAAATCTGTCCGAAACCGGGACCTAGGCTCTTCGAGGCTGACCCTAGGACCAGCCTCGACTTTATCCAGCTTTTCCTGTTTCCAAAAATCTATATTTCCTGTAGTATGGAACCTCGGAGATTAACAAAGTTGTCTTCCATACACCGGTTTAATTCATATTTTTATATAATCTAACCTTGGATTCACTTTCCATTTTTTTAGGATTTATTAATGAATGATATTAAAGTAGATTTGGAGTTTGATGTGAGTATTACTAACCAATTGGGGAGTTGTAATACAGGTAAGGGTGGCAACTTTTTACACCAAACAAAAATAATAAGGTTTTGGGTTGTCATAGTTTAGGGACTTCAAGTTGGCCTGTTTAACACGTTTAGTTAAATAGGTTGGCCCATATTTGCCCATACCCGTTTAAGTCATCTACGTGATTAATACATTTGCAACTTGATTACTATTCGCCAACCTGTGAGCCCTGTAGCCACATTTAAATAAATGGAATAAACGGATTGTGTTCAAGTAACATGATTTTAAGTGCTTATGGGTTGGCGTTTATTTTTTTACATGAATAGAATAATGTCATGAAACCCGTTAACATGACACGATTGACACCCCCCTGCGTACAAGTGCAGGTGCAGGTGCAAATGCAAGTTTAAAGGCAGATATGATGGAATTTGTGGGGTCTGATACATTAGCAGAGCTAGTTTGGTCTCCAAGAACAGGTTTAAACATCAAATTTGCTGAAGAAAAACCATGTTTTATGTGGGAAGTTGGTCCAACTGATATGAGGTCTGAAAACACTCAAAATGAACAACACATTGGGTCACTAGCAACATGCCATGTCAGTTGCACAGGTACATAATCAATTGTTAAAACACCTCAATGTTTAATGCAAAAAAGAACACTTGTACTTTTTAAGAGTGATTTCTAAGTGGAGATGACAAAATGGGCCGGACCGGGTAGGTCAGGTTGAATCGTCAACCCTTTTGGCAACTTCTGACCCATTTTGTAGTTGTCCACGTTTTTAAGTTTCATCTGTATCACATGTTAAAGATAAATGATAAACCACATCGACCCGCATTTAGCTAAATGGAACAATATTGCTTCAACCTCTTATTGAATATTGGTTCCTGCAGGTTCACAAAACCAAGGGGCAGTAGATAAGTTATGTGAACAATTATTTGAAAATGGAATGATGGGCAGTGGTGACGGGTCAGGTTCCAGAAGTAGGTTGCCTTTGAAAATAGAACCTATGATGCAATATACGCCCAACAGATGTGTCGAAAAAGCTAATGTCAAAATGCATAACATTAAAATGGAAAAAGATGGTTACTTTAGTGACCCTTTTCTTGAAAATGCACAAGTTGCCATCTTTGAGAACAAAGCTGCTGAAAAACACCAAGTTAAGAGCCTTGGAAGCATGGAAAGTTGCAGAAGTGCAAACTTATTGACTGAAAGAAAGAGGAAATGCGACTTCGAACAACAACTGATTCTTGGAAGTAAACGAATCAAGAATGAAGTTGATGGTAGCTCGTTCATGAACTGGATTTCTAACACGTTGAAAGGATTAAAGAACACCCATAAAATTTTTGATTCGCGGGTCGGTGGTTTTGAGAGCAAACATTTTGGTTTTCATAATTTTTTGCAGTCTCTTTTCTTACCAGAAACTATAAAAAAGTTTGAGAATAAATCCATTGGCAGCCGCGGCTTAAAAGAAACAGTTTTAGCCGAAAAATGCAGCCATGGATCACTTGGTTATTTTGAAATAAAAGATAAAGAGACTGTGAAACGCATAAGCTTCTATGAACGAGTAACGAAAGAAACACTGAAAGATATGTTTGACACCATAAGGAAGCTGCGACTGTCACGTACTGACATCCTCAAGTAAGAAATATTCTATTTTCACATCATTTGTTTGGGCAAATATCATTCAATTTTTTGTTTTAATAACAAGTTCCAATTTATTAACGTCGCGTTATTTTATGCTAGATGGATGAATTCCCGATCGTCGGATGGACATAACTTAGACGGGTTTTTTCTACGGTTACGGGTTGCAAAATGGGAAGAGGAAGCAGGGAGATCAAGGTATTATGTTGCTTGCATAACAGGTATGTATGACTTCATATTATTTTGATAGCAGTTCTAATGTATAATTATATTATATTACCAAAATGCGAAAAAAATGGAAAAGAAATCATTTTTATCTATAACCTGTGACAGGATCACAAGGGGAAACACCATGTAAAGAATTAAAGCAATCTATTAGAGTCAAAGTTGGAGATGTTGAATGTCTTGTTCAAAGCCAATATGTCTCTAACAATGATTTTTTAGAGGTAAACTCTATTTTGTTGTGTTACGTTTTTCATATTTACCTTTCTTATTATTAAAAAACTCATTTTTGATGCATTCCTCTGGGATTGAGTTGAAAAACAGCTTATTGATTTATTAGCTTCCTCAGCTGTTTGGCTGCAACAAAAGCACTTTCTGTTTTGGTTTTTTGATGAGTGGAAAAACTGTTTTCAAGAAGTCACAAATCATAGCCTTTTTGTTTTGGCTTTTGGAATGAAAATTACAAATCTACCACTCATACAATCAATCTTCACAATAAGCTAAACCAACCACTTTTTAAAAAACAAAACTCGTGACCAAAAGCACTTTTGCAATCAAATAAGCAATCCCAAACACCCTCTAGGTAGACCGTTCGAACCATGAATCAACTACATAATTGTTCAGGTTTGGCCCATTAAAACCGGCTGATTAATGATAGGACCGGTTGAGCCAGTAAACCAAACCGGGTGGTTGGACCAAATTCTGACAAAAAAAAAAAAAAAAAAAAAAAAAAAAAAAAAAAAAAAAAAAAACTTTTCAAAATCTTATTTACTAGCCTCCATTTTATGGCCTTATGTTTTGTTTGTTTCAGGCTATATTAATATATTTTGTTAACATTGAAAATTCACTAAAAAAATTATAAAGTAGTTTCATACTTTGTTTCGAAAGAAATGAGTATAATTGTAACCTTATAAATTATTTATGACATCATTAGATTTTTGAAACCAGTACTACTAAACAATATCGGTTATGAAAATGTTTTCAAGCAACATATGGTGTCTAATTGATGTGATCATGGTTTTGGTAGGATGAACTCATAGCATGGTGGGAAAAGACATTACAAAATGGAGAGATTCCGGTTGTGAAAGATTTAAAATCGAAGCTAGCGGAGAGGATAACATTCGGTGTGTAGTTCATGATCGGAAACATCAATTTTTTCGATCAAAAGATGTAAGGAATGTGTGTGATATTTTCTTTTTGGTCTGTGTGAAATCGAGAAATCTTCAGAATTGGCTTGTGATGTGCAGGGCCAATGTTTGTAATTCACAGTTTTTTGTGCAAGTTGCTTATGTCATAACTACATCAATAATCAATTATACAAACATGAATGTCAACATACATATACATTATTCGTATGGATAAATACATACTTGAGAATTGTCACAATACAGTTTCTTGAGCACAACTTGTTAGATTTAAAACAATTTATACCTAAAACATCAAAATATAACAGGTATTAACTTCCTAGCTCTACTAAAAGAAAACTTGAATTTAACTCATGTTTTCCCTGTTCACTAATAAATCGACAGTGACTCGCAGAGCCCTAAGAACCAAGGGTTTGTGTTTAGCAGGATAGGCTTTGCGATTCAAAAGAGGATAGCGGCGCAACTTGCTGCCCGCTTACCCACCATCTAAATGTAACTTGTTTTGTCTTGGTAATGAACAATAAAGAATTTTACTATTCAAACTAACTATATAAATACTTCAAACGAGCAACAATGACGATAAATGGATCTGGTTGCGTGGACTAATCTGGGAATTTCTCGGTTCCTCACCACAATTCGGTGAGGAACTGAAGCAGTGTTAATGCCTCATCGACAGGGCTTCCAACATAATCTTCTGAAATTTAATTATACTGGATAAATCTCATCTTTATCTCTATACTTGAGATAGTATTATTGTAAAAAAGACTAAATGTAACAAGAATTTAAACCATAACACAAGGCCAGAAATTCTCTAGCAACTGTAAATCATCATTTGATTCTATTGAATATTTAGAGAAATGTAGGGTATGGTTGAAGCAAATTCTAGAGAAGACAAAGTAAATGAGCTCATTTAGGTAGGGTATGTTGTTGAACGTTATTGTAGGAAGATAATGTGTATTATTGTGGAATGTTATAGAAGAAGACTAATGTGAGCTGTTATCTATTTATGTCATTTGCCGTTCAAAAAAAAAAATCTATTTATGTCATTTATTAGTTGGCATATTCAAATTTTGGTTGTCTGTATTTTAGTTATTTTTTTAAACACCTGACGCATACACCCTCTAAGGCCGTCCGTTGTGGAGGCGCGAGCCACCAACGTGACTCTCAAGTAACCCGGTCACTTAACCCCGTTGTGGCTGGAGGTGAGCATCGTCGTGACCAAAGGTCACTTTCTCCCCTTAACCCACGCGACCACCATCGCTTGTGCTCGCTCGCGCAGGTGATTGCCGGGGTTCACGTGGGGCTGTTGTGGCTAGGGGTGAACACCGGTGCTAAAACTCCGTTCGCGTCATGCTGCTCGCGCTTCCACAACAGACGGTCTAAGCCTACCGCTAAATCCACAACAAAGTCCGCCTTCGGACTATAAGTCTATAACTCTCGACCACTAAGGGAGAAACAACTTTACTAAACACCATGATACCGATAGGCTACAAGCCCTTTGGTATTTTATTTATTATTATCAGTTTAATAATATATCGATCTTCTCTACGCTGATATCCGTTGGTTCTTTTCAACGACCTAATTGTTAAAGGCTTGCAACCTAATGTTAGAGACATATACTGTTATGCTTAGTGGTGTCTTCATGAGAAGTTGTAGTGAAGTATGATAATCAGCATTCATGTAAAATCCATGAATGTTCATTGATTTGATGATCCATCACTTCTATTGGTGATCTATTTTATATTTTAAATAATTAAATTACAAAAGAATCAAACTGATGTAATTAGTATCATCACTGCTAATCACTTCCATCAAAGTAATGAAGTATATGAATAAAAAAACTATAAAAATACAATAACAATATTAATTTTATCTGTTCTTAGAATATGTATTAGATGTTTGGTCCTTGATTTTGTTTTCTCTTCTTGTGTCCATATCCATTTGATCATATCATTCATTGGCTGCATCTTTTTAGTTGTTGGGGAAAGTTCTAACCTAAAGGCATAGCTTTAAAAGGCGAGCAAGGCGCTCAAGAAAATACACCTCATGTACTTATGGGCCAAAATTAGCCAAAACTAGAGTATGTAGGAGGAGGCTTGTATGTAGAGACAACTAAAGGGATAA
This sequence comes from Ambrosia trifida, assembly GCA_028751855.1. Taxonomy (NCBI): domain Eukaryota; kingdom Viridiplantae; phylum Streptophyta; class Magnoliopsida; order Asterales; family Asteraceae; genus Ambrosia; species Ambrosia trifida. Next base: position 36,729,845 of record CM054132.1, on the reverse strand, counting down.
CGAAACTTTGAAAGGCTTACTTGATAAAAAGGTGGATGTGTAATAATAGATGAGAAAGAAGCAGCTTCTTGTTGTAATTAAAACTTATTTGGCTGTACAATGAGCAAAGCCGTGCAGTGCCTTGAGCTTATATAAAACCAAGCTTCAAGATCCTTATTTTATGAGAAACCACATGCCCGTACTCTTGAATACGTCGCTGCTACTTGCTCCTGGTAATCCTCCCTGTTATTAAGGACAGTCTTTCCTGCTATCTTCATTCAGATGCCACATCTCAACAGATCTTCCGTTGTATTTAACTATTTATAAAAAATTAGCAACAGGTCCTGCAGCCAGCAGGTATAACAAAGTCAGCCTACAATTCTACCTCTTATTGAAAACAAGTATGCAATATTTAGCTGTGGTGCGGTGCCGGTGCGTTCAATACAAAAAACATATGTAAAACGATAAATCATTTTTTGTGGTTTTTTCATTTTTTTTTATCAAACCGGTTTTGGGACAAGTATGCATACTGGAAAAAGTTTCAGCAAGCATATCAAGCTACACAACGAAAACCATGTTTTCCCTTTACAACTCCTATCAGCAGAATTTCCATGACAGTACGACACTTTACCAAAAAAATCTCTTAACCATCTCTAAAAGCCTGATTTAGAGAATAACATGTCTTTTCTGGAAGTAATTTAAATAAACATATGGAATTACGTTCTCGTTGTTATGAACTTATGATGTCTGAGCAACTAAACAGTAAACATCTTGTTCTACACCTAGCAATATGTCTAGAATCTATAATAATAAATCTAACAATTACACATCTGAACCACACAATATGTCTAGAATCTATAATAATAAATCTAACAACAAATAAAAAGATGAACATACCTTTTCACAGGTGACGGTTCCTGTCTCACAGGTTGGGATTTGGATTTCATTTTATCCTGTGGCACAAGTTTTATCATCAGATCAGCGAAGTTAGAATCTTGTTTTTTTTCTGGGATAGTATGAAGTAACAAGTAAAACGAAGATGCATCAACTGAGAAATTCTTTGCATCCATTTCTTTCAGATGCAAGAACACATCTTCAAATATTTTATACTTCAAAATTCCTTGAAGAATAATGTTATAAGTGACCCCATTCGGAAAAACACCATTCTTTTCCATTTTAACAACAAACTCCTTCGCTTCCTCAATCAAGCCCTCATTACACAACCCATTAATCAAGGCATTGTAAGTTACAACGTTTGGCCGCAGTCCTCTGGAACAAAGTTCACTGAAAAGATCTAGAGCAACGCCAAGCTTCCCGTTTTTGCAGCAACCGTCAATAAGAACGGTATACAACGCAACATTAGGATGCACACCGTTGTCTAGTATAATACGAAACAAAGATAATGCCTCATTGACCCTACGGTTTTTGCAAAGTCCATCCAATAAAACAGAATAAGTAATAAAATTTGGCGTTACACCTACAGCCTGCATATGTTCAAAAAGTTTCAAAGCATCTATAGACCTCCCAGCCTTAAACAATCCATACAAAATACTACTATACGTCGAAACCGTCGGTTCCAACTTCCTACGAGTTATCTCCCCAAACACTTTCATCGCCTCATCAACATTCGATCTTTTACAATACCCATTTATCAAACTATTAAAAGTAATAACATTCGGCTCAATTTCCTCACCAACCATATCATCAAAAACCTTTGCCGCCTCCTTCATCTGACCCCGTAAACAATACCCATCTATCAACGCACTATACGTCACAACATCCGGCTTCTCCCCTCTTTCCACCATAACATCAACCACCCTTCTAGCATCCTCCACCATCCCTTCTTTACAAAACGCGTCCACGATAATATTAAACGTATGCACATCCGGACTAATCTTTCTCCTATCCATCTCTACTATCAACTGCTTACCCTCTTCCCATCTCCCATCACTACACAACCCATCAATCAACGAATTATACGTAACAACATTCGGAAACACTCGTTTCTCAACCATTTCCGCTAAAAGCTTCAACGCCTCATCAACTCGCCGATCCTTACACAAACTATCAATAATCATACTATAAACCTCCTTACTACCCTTACAACCTCTCTCCTCCATAAACCTAAGCAACCTAACCGACATATCCGTATTCCCACCCTTACACAACCCATTCATAACCGTCCCATACGTTATCTCATTCGGTTCGCAGATCCTAAACTTAACCAACTTCTTAAACATAACCTCAGCCTCAAAAACCCTATCTTCAATCACTAAACCTTTCAACAACGTATTATAAGTAGAAACAAACGGTTTATAACCGTTTTTAATAATATGTCCAAACACAGCAAACCCTAAGTTTATTTGTTTCAAATGGGAATAACAGTTAATTGCAATGTTGATTGTACACGTGTCAATTGGGATGTTTAATAATATTAATTTGTTGATTAATGATATGGTGGTTGTGTAACGCTTCATCTGTACGATATGAGTGAAGAGTTTATTGAATTCGAGTAATAGAGGGAGAGGCTTCTTACGGATCATTCGATTGAAGAGATGAACGGCTTCGTTGAGATGGTTAAGTGTTTGATTGGATGATGAAGGTGTTGATTTGATTGATTTATGGAGTAATTGATTGTTGTTGTCCATTGAATTATGGAACCCTAATTGAAGAGAAATTGGGGAAGAAGTATGTATACCTGGTTGAACGTTATTAATTTGGGCTCAATTTTTGGAGCAGGACGCGTATCGGTTCGTTTCATTACGGTATCAAGACCGCCTAGGCATTTGGTATAGTAATTGAAAGAGAACACTAAAAAAAGGTAAGGACCTAATGTCACCAAAAGAATGTTTTACATGGATCGAGAGCTGTAAAATTTAATATTAATAGCTATTTTCATAGTATCGATACTAGTACCGATGTTGTTCGGTTGGAATCGTTTTAAGACTATTATTGTTGAAACGGTGTCAGTTCGGTTCATCATGGTATCGGTATAATTCGACACTTATAGCTTACGGTATAAAAAACACTATGTTGTGAATACAATTACATTTGTAACAAAAGTTATGCATAGAAAAATCTAAGCAACGCCATAACGTTAAATTCAAAATGTTATAAAAAACTACAATATATTATTAGAGTGACGAAAAGAATAAAACAACCAAGCCCATTTTAAATTGAAATCATTAACCGTAAAACCTAAATACCTTATCATCATTTTAAAGGATTAATCCCACCGAGCACCATTTAGCCACCCATTTTTAAGAATTAAGAAACTAACCTAATATAAAAATGCGAGGGTGCAGTTTTTATTTACCATTTTCAATCTAATAACTCAATTGACAGATCTGTCGAGATATCTCTACTGTTGTCAGTTGCCAGGTGTGTGTGGGTCGACTTTAAGCTCAAACTGTGTCTTAAAAAAACGTTCGTTTTTGGTTTTTTTTTTTTTTTTGCCACTTGGACATTGTGGCATAATTTTGATATTTTATTATGTGGTTGAACCCGATTCAAATCTAACAAAAAAAAAAAATTAACGATACACAACCGGTACTCAAATATTTTATGACCTTGGGTATGTTTGGCAAGGAGCTTTTAGGAGCTTCAAGCTTCAAGCTTTTAAGAAAAAACTCCTACTTAATAAAAAGTCTTGTTTGATTGAAGGGGCTGAAAGCTTTTAGGTTAGAGAAAAAGCTCTACAGTGAAAAACTACTAGTAGTAGCTTTTAAGAAAAATCTCTACTAGCTACAAGCTTTTAATTAGTAAATGACACAAATACTCATCCTATTTTAAAAATAAAATAAAAACCTTCTTTACAAGCTTTTAATTATGATCATTTTGGTCATTTTATATATTTTATTAAAAGCTTTAGCTACTCTGCCAAACACCAAAATATATTTAAAAAGCTTCCAGCTAATAGTTTTTAGCTACCGGCTTGCAGCTACCAGCTTGTAGCTTACAGCTACCAGCCTCCAGCTAGTTTTGCCAAACATACCCCTTATGTAAAAAGTTATTGATAAAACTTATGTTTAAACTCATTTTAACATGGGGTTGTGGATTCATACACCCCTACTTTAGGATTTATACACCCTGGCCCACACCTATCACCAATAAGAAGCTGCCACATACTCAGAATGTGACGTCATACACCCCAAATATGATGTCACGGGGTGTATGAATCCTAGAACCCTTTAACATTCGTTCATTTTAAGTAGCAAACTCATAATAAGGACAAAGCACATTACATTACTTTTCTCATAATTGTAAACGAAATTCAAAAATCAAAAGTAAGCTAAATCATGAAAACTAGTCATATAATTTTGGTTTGAAAATATAACATGATTAAAAGAAGAGACAAGACACGTAGAGATATAAGTTTGAACTTAAATTCCTATAATCAGTAAAATGTGCACTTAAATGTATATTATAATATCATTTAATATTTTTTTTTAACGGCCAACAAATAAAACCCGAGCACTCTTATGGCACCCTTTCAACAAATTCAAATACTCCGAGAGTACCCAAGTTGTCAAACACCAATTCCGAAAAAAAAAACCCGGTAACCCACCCGCCCGCAGGCACGACAATGAAATTACCGGTAAAACTCGTCTAGCTCAAGAATTGAACCCAGGATTATCTAAGTCTTTTATCATTGTCCACCAATATCTCCACCACTACACTGCAATGGTATTAACATAATCATCCTTCAAAAAAAATGGTATTGACATAATCTATTAATATATATAAAAGAATTGAACATTGCTGACGTGGCGTGCAATGGTGCCTTCAACCTCTCCATGAAACTGCCACGTGGCATCATAATTGAAAGATTTTAGTGTTTTTAAATTATTTTCTTTTTTAATTAAAAAAAAAGATAAACATAAAACCCTAAATTTATCTCTCTATCTCTCAATTCTCAATTCTCAATTACTAAAATTAAATTGAGTTATTTTAGGAAAAAAGAATTTAAAAATAAATTTAGATTTTTCTCTCTTATGTTCCTCCCATAATTTTTAAACGTTAATATCTTTTATATTCGAGATTTTTTAAATAAAAAAATTACACCAAATTAACGAGCGTTTTATTATCTTTCCAACGAGTATCATAGTGTTATATAAAAAACGGAGAAAAAAACGACTATTTTTTGTGGGGTTATGTTCGTACAAAAAAAAAAACACAAGGTGTTCATGTTATTCATTAATCATGATTTTTCTTTTAAACTAGATTCTTATCTACGATGTTGAAATTCAGCCCAATCGCCATGCTATCATTGGAATTTTACTCTTCTAAAGATGGATATGTATACTTCATCAAGAGAAGCTAGGAGAAAGAATTGCGCAACACTGCAACACATGGTGTCACCTTATAACAAGGTTATTTTTTTTATTTATTTAATTAGAAGAGTAATAATTATTACTATTAGTATTAGTATTATTAGAATGGTTATATTTTTCAACCCCCCTCATGAATTCTACATCTATATAAGTCAAAGTCAAATTGTAACATATTTTAAATTACGTGAAGATGATTATATGTTGAAGGTTATCCTTTTAATAATGTATTATGTTTAATATGGTTTATGCTTTTTATTTTTTTAACTTTTTAAATAAATGTTTTTTTTAACTAAGGGGTTGTTTGGTAGCCTCTGAATGGTCATTAAGAGGCTACATCTGAATGGTTCATAATCTCTTAATGGTTAAGATATAATCTTAAATATGAATGGTAAGAGGTAACATCTTAATGGTTGTCTCTTAACCATTCAGACTTAAGGCTACCTCTTAATCATTCAGAGGTTATGAACCATTAAGAGGTAGCCTCTGAATGGTCATTAAGAGGCTACCAAACAGCCCCTAAGATTGATTATGTTTAAGTTATTTACTCTTTTCGTGATTTGAGTTTTCTTCTTTTATCATTTTTTATTAAATCATATTAAATTTTTCAACCCCGGGACCTTCCCGGGGTAATCAGCTAGTATCATCAATATTACTTTAGTAAAATTAATTTGTGCTATAAAACCTGATATCAGATTACAAACTTTGAATTAAAAAAATAAATAAAAATAACTCTCCAACGTATGCAAAATAACTCATTTATTGAATAAAAGAGAAAATAATTACTTTTCCAAATCAGATATAGCCGTTACCCAAAATCTCCAACGGCTAGTTTTTTATAAAATCCCAAATCAAATCTTCCACTTCATAACCCTCATTCATCTCATCAACTCAAACACACACTTTCCTAATCCCATCTTTCTTCTCCATCAAAACACTTATTCTTACCATAATAATATTATTATTATTATTATTAATCTCAATCAAACATGAACGACCTCCTCACTAAATCCTTCATGAGCTACGTAGACCTCAAAAAAGCCTCAATGAAAGACGACCCAGATCTCGAATCCGGACCCGAACCCACTCTCCAAATGCAAACCATCAATCAACCCGATCACAACCTAACCGCGTTCCTACAAGAAGCCGAGGTTGTGAAACAAGAGATGAATTCGATTAGAGAAGCTTTGACCCAACTCGAGTTATCCAACCAAGAGTCGAAATCACTCCACAACCCCGAATCATTGAAATCGAATAGGCGGAAAATAAATGGGGATATAGTGACAGTGTTGAAGAAGGCGAAGGCGATTAAATCGCGGTTGGAGGAGATGGATAGGGCGAATGCGGAGAGTAGGAGGCTGTCCGGGTGTAGATTGGGGACGCCGGTTGATAGGACTAGGACCGCGGTTGTGAATGGGATGAGGAAGAAGCTGAAGGAGCTTATGATGGATTTTCAGGAGCTTAGGCAGCGGATGATGACCGAGTATAAGGAGACGGTTGGCCGGAGGTATTTTACGGTCACCGGAGAAGAGGCGAATGAGGAGGTGATTGAGAAGATTATTGCTAGTGGTAGTGATGGTCAAGGAGGTGAAGAGTTTTTGTCTAGAGCAATTCAGGTATTGTTTAATGTTTATAAGTTTATATTAATATTAATTTAGTGTTTGTATGGTCTGTCGGGGTGTTTATGGTTCGGTTCAGTTGGGTCTGGGGTAAATTTTGTGTCGAAGGTAACTACGGTTAAAAAAATCGGCTTGTTTTTTCACGGGTTTACGGTTAAAAAAAATCATATATTACCACACACTTTTGTATTAATATTATTATTATTTATTATGGTAAAAAAAGTGTTATTGTGAATTTTTGTATTTTCCTAAAAACGTACTTACCTGTTAGGGAAGTTATTGTATATTTTTGGCCTAACAGGCAAGTACGTTGTAGGGAAATACGAACTATACCGGTTGGATAATTGGCCGGCTTTGATGGTTTTATGGTTTGACGGTACGTTTTGCTAGTTTTACGGTTTTAACTAAAAAATATAAAGAAAAAAATTTATATTACTAACAAGATTTTTGTATTAAATTTTAAAAAATATATATATTATTGATGAGAATAATGTATAAATATTAGACAGCCGGTTTGGTTTAGGCCGATTCTATGTTTCAAACCATAGATCGTCAAACTGTCAAAACTGAACCGTAAATACATATTTGAATTTATATATATTTACATGAATTGTTTTGCAGGAGCACGGGAGGGGAAAGGTATTGGAGACAGTGGTGGAGATACAAGACCGCCACGACGCAGCCAAGGAGATCGAAACAAGCCTGCTGGAGCTCCACCAAGTGTTCTTGGACATGGCCGTGATGGTTGAGGCTCAGGGAGAAAAAATGGATGATATCGAGCATCATGTAATGAACGCTGCGCATTATGTGAATGATGGGACAAAGAACCTCAAGACCGCGAAAGGGTACCAAAAACAAAGTAGAAAGTGTATGTGTATCGGGATCATACTTTTGTTGATCATCATCCTTGTGATCGTTATCCCGATCATCACTAGTGTTACCAAATCTTAAGCAAGGCTACATATGTGTGTCCTTATGGTTTCATTTTATATTTTTGTTGGGTTGTATTATTACTATTATATTTTATATTTGATATATGAAATTAATATGTTGTTCATTACCTACCATTGGTTTATTATAATGATGATATCAAGCATTCAAGCTTAAGACAAATATGTTGTTCAGTTGATCAGTTTTAAGCTACTTATTGGGCTTGAGCCCAACAACATTGGATGTTCGGTTAGTTTAATTTAGTTTTTCAAATGAAAAAAAAAATGGACTGAATTTTTTTTATTTCTAAAGAACTTAAGCTTTTAAGCGTTAGGAGACGCGAGACAGCCAGGGGTTAGTGGGGGCGGGGAGGGGCGTACATCAGTTTCGACCGCCGAAACTGGTTTTCGACCCCCCTGAAACTAGTGACTTCCGACCCCCCGAACCTTCGGTCCAAGCTTCGCCACCGGTCAATCACTTAAAATCTAGATAAAGTCTTCTTGCTTAAATGTCAATCACTTAAAATCTAGATAAAGTCTTCAAATCTAGGTAGCTTTCATTCTTTTTACATTAACCGGAATATGTAAAAAAAAATACATTAAAACAAGTTTCAAATATCTATTACTTTGTTAGAATGTAACGGCGTTATTGTCAGTTATTCAAATGACAAGAAATGTAAATCACATAAAGTCATAGACTCATAGGCAAACACTATGAAAGAAAACCATTCTTAACTATGCAATATTAACAATAAGGTATGCAATGCTTCTAGGAGCACCTAAGTTGAGTTAGGGGCTGTTTGGTTGATTAAGTGCTGAATCATTAAGATGGTCTGGATGGTTAAGAGGCTCTGAATGGTTAAGAGCTGAATCATTCAGCATCCCTTATTAGCTTAATGGTTCAGCACTTAATCATTCCATTCAGATGCTGAAACAAACAGTCTGAATGCTGAATGATTCAGAACTGAATGGTTAATAGGCTGATTAAGAGGCTACCAAACAACCCCTTAGTTGTAGGTTGAAACTTACAAGGATTAAGAATTTACCGTTCAAAAAAAATATATATATATACGACAACAAAATCTTTCAAATCGGGTGAGTTAGGTCTTCTCTATAATTTTCTTGTTTTTTTTTTCCTTTTTAATCCATAAGGCTCAGCCCCCGTTCCGTTTTCTTTTCGTTTTAAACTCTTAATAATATTCTGATGTTAATAAAACAAGGAAAGGCAAAAAAAAAAAAACAAAAAAAAAAAAAACAAGGAAAGGAAATAAAGGAAGCCTGCCGATCCAATAGAAACGGTCAAATGGATTGTGTTTAAAACCTAGGCTTGCCGAGTCAAACAATTTAATTAGTATTGACCGAGTCGATTGTTACTTTTTTTTTAACGGCAAGTGGTGTAGTTGGTGGAGTTTCGCCTAACACCCTAGGCCAGCCTGTACTGATTACCAATCCTACCTAGATTGGGGATTTCCCAAGGTGGAACCCCCACATGTCGATTATAGGGGTTGTCAATCGTGTCGGGTCGATGGGTTTACGGGTTGCGGGTTGGCAGGTTGATGGGTTGAAATGTGCAACCCGAACCCGACCCATATTATTATTCGTGTCAAATATTTCAACCCTAATACGACCCACATAAAATCCGGGTCAACCCGAAGACGACCCGTTTAACCCATATTTTTAAATGAGTCATACATGTGCATGAGTTATAAGCGGGTTTTAGGGTTGTAAACGGGTTATCCATAAAAATGTTTAATGGTGAATATATAAGTGTGATTAATAAATAATATAGTGTGCCAAAAATAACACAATTATAACTAACCATGTAAATAGAAATGAAAAAAGAAAAACAAAAATATATTAGATTTTTTTTTTCTAAATACTTAAACGGGTTAACGGGTCAACCCATTTTATATATGCGTCAACCCGATCCCGACCCATTTTTAATACGGGTTGACCCGAAGCAGACCCATTTTTTTTAAACAGGTCGTGTTACTTGACCCAAATCTGTTTTCTTTTTCGTGTCGGGTTTGGGTTGGTTTTCGGGTCGTGTCAATAATTGCTGCCCCTGGTCGATTATTACTAATTAGCAAAAAAAAAAAAAAAGTAAAAATAAAATAAAATAAATAATTTGGCTGCCAAACTAGTGACTAACATGGCCGGCCACAAAATTTAAATAGTCGGCAGATTTGGCTGGCTACTATTTTAAGACAAATATAGAATCCGAATGTGTTAACTTAATAGTTAATACAAGTTTGAGATAACTACAAAAATTCATAAACCGTACATTCTTTCTTTCTTTCTTTCTTTTTTTTTTTTTTTTTAAAACAAAATACATAAAATGCTAAGCTTTCTAACAAAAATATATTCAAAGATTTCGCAAAGTGTTAGTCGTTGAAATGTTGAATGCTTACAATCATCTCATTTTCAAAATTTTACATATTGAAAAATTCGACTATATTATTATTATTAAGATTTCTTAAGACTAATGTAGCTAGCTAGCTAGTCTTTAGTGAAGGAGACGACTAAAATAAGAGCTAGTAAAAATGACATATATGTGGCCCTCTTAGATTTTACATATAATATATTGACAAAGTAAATTGAAGGACAAATGTTAAGTCTTGACGATTAAAAAAAGCTAGTAAAAATGACAAGTAACATACAAACAAATGTTTTTTTAATTAAATATCATATCATGAAGAAGCATCTTATCATCTTTGTCTATAAATTCCGAACCACAATCATCTATTACACATCAAAATTAAGAGCATTTCCAAAGCGATTAAAAGAGTAGAAAAAAATGGCTAGTTGCAAAAATGGTAAGAGTTACATTTTATTTTGTTCAGATAACTTACAGTCATATTTTGAGGTTGCTTCTTTTTTTTTTTAATGTGTTTGAATGGCGATATTTTGAAGTTGCTAGCTAGACACTTTATGTTGAGCAAACTTTTATGATATTTTTTAATCGTAGTTGGCAAGAAATCATGGCCCGAGCTAGTGGGGGCGCATGGTCAAGCAGCAACGACTATAATCGAGAGCGAAAATCATAAGGTGGATGCAATCATTGTGGAGGAAGGGAGTTTTGTGACAGCTGATTTCCGGTGTGACAGGGTTAGGGTTTTCGTTGATGGTAACCACATTGTTAAAGAGGTGCCCAAAATCGGTTAATCTCCCCTTCATTTGTTTTCCTTGTTGTATTGTTTTGTGTGTTACGAATCTTTTGTTGTTGTTGTTGCGGTTTTCTACTTTATTGAACTGATGTTGCTTAATTCGCAAGATCAAATATTGCTTATTGTGGATTAGTAATGCGTGATCATGATTAAAAGATTAACACATGTTTAAAAGGAATGTGTGAGTAACATATCGATTTGTTTTTGTGTTCCGTTCCAGTTGAATATCTTTATAGAAAAGCGTATGTGACTTAGGGTCTGTTTGGTAGCTTCTTAATCAGTCTCTTAACTATTTGGGTCTGAATCATTCAACATTCAGACTGTTTGTTTCAGCATCTGAATGGAATGATTAAGTGCTGAACCATTAAGCTAATAAGGGATGCTGAATGATTCAGCTCTTAATCATTCAGAGCCTCTTAACCATTCAGACCATCTTAATGATTCAGCGCTTAATCAACCAAACAGCCCCATAATTCTTTAGTTTGACGGGGTCAAATGTACTTTTAAATTCCAAAATTTAGTAATTTTACAACTAATTTAATTGTCGGACTGTCGGCATGCATTAACATGTAGATCGAATCAGACGTGAACCTGCCACGATACAAACATATAAATTGTCTCGAACATACGTACGTACAACCTATAATTAGCAAGACTCATGTATTTGCAGGTTACACGAACATGATCAACTTTAACTAAATTCTCTTTACATAGTAAAACTCTAAAATTCAAATTTAAACAAAAAACATAAATGTTTATCAAACAATTTAACTATAATAATAATGCTTTTGATTTGAACAGTAGATTCAAAGGGTATTTTGGTAAGTTTCTATATTGCTGATTCATCTTCCGACTTATACCACGCGTCACAAGTCTACCACTCCCACCTCTCTTCTTTGCACTCTCCATCTGCAACCCATAATCAAAATCTGATCTCTCAAAACCATCTCACCTAAAAAAGATTCTTCAACTACACCCATCAGTAATCGCCGCCCACATCTGCACACCACCGCCATCAGCGACGCTAGGTCTGAGGGTGGCCATTCTCTGCTCTTTCTCTCTATTAATCCTTTTCGTGAATCTTTCAAGAAACTCTTTTGTTAAAGCTTGATGTTCTTCCAATCTAATGTGAACCTAATTTTTTTCTTTGCCAGAAACTCTTTTGTTAAAGATGGTTGCTGCCATCCCTCCAACAACCGTGATGGTTAAGAGATGCGGTTGCATGTCCGGATTTATGGCAGATTTGGAGGCGATTCTACTTTCTCTATAAAGCCTCTACCCATCTTCTACTTAATTTCCATTCACAATATAGAAATTTCCAACAACCCCAACCTCAACCACCGTTAACCACCACCATACTGTCACTGTGTGCCGGTGACCGGAGGGTTACCACCATCACACAGCCTCCGCGTTCACCATTTTATGCAGGTGTTGTTGGCTACTGGTCGTAATCGGGATGAGAGACGACGTTTTATGGTGGTGATGGCTTGCTTTGTAGAAAGAGAGGAGTTGTGGTGTTGTGATGGTGCCGGATAAAGCGGTGGTGGACATTGGTTATGATGGCTGGCGTGCATAGCCCCTTGACTTTGTAAGGTGAGTGTTGGCAACCGATTTTACTATTATTATCTGTGAATTTATTGCTTTTATTTACAGTGTTAACAACCAGTTGTACTTAACATACACATTTCTCTTAGTAGCTTTGTAATTTTGTTCTGTGAGTCTATTAAAGAAGAATAATGTTGAGTTACAGGGGATTCTCAAGTGAATATGTGAAAGAATACATTGAAGCTTCAAATCCCTCATTTGCCATTGGAGAATATTAGGATAGCCTGGCTTACGTAGGCGATGATCTATGCTACAACCAAGGTAAAAAAAAACAAAAACAAAATGAACCTCATTTAAGATGTTTGGCTGATCATGTTAGATTTAGTTAGCTGAGTTCATAGTAATTTACTGTTAACTCACACCTAGCTGATTTTAATTATACATTCTTAGATGCACATCGTCAACGTGTGATTAATAGGATCAACGCCACCGGTGGTACCTCATCCGTGTTTCAGCATTTGATGTCACAACAAAGGTATTACATTTGTTTTTTTGGCAAGAAGAAAAAAGTTATTTTAGTGAGGCTATAACCTGGGATACACTCTAAATCCTATGAAAAAGAGCATAGCTAACAGTTGTTTTATTCTGCAAGGAATACTTCATTCTGCATTGCATAGCCATGAATTGTCCTTTTGAAACTTTCTAACACCTCAGTAAAGTAAGTTATCCGCTTGTCCAAAACTCCAAATTTATTATTTTGTTATGCATATATTTGTTATTTCATTTGATTTTGCACGGATTAATCAGTTGCTTTTGTTTCTTATTGTATTTAGTTAGTTGGTTTCGATTTGATTTGGGTTCGGGTTTGGACTTGGATTTAGATTTTGATTATTTAGTTAGTATATATGTTGATTATTTTAGTCTGATTTTAAGGTATTTTTTTAAGTTTTGTTATATTTTTTTTGTGTTTTTCTGCTGTTTTTTTAATGTTTTTTTATGTGTTGTAGGTTTTGCAAGGTTTGTAATTGAGAGCTGAGCGGAGAACAGATTAGGTATGTTGTTATTATATTATTATTATTATTATTATTATTATTATTATTATTATTATTATTATTATTATTATTATTATTATTATTATTATTATTATTATTTGCAGAGAAGTGAGTTTGTTCCCTTTAGCCACCAAATACATGTGGTTTGCAAGTATAAATGTAAGTGGGAAGGTGCTGGATTGATGTTTTTTTGCTGTTTTGCCTTTTGTTGACTTTTCGGGTGACTTTTATCTTGATACAGAGTCCTGCTGGTAATGTTATTGATTGTGTTGTTTCTCATCTTCAACCAGCTTTTGATCATCCTAAACTTAAGGCCATTGGATTATAAAGGTAACATAATTAATGATGAATAAAGTATGGTATGATAAAATGTATTTATTGAGATGTTTTCTAGAGTAGGATTAGTGTTGTTGTAATGTTTAAGTTTGTGAGTTTGTTCTAACTGGAAAGATGTGATTGTGTTTTGTTTTTTGGCGTTTGGAAGAAGCGTTAGAAAAGAATGGAAATGATATAGATTCGGCAATTAGGAGTCTTAATGAGCTTTCTCTTGGATGTGTTAATGGCGTTTCGGGTTCAGGTTCGCCAGGTAGTTTGTTTGACAACTTATGCTTTTGGTTTTGTATTTTGTCGTGTGTTTGATGGATTAGGTTCTTTCATTGGATAAAGGTGTAGGTATACTCACCGAGAAATGGTGCGGAATGGGTTGAATTGTTTGTCACGGAAATGACAAGTGCCACCAGTATTGACGATGCTAGGCTTCGTGCAATGCGGGTACTTGGAAGTTTGGAGAAATCCATAACCGAACGTGCTGCTGGTGACGCAGCAGAAGCTCTTCACAAGGTAAGCTTCCGACCCAAACACAAACACAGCCATGTGTGTAGTGTGTACTGGTTTTAACTATGTTATTTGGTTGAACTATTAATTTCAGGAAAATTTGGTTTTCAAAGAACAAATTGAGGTTCTTCTGAGGGAGAAGGCGATACTAAAGCGTGCGGTAGCAATTCAACACGAACGGCAAAAAGAATACGATGAGAGGACCGTAGAGGTACAACAGTTGAAACAGTTATTATCTCAGTATCAAGAGCAGGTGAGGACACTTGAGGTGAATAACTATGCGTTGACGATGCATTTAAAGCAAGCTCAGGGAAACAACTCCATTCCTGGACGATTCCCTCCTGATGTCTTCTAATAAAGAGGTGAAGTTTGAGTTTATTGTTGGTTATAAATTTTTTTTTTTTTGTTCTGTTCCAAGAGATCTACATTTGCCAGATTAATGGCAAGTAGATTATATTATATGTTTTAGACGTCGATTAATGGTTGGTTAATTTAACGTGTGTGACCTCAGAATATTTGGTTCGCCAAACGTGTGCTTGCTTGCTGGCTTTTTTTTTTTTTTGGTTCAAATTACACCTGTACTAACGCAAAACTTGGATGTGTGTGTTCATGAGAATTTGTTGGAGAAACCAGATGTCGTTTGGTAGAAAACTTAAATTGCTAATCGTGCTCCCAACTCACTTTAAAACCATGCTAAGGCAGCTAGAGATTAGAAACCACCACTTGGTAAGCTGCTGCTTTTTCTTTTTTCAGTTTAAGAGCCCTTGTCTCACGAACACAATTTAATACTCCCTCCGTCCCATTTTAAATGTCCCACTTCCAAAAACACACATTTTAAGAAATTTTTTGTTTGTATGTGGTAAAATGACAATAATATCCTCAAAAGTGGTGATTGTGTTTTGTCTTTTATGGGCAAAACTGGAAATTACATTTCCATTTTTGGAAAGGGACATTTAATTTGGGACAAACAAAAAAGGAAAGGAGGACATTTAAAATGGGACGGAGGGAGTAGTAGATATTGCCATTTAGGGGTTGGTTTGGAGTTCGGTGTTTCTATTGCATGAATGAATTGAAATGAGTATACCAAGTTAAAAGTATAAGGCTTATAAGTAGCCTGGGTTATGATCGCCATTGTATTTGTGCTTAGCACTACTTACAAGTTAATTAGGAAACTTTTTGAGTGTGCAAATATGACTAATTTGCCTTTCTATGTGAAAGGACAAAGATTGATATGCTTTACCGCATGAACCATTTATACCCGACCCTACAAACCCGAAACAGGCCCATTAATAGTCTGGTTTACATGGTTTCGGTTCTGGTCCTGGTCGACTCAAGTACTACTCAATAACCACCCCTTATATCCATACGCCAGTTTCGGGTCCGTGTCCAACGCCTTTTAATAAAAACAAGTAACCACCCACACACTCAGACTTGAGTTTGATTAATTCGTGTTTAGGGTGTTATCATGCAACCAAATCAGCACTTCCCAGGTACGATCAATCTCCTTCACATTTTTTTCTAAGTTACACAATTTGTTTGTTTGCTTCAGCAAATGGGCTGCGCTAATCCCTTTGCTAGCAAAGTCCTAGCAGGCTACCTCATCAGGAAATTCAATTCTTATGGAATAAGAAGTAGATCTCTATGAAATGAAGGCGCGCAACAGTGGTAATATTTTTTTCTATGATTCTATGCCGTCACCAACAATTACTTCACTTTCATCATAAGCATAAGCTTTGTCGGATGTCTGCCCCCAATTTTTGTTGGTTATTGCTTTTGCTAACTCTTCACATGTTTTAGGGTTTTCCCGGTCTTGATGGAAGAGGAAAAGAGGATCACGACTGTTCTTAGCGGTGGTGTAGGGATCTGGCCGCTTCCAGGCAAACCTGATTTTGAGCAGATGTAGAGCTTTGCGGTGGTTACAGCTTCGGAGACGGTGGTCTGTCTGTCTGTCTAATGCGAAAGGCTTCTCACATTGGTTGTTGCTTCACATCAGGGGAGGTTCATTTGCTTGCTGTCAGTATCTTTATAGATCTGCATGTTGTGTGGAAGGTTTATGAGGTGTACAGTTTAGTGTTTCTGCAAGTTGACGAAAACAAGCATCTTAGCTGCGTGAGTTTTCTCTTCAGCTCTTCCTCGCTATTTGTTTATTATTTCAGTTTGTGATTTAGTCCATTGATTGCTTTTGCTGCCATGTGATGTTCTTTATGCTTTTGATAGCTTCTGGAACTTTAGTAGAATTGGAAATGTTGTTCATGCCACCAACTGAACAATGATTTAGTCCTTGACCGGTCATCCCAACAGAGGTTACAAACCCTTCCCCAAGAGTCTTACTTGCGGAATCAATCGACAATGACAAGGAGCTGCGTATGAATCTAGATTTCCTGGACGAACGAAGAGATTCAGCTCATGTACGGGAAGCCGCATACAAAAGACAGTTAGAGAAATATTATAATGCGCGGGTCAAAGAACAAACTTTCCGCGTGGGTGATTTTGTCTTCCGCAATAATGAAGCCTCAAATGCAGAAAAACCAGGAAAACTGGCCCCAACTTGGGAGGGGCCTTACAAGGTTCAAGAAGTACTGGGAAAAGGGGCATATGCTTTAGAACGACTAGACGGTTCACCAATTCCACGAACCTGGAATGCAGCCCAGTTACGTATATGCTACATGTAACACACTACAATGATCATGTAATAAGGAATTGATTTCCAGAATTCGTTCATTACAATAAAGCATTTTTATACAAACTGGTGACTAGCATATATAGATTACATCCCAAAACCGTAGATGATTATCACCAAAACAAGAGGGCACTAAACACTAAAGCCCCATGACACAGTGATCAAACAATCACTCAAAAAAAAAAAAAAAAAAAAAAAAAAAAAGAAGAAGGAAAGACACAGCTTTACTCGAAGACTCCTACATAGGATATACACATCCTAACATGTAACCTTCTGGGAAGACTTCTTCTTCTTCTTTTTCTTCACATCTCCTAGTTCAGATAACTTCTTCATCTTCAAGGGTTTTCCATCAACAGTACCTTGATCATCCAGATAATCCGGACGCATGTCCTCCTGTGACAGCAGAAATGAACAGTGTTCTGCTAAACGATCGAGGGCTTCAGTGGAAGTACAACCATGATCAGGATAACAGGACAATAGGGTAATACCCTGCACTGCCAAAATCTCTTTGGCATTCAGAATATTGCTCGAAGTTCTGGACGCCATTTTTTTTTTCAGAGAAAGTGGTGAAAATTTTTAAAGGTATAAACTATTCTGATGATTATGCTTACTATATATAGAAGAGAGAGGTTACCATCATTAATTACCATTAATGGTAATCCACTCGAGTACCTAGGGAAGACTGACAGGCGGCCTATCATCGCCGTCATAACAGTCACGTCAAAGGCAGACTGACAGTCACCTGCGTCAGAAGCACATCAGATGACATCACCTAATGATCACCATGCACACGTGGAACATAAAGTCATAAGGAGTTGCACTGTTTAGCATACATGAAAATCAAAGTGTTCAACAAAGACATGCAAACCACGATACATCAAAATTGTTCATAAACAAAAACAAACTAAAGGTTCAAATATTGGGAGATGTCATCACTCCCAGCGCCCTCTGCGCGTTTCCCTTCAGCATTGGAGGATGTTCCGGCTCCCGCATCAGTAGCCACAGCCTTACCTTTCTCTTCCGTCTGCGCCTTCTCAGCGAGCTCCGCACCGAGACGATCAGACTTGATGAAATAGTTGCGCAACTCCCCAGCAGGATCATCAGTCTTCGCGCAGGCTTCCAACAGGTCGAAGACTTCGAACTTCAGGTGCTCATAGTCGTCATAGGCTTTGAGCAACTCATCATCATATGCTTCACTCTCGTAGGGACCAGACTCTTTTTCTTTGCCCTCAGCACAGTGATTGAAGCCTTCAGAGAAACCAACCTTAATGCCCTGCTTCACGGATGCACTTGATATACGCGCAATCACTTCCGTCAGCGCAGGATCGTTCCAGACACGTTTGAATACCTGCGCAAAATAATAATCAGCATATAAAACACACTTCACAAAAGTAGAGAAGATAGAAGAGTTTTTGGCATACCCCAGCAACTCCATCGCCCATCAACCAGGCAATCCTCTCGTTTGCAGCCACGGCTAGATCAGTGGCTTCATGGAACAAAACCTGCACTTTGTCCAACTCCACTTTAGCCTGCGTACATGAGGACTCCGCCAAGGCTTTCTCTTCCTGGACCTGGGCGTTCTCCAAAGTCAATTTCTCCATCTTGGTCTCCGCGTCAGACAAAGAAGCAGTTGCGCGAATAAGCTCATCATGTTGAGAGTTGTATTTTTGAATAACATCAGCGAGCTCAGTTTGCTTTCCTTCGAATGCTGCTTGAGTGTGCTCCATCTCTTTTTTCAAGTTAGAATTCTCAAGTTTCAAATCTTTAATGGAGGACCGCAGCTGTTCAGTCTCAATGTTCGTCCTCTTGCAAGCAACTGACCAAGCATGAGACGCATCAGCCTTCTCCTTCTTCACTCTCTCCAACTCTTCAAGGGCATCACGAGCAACTTTCTGGTGATGCTCAATCTCAGCACGTACGTCATGACGAGCACGCTGGAACTCCTCTTCCCGCCCCAAAAGCGCAGCCTCAGAATCCTTTAAATTCTGGTAATCCCTTTGGAACTCATTCTCACGTCTGATAAGGGATCCAAGGCCGCTAACACCAAGAGAAAGATTCATGGCCATATCAATAAATAAGGAGCGACGGTCAACGCTATCCTGATAATCACGCTCCGCAGGAGGAACGGACATCATAACAAACTCCTGCGCATCAAGCGCATTTGTGAAGCGAGTAGTGTCCATGATATCCCAGCGCGGCTGATATGGCCTTGACGAATTAGAGGGGCGAAAGGAAAACGCTCTTCGCCGATGACCAGAACTACTACCACCACCGGAGGAGATGTCGGTATAAACAATGGTAGAGTCAACAACTGTGCGCCGGAAGCCGGACGGATTCTCAGTTACAAGCTCATCGACCTTCTGACTATCAAGCGCTGCTTCAAATCCTTGAGACAAGCTTGGCTCATGTGCTTGCTCCGTCAAACCAAGATGACCAGTCTCCAAATTCGGTGTCACAGACTCATCCGCCAGCTTGCCAGCATTCTTCTCAACATCAGTCACTAATTCAGCTTGAACAGGTCCTTCTTGCTGCATCACTTCTTTTTCCACTTGCACATCTAAGTCTTCCGGGACAGGAGTGGTTTGCGAACACAACTTCTCACCGACGGTTGTTTCAACAATAACCGGCATCACTTGCTCGGTCACATCGCTTGGTTGGGCAGATGTAGATACTCCCTTCAACAGAGATGAGTGCTTCTTCCGAGATTCTGCAAAAGGATGTTGCCCTACATAAAATGCTGCTCACAATACTTCAACACATTTATCACAAACGCGGTAAAAGGGTAAGAAAAACATGTGTACCAGACAAATGCCTTAGAGTCTTCATTGGCAAGTTCTCGCGCACAGGCGGAGGCTTTACTGGGATATCCAACTTGTCCGTAGACGGCCACGTCAACGGTTTGAATACATTCACTGGAACCGCGGAAATGGGCCCAGGTGAAGTAACATCCAGACCCGCAAGAGAGGATTGCGGAACCTGCACTTGTTTCATATCCAGCTCAGCAATCCTCTGCTGATATAGACTCTCAGCAACACCACCTGATTCTCGGATAGGAGAAGACCGCCTGGCGCGCTTGTGCTCCAATTCTGTATCAGACTCAGTCAGGTCTTCATCAACCTCTTCCACAATGATAGGCGCGGCGGGTGGTTTGGCTCTTTTACTAGCCACAGCACGCTTCCTAGTAGTACTTGTGCCTGGCGCGGTAACCATATCTGTATCAAGTTAACATATACGTAAGAAATAAGTTACAAATTTATGAAGACTAACCAAGGGACTCCTTGCGCTCCGAAGTAACTTCCTCAACATCGTCATGAACTTTCCTGCGGAGTTGTATACCCGCACCTAACACGAAGAACGCGCTAAATCAGTACGCAGACCGCGTACCAAGTGCGCTTCCTTCGCATACATAAAGCAGAAAATAAACACAAAAAGACGGGTGAGAAACGACATACCTGTTCGAACATACTGCTTTGGAGGGTCTACCAAATTGGGATGCAAAAAGTTCCCACTGATCCTCTCAGACAAGCGCGGAACACCGGCAACAACCGGAGCATACGGCACGTCCGCTTCACCACGCTTAGCGAACAATTGAAACAATGAGACATCTGGAAACACAAAGAAAACATGTGAGGAATAACACAAAGCATATCCGTAACACAAAATACAAATATAACCCACATACCTTTTGAAGGATTTGGGTCTTGACCCTCAGGGATGATAAGGCTAATCCCCAACAAGTTCAAAACACTCTCAGGACATTCATCCATCATCAGGGGAGTCGCATGATCACAGAGTGTTTTGTACCAATCTTGATCTTTATAACCCACCATAGGGGGGAATTCAGCAATCTTCTCTCTCAAACCAAGCACCATCCATTGAAAGGGTGCAGGAATAACTCCATGTTTGATATAGAAGAACTTGTCTTTCCATTCATACATGGACTTCACTTTCTCCGAAACAAGCTGTTTCACCTTCCGACGAATGCCCAAGCTAAACCAGCCACTTCCGCCGCGGGCCGCTTCGAGGACATAAAAAACATTTAATCTTTCCCACGTGGGTTCAATCTCCAGTGAACGACATGTGGCTTCAAAATGTAGGATCCGGCACCAACCGTAAAGGGTCAATTGTGTAGGATGCACTCCATATCTCAGTAACACATCCACCACAAATTTAGAGGCTGGCAACCGAAAACAGCACTTAGTGAAAGCAGCAGCATACAAGGTGATCTTACCAGGTGGAGCCTTCAAAGCAGTTTTTCCTTCAGCAGGAAGTTCAGGCTCCCATTCCGGCAATATGCCGTACCGGTCAATAAAGCCCAAATATGAATCTTCATCCCACTTAATAGTGGTGGCTTCTATACTCTTGGATGATTCCTTCCCCAGATCTTTCACAATGTCAGAGGTTTTACTCGACTCTTGCACATCTTGGGAATCTTGCGACATAGTTGAAGGAAAGGGTAATTATGTGAAAGAAAGAGACGTTGAAGAGAAAGAAATTCAAAAAACTTGAAACAGTTGAAATGGAAGAAGCCACATTCAAAATTTAATATATATAGGCTTTGCAATTAATGTGCCTGACGTCATGGACAAGCTTTTAGGAGGTGAGTCCAATGACAGGATGACACGTGTGGATTGGAAAACAAACGGACGTCACACGCGCCTCACGCGCCCACTCGCCTGACAACCGCCGGTCACACGTCTCTGCACACGTCCCAATAGACAGAGGTCATGTCAACACCACTCGCCATATGGTCCACAAATTTTCAAACACAAGGGGAAATGACATCTGTCCACACATGCAAACTGACGTGTCCCACCAATGCGGACAAACGACGTAAAATTCAAACCCGTTCTCCGCATAATGCTCACGTCAGCACTCGAAGCAAATTCGGTACGCAGAAAAAAGACCAAAGGAAGTAAACCACTACAAATTAGTCCAGCATCCCTCACATCTAAGATGAGAGACACACTGGACTGGGGGGACTTGATGGGATTGGGTACTGAATAGACCATTCCGCATACCCAAACCCGGAACAACACTAGCGCGCGGAAGAAAGCCATGCGCAGGATTTGGTCAAAGCTCATTAAATACACAGTCAACAGTCAAGGACCGGTCAAGGCGAATATCATGCATGGTCAATAGCCATGCATGAATCACGTAACCATGCCAGTTAAGGCGGTACTCGATTCCACTGTTTCCTTTAATCTAGCTTTCCATATATCACCTTATTGACATAATTAAGGGTGATGGAGACAACCTAACCACGGTTAGGACTTGGGTAATGGTGGCATACGGACTCTCCTATAAAAGGGATCACATCCCCAATTGGAGAGGACACTTTCTACTGACCTGGAGAGCTATCATACTAGATAGTATCCCCATTCACCCCGTTTTTGTTATAAACAACTACTTCGAGTAGTCGTCTCCACACCCATACTTTCACTCTTATTTGCAGGTATCCCCAAGCCGTAGCTGTTAGTGAAGGATCAACTCTGTAGCAACTGATAATCTCATCATCCCTAATCGGTGGTGAGACTATTTGTTTCTTCAGTTTTCAAGTACGTCTGGCAAATGGGTCGGTTTGGATCTGGTAGGGTTGTATTGGTTCCGGTCAGAATGCGTTCGGGTGTAAACGGGTTTTGGGCTTCGGGACGGGTTGGGACTGGGTCAAAATGGGTGTCAGGTTGGGTTTAAAAAGAAGGTCATAATCCTTGCTAAACTTTAGGACTTTTTATATTTTTTTCACACACACTTAAACAAAGTATAAATTCTAAAAAGAAAGAAGACCATAATCCTACTATTAAACTACTGGGCTAAGATTCACCAATCGTTTAAGCACTTTTAGGTTTTAACCCATTTGAATGAATAATGATCATACCCGACTTTAACCGACCCACAAGATCAAATAGAACCAAATAAGCTAAGTCACATTTGTATCACTCATTAGCAATCCAATTTTTTTTCTTTGATATATCACTCATTATTATACATTTGAAAGTGGCGTCTAAGTAACAAGGATGCATTCGTACAGTTTGTTACCGGCTATAGCCATGTTTATACGCCCGGCCGGCTTTAAGCAACCTTCGCATTTCCTGCTGAGATCCCAAGTCTCCAAGTAGGCCCTCTTGGCCACCCACAACCTTGGCTTTTTAGAGAATCCCGCTCCTGTCTCGTAG
This sequence comes from Ambrosia trifida, assembly GCA_028751855.1. NCBI lineage: Eukaryota > Viridiplantae > Streptophyta > Magnoliopsida > Asterales > Asteraceae > Ambrosia > Ambrosia trifida. The sequence continues at coordinate 36,706,534 of CM054132.1, read as the reverse complement.
GACTTGTAGCTCGGCAGTCCACCAGGTGGGTTTTTTATCCTTCCAACTGACTGGTTACATATTTTATTTATAATCTTAAGTTGCAGTTTTAACTTAAGAGGTCTGGCATCTGGTTTCCGCATAATCGCCGCTAAATTCCATTTGTGTTTAATACATGTTTGTGTGTGATAGTATTTTTTTTCTTCACTATCTGCCATGTACTTACCTTTATAATAGTCTTCTATCATTTTTGTGCATAACAGTTTGACAAATGCATGCTTTAGGCAACAAAAAAGGCATTCATATCTAGGTTGACGGGCCGAAACTAGAAATGGTTATAATGTTTTATAAAATAGGGTACGAAGAAATAACGGTAACATAGTTTATGCAGGACTGTTTGAAACAAGGTAAACGCCTCCTCTTCCCCTAAAGCAGGTATATCAAACATCCATTACTTTTTCATTGCAATTTCAATAGTGATATTAATCCACTAAGCATTATATGCAGACAAACCAGCTTAGCGACGCAATGAGGGTCCAAACCAAATAAAAACTCGGCTATGGTATCATCAATCTGACGAGAGACGGCGATAAATGAGAGGGGGCAGTTTTGAGAAACAACAATTATTACAATGGTGGTTAGGGGAGTGACAAATACAGCTTCAAGAAGCTCCGGCAGAACGCCCAGTTTCCGACCATATTCCGGTAGAAGGATTAAAGGTTGCATGTTCCAAATTCGAGTAACTGATAATACATATACATATACATGCCTATACGTGACAAGAATTAATATACTGGTATCCTACGGATAACAAACCAAACTGATAACTTGCGCCCGCCGCAACGCGCGGGTTGAACTCCACTAGTTACGTTTAAACTACAAAACTTAACTTGCATTTGTATTCTAATGTTAGAATTTTAATAAACTACACTAAAAGGTGTTTAAATAGTTTGAGATGGAATGAAAAGTGAATTTTATTCCTTCAAATTTCATCAACCAAATAAATTCAACAGAATACATGAAATTTGACTTAAATTCCAAAAGAATACATGAACAAAATTCCTTTAATACATCGACATAAAATCTAAATTCCAAAAGAATACATGAAATTTGACTTAAATGCCGCGATTTATGTTGCAACTACATTAGCAACAAAGAACTTAAACTTCATCATCGTCTCACGATAACACCAAACCACCATCTCTTCGTTGATGCCAAACAATCCTGATACCACACAAAACTAGTGCTCGGTATGAGAAACACGTCTTGATAGATACCCGTGGCAAATCTAAAACAAAAGTTTAGCGGTAACGCTCATTATTTTTACTGTACATTCATACATGTAATAAGACAAAAAAAAAAAACACGTTAATAAATAAATTAAGTTAAACAAATACCTATTAGGTTTATCCTCCTTGGCAGTTGAAAGCTTGAAATCAAGCCATTACATAGCCATCTTTTACTTCATCCAATGTACCTCTTTCGATCGCACAAACTAGAGCACTAATTAAATACTCCTACCCCTTCGATTGCATAATCCGTCTTGATAAGCTTCATTTCACAAAAGCATCTTTCAACGGTTGTAGTTTCAACCGATAAAACCAACATTAGCTTCAATATCCAATAAACTAAAGACAAAGTACTAGCCTTTTCAGTTTCCACCATTAGACGAGCTTGCAAACCTATCATCTTCCTTTACAGTGTGATGAAAGACCCTGAGATTACCCAAATGACAGCCTCTTTCTATCGTACTAAAATCATTTGGATACATCTCAAAACATGTCGTTATCGTAGACGGGTCAAACTTAGAAAACCAATCACAAGGATTTCAACTTAACATATTTTCTATCAAAGTAGTTGTTACATAATTGAATTGGTTTCCATGTTCTTGAATTTGCATATCCAAAACCAAGTTAAAAATGTCAATAACTAATAATTTACGCAAACTTATGATGATAAGAACTAATAAGAACTTGTTTAGAACATATGGCTTCATATTCCAAGTACCCTAAATCCCTAATTTTAGAAGAAACAAAATATAAACTATACTCAATTTAACAATTGAACATAAACCCTAAAATCAACTTTAAACCATAATCAATTGTACATAAATCCTAAGGCCTAATCAACTGCACATAATCAATTGCAGATAAACATTTAGAATATAGGACTAGAAGTATACATTTTTACCCGATTACACTTTGTTTAACCAACAGTGGAGTGGTATGGTGATTGTGGCCAAAGGTGGGACTACAGAGTTGGCTGGAGTGTGGCGGAGGGCAATCAGGGCGTGGAGGAAGGTGGATGGTCAGCTGGAAATAGGGCTGCAAACGAACCGAACGAACACGAACAAGGCCTTGTTCGTGTTCGTTTGTTAAGGAAATCATGTGTTCACGAACAGTTCATGAACACTTGCCGAATGAGATTTTTTGTTCGTGTTCGTTCGTTAAGAAAACACTTGTGTTTGTGTTCGTTTGTTAATTTTGTTCATGAACGCACACGAACATTATTGAACACAAACAAGTGTTCATGAACACAAACGAACACAAAGAAATGTTCATGAACAGAAACAAACACAAACGAACGTATATTAACTTTGAAATAAGATATAATGCTTAAGACATCAGCTAGATCCACTCAAAATATAACTAAATTATCCAAACATATTTACCTCACATATATTATTTATTTAGGTGAATAAAAGAAAATAAAAAGTTCTAAAAATTATAAACCCTAGTAAACTATCAAACATAAACGAACACGTTACCGAACGTTCACGAACATAAACGAACGAACGCGGCCTCTGTTCATGTTCGTTCGTTTAATTAAACGAACATTTTTTTGTTCGTGTTCGTTCCTTTATTAAACGAACGAACACAAACGAACTTCCTGCCGAACGGTTCACGAACTATTCGCTGAAAGTTCAGTTCGTTTGCAGCCCTAGCTGGAAATGTGTGTGTGCGTGGGGCTGTGGAGTAGACGACAGGGTAGGGGTGTTCTTTTTTTTTTTTTTTTTGTTCAAAATCAAGGGTGAGAGATATGAACTTAAGGAGTGGGATGTTTAATTTTTTTTTCCTTTCAAAAATTAGGCTAACTTACAATGGATGGTTAGTAGATTATGATTATGGTATTGGGGTTTTAAAATAGTTTGAGGGGTAGCATAAATTTTTTTAGGGCCGGGAGGCAAAAAATTCAAGGGTAACGTGATATGTGATATGTAAAATGTTAAAAAAATTACACTACGCCGTGAAAGTTGAGGGATAACGGATGCTACCCCTGACCTCTAGCTATGTCCGACATTGTAGATACCCTAATCGATCAAGGCGTCATATACCCTTAATTGCTTGAAGTAAAAAAAGGGTGGCCGTTCAATCCACTTTTTGCCACCACTTTTCGCACATCGTAGGTGGGGCGTATTTCGATGATCAAGGTAACTTTGTCATTCCAATGAGTTTTTCATACTTTCTAAACACTTCAAAATTCGAGTGGAATGAATTTCAGACATTCATATATTTCAATTTATTTTCAATATTCTTCGAACTAAGAGATTTTTTTAAATTTTATAGCCAACTAAATTGGATTAAGTTATAACCTTCCAACTTTTAGAAGGCACTAAAGGGGCTGCCAACCCAAGCAAGGATAAATAAGTAGATAACACAAATGGCCAAATAGCAAATTGATATTTGAATAGGGTAGTATGAAAGACGTACGGAAAAAAAACATAATCAAACAATGCGGTCTCTTTTCCTCAACTCTGCATTAAAAAAACATATATATATGCAAATATGCTTAACAGATTCGGCCACTTGACATCGTTGACTATGACATCAACAAGAGCTTCACAATATAATTGATATTGACAGTCAAATATGTAAGCCATGACCAACCGCATGCATGCCAACTAGTACGTTATTTTTATTTTGAAATTTACAAAAAAAAAAAAAAAAAAAAAAAAAAAGGTTAGGCGATCGATCTTAAACTAATTCCAAGTCATCATTCCTATCTATCTATCATCAAATCAAAATAAATAATAACTAAATAAAGGGTCAATATAAGACTTTCCCTATAAATAACTCTTCTACGTGCACCTAGGAACCAAATAATTACTAAGTCACAAATCCCATAGGTACATCATACACACATCTAAATCACAAAGGACATGGCCTCAGTATGTGAACAAGTCCAGCAAGGTATATATACTTCCATTATCTATTTTTTTTTTTTTTTTGAAAGGTATAGATCAACTGGAAACCCACTAACTACTTAAACCCTTTTTAACGGGAGTAGCCACCCGAGTTCGAATGAGGGGAAGTACGCATTGGCAGAGCCTTACCTCTACCTCTGTAACAGAGAATAAAATCTTACTCACAGCCAGGGTCGAACTCGGAGCCTTAGGGCAGGAACCCCGAAGGGAAAATCTTCCCACCTCCCCACAAACCAATTGGTCTCTAGATAATTGACACTTCCATTATCTATCTATTATATGTTCATAATACATTTTATTAATTTATCAAACATTAAGTATAGTTATTACTATTTTTATCAAATTATACACAAAATTTCTTCGAACTTATTTATAAGCGTCCGTAAGTACATATACATAGGGGTTGTTTGGTTGATTAAGTGCTGAATTATTAAGAGGTCTAAATGGTTAAGAGGTCTGAATGGTTAAGCGCTGAATCATTAAGTTGAACCTCTTAATAGTTAGTTATCTTGTCTCACATTGGTAGGATAGCCTCATTAAGGCTCAGCCTAGTTCAGTACTTAATGGTTCAGTGTTTAATGGTTCAGCAACATCCCAAATCATAATGGTTCAGCCTTAACCATTCCATTCAGAAGCTGAAACAAACGTGCTGAATGCTGAACCATTCAGCACTGAATGGTTCAGAGCCTGAGGCTTACCAAACAACCCATAGTGTATGAAAGTAACCACATTTGAAGTAATAAATGTAAGTATCTATATTGTTCTCACACTCCACTACTTGGTTTTGTATCAGACATCCCTAATTAAGTATATATACACTTATTTTGATTCTTGATGTTTGGATCGTATTATAAACGGTTTAAATTTATTAAGAAACAAGGTCAGTTTTATAATCGTACTTTGCAGGTAAAACTTCGTGGCCGGAGCTAGTTGGGGAAGAAGGAGAATGTGCCGTAAACATAATAGAAAAGGAAAACATGAAGGTTAATGCGCAAATTATTGCAGAAGGAACCATCATCCTCGGGATATATATTTGCGATAGAGTTCTTGTGTGGGTGAACAAAAAGGGGATTGTCGTGAGTACCCCTATCATTGGCTAGTCAAAACAATCTTACTATGAACTATACTTTGTGATTCTATAATAAAACGTTTATACTTGAAAAATAATGTAATACTTGTATTGTTACCTAAGGTTCTTCTTTCTGTGTAACATTCCTATAATAAAAACACTTTTAAAGTGAATCTCGTATCTCACGTTCTTTACCTTTGGTTGACATCTATTAGACTATTCGTTCTGGGTAGAGCTTAGTGATAGATTTATCGAATAATATTTAAACACGTCAACGCCCACGTGGCACTGGTTAGCGCCCGGTGATCGGTCGCGGCAGGGTGTTGTGGCTAAGGGTTAGCGGTTATTTTTTTTACCAAATATATTATTCAGCACAATTTTAGAAAGAAACATAAAAAAGAAGACGACTACATTATAAAATTTCCTCTCATAAGTCTCCACGTTTGTTCATGTGGGTAGTTATCATTGTGTGTGTCTCGATATTGATTACGAGTCATTTCAACCCAGTCTTCATCTTTTAAACCCGGGTTCGCGTTCATCGCAGCCATGAAGAACCCCTCAAATATGGTGCACTTCGCCTTGATGGAACAATATTTTCCATAAATCATATCAGTTGAACGAAGGTTGTCACCCCTTCGTCGCCTGAATCGGGTGACAACCCCTTTCCAAAAGCTTTTGTTTCGATCGTATTCTCCTTCAATCTCTTGTTGGCAGATATAACAATCCACCAAACAAAGTTCTTCCTCTAAACTCCACGTTAGTGTTACACGGTTCGTTGAGGCGGGGATTGGATTTGGATTAAGGTTTGCCATTTGTTCAAGTGAAAGATAAAAAAAATTAACCTAAAGATCTATATATATACATGTAAAATTTTATAAAATCAAGCAAAAATTTAATTACCTTATTTAATTTTTGACCGTTAGCTAGCTGCCAACGGCCAATACCTTTGGAATTGCACCCGCTAGCTCACGCGAGCTTCGTCGCTTGGGCTAGCTCGCGGCACCGTTCGCTGACCAACGTTATGGGCCAAGCTATCCACCTGGATCACATTGTGGCTCGCGACAGGCTGCTCGCGGGCCACAACGGATAGTCTTAGGCCACAAGGGGTGGTTGGCTATCTATCTCTACCATCACACTATCACACCCAATAAGATTATGCCATCTCATTTTATCACATTATATCTGTAACACCCCAACCGATGGCGGAAACATCGGGATGTCACGTATTGACTATTGTTCAGTAGCTCATGGTAAATAATACATTTCAATAATTGATTTAAATAAATTACATACAATTGTTCTACAAGAATTTACACATCAAATGAGAAATACTAAATATGCATCTTCAAGCATTAACTCTAGTCTTCAAGCAAAGCTATAACCTGAAACATGTTAAGTTTGAAAATATTTTGGGTCAACAAAAGTTGGTGAGATTTACATAGGTTTGAATGTTGAATAAAAACTTGTACAATTCGAGTGTCATGGCAAGTCTAGTCCATATGTGAAAACAATACTACCCGGTAAATCGTGTGCATAATCAAACCTTGTGACTAGAATATTGTGGTCCATCCCATACTGTGACACCCTAAACCAATTTACAGAAAAACGTGCAGCGGAAATACCAACCGAAAAATTTATTTCTTTTAAAAACAACCTTGGATATTTATAACCCAAGTCTACTAAACATTTTAGGTATTACATCTTTTAAATATATTCTATCACATTAAACATGACCCATCTATATCACGTTATAGGGTCGTGTCCTCGTACAATCCGCCTCCTTGCTCGATCTCCATCCTTTCCTTACTCTATTAGGTAGACAATACAACCTGCGATCACCAAATAACCGTTTCGTTAGTTCACTTAGTGACTTAATACATACTATTCAAAATGTGGAGAGAATATCCATAGATGCTCCATGATCTCGTTCCAACGCCTCTTTGGAAGTTCGGGTGTGGTACCCCGAGCTGATCCTACAAGTCTCATGCACTCACACTTATATACCTGCATCTTCCTTACCACTTACATAACAAGGTTAATAACCCCACAATTCATACAAATATACAATTCCCTCAATACCCCACAATACACACAAGTATACAATTCCCTCATATAACCTACTTTACCTACGAGCATACAATTCCCTCGTATAACCCCACAATACTTACAAGCATACAATTCCCTCATATAACCTACTTTACCCGTTATGTTACTCTTCCTTCGCCAAACTCTAAGACAATGTGACGTTTCCAATCCTCTACTCGATCTACATATAACTACCAACCCTTACATTCATGAAGCTCTCCCTCAAACCCGAGCATGAGTACACATATGTACTATAAATGAGGTTTGGAGTTGCTCGGGCAAGGTACGGAAGCATAAACAAGCTGAAAAATCAACATCCAAGGCCAAAGGGGGATTTGGCGTAGGATACGCCAAAAGTGGCGTAGCCTACGCCACTTGCGTAGGCAAGGGGTGACAGAGTGGCGTAGGGCAGCAGAATTTGGCGTAGGAAAACCAGGGTTGGCGTATCCTACGCCAAAACTGGCGTATCCTACGCCAACTGCAGGTCTTGCACAATGCTTTCCTTTTTCAACCCCATATCTTTCATGCCATTCTTACCTACAATTTCCGACATTCTAGCAACTCATTTACTATTCTCCCACCCATCATTCCACACATACCTTGATCAATTCTCGGATCGAAAGCACGCCCCTACGAGCTTCCGGTTTGAGTTCAAGCACCTACTATACTTGATTCGCTCAAACCTTGTCTACACTAGTTACATTTACAAGGACAAAGTCCAAGTTAACTACCATGTAAATCCTTGACCCATAACCAAAACCATGTACTCCTTTAAGATTCCCATCCTATGTGAACATAATTCCATATCATAGATGCGAGTTAAGTTCGGGAATCACTTACCTCAAGTCCTCCAAGTTCATGCTTGTTTATTTGCCTCCTCTTGACCCATTAGCTTCCCATGGTTGAGTCCTTCCTTCCTATCCTTTCATATCATCATGTTCACATCATTGTTAGCATACATGATCATAACATACTAACAATCATTCTCAACCAAATATCACATTGACTTTCATTAGTCAACTTCTATCATATCTACAACATACATTCACAACCACATTTATTCTCACATAGTAATACCACTTATTATCATATATGTCTCATAGTTTTAACATGTTATGCGTCACATAGTGTTTCTAATCACACAATCAAGTTTGGGAGCATAACCATGTTATTTTAACATTGTTGACTTTCCAGAAAGTCAACTTCCAACTATACCAACATCCTACTTAGAAACATATGTCCATATTGATGTACTAGATCATATAAGATTCACCATAAACATCATATTCACATCTCATTAAGATACAAGATCATTCATCACACCAATCAATCAACGCATCGTGTACATCATAATATTTAAGCATAGTGTACACACTACTAATGCATACTTCTTACCAAATCATACAATCAACTAATTCCCACATGATCTCTCTCTAAGACGAAATCCCCATGTTAACCTACCATCAATTGCACTAACTATCACATTACTTTCATACTTGTCGAGTCTTGCATACAATTTCATACATTATAGAACACACATACAACCATAAGATCACTTATGTGCTTACATACATACTTACATACAATCCATTATAATTCACACATGGTTTCCATAGAAACACATCCTTCATATTAATTTCCTACAATCATCATATTCCATTCATTCTCATCAATTACTTGCACGCAAGTTCATCTACACATTTCATCGAACACATGGTGTGCGTACAACATTTAAAACACAATGTACAAGCATTTCATGCATACTTCCATAGCTCATACCATCAATCATCACATATCATACCCACATCAATTACCCTTCATTCCATAAATATTAAACATAACAAAACCTCACTTTCTTTCTACTCTATTCGCCCATTTAACTAAGAATGACCATGGGTTACACTAATAGCAACATCTACTTTCAACTCTACACATATCCTTCAATTCATTCAATTTCTATACAATTAACACATATACCTCTTTCAATCATCATCAATTTCCACATGCATATCATCAACTACACATTATTCCTACAACTACATGGATTTACCACTCATTTAGCAACATCAAAGCTCTAATGAAAACCCAATATCATCATCTTTTGCAAACAAGCAACTTCTAGTGATTAGCTCACCTCTAGACCATTAGAGATGATCAATATCACTTAAAATCAAGCAATAATATGAATTTAACATCATTTGCTCAAAACCCACATGTGGGGTTCGAATCCTACACGAATTTGGGGGTTATGGTTCTTACCAAAGCTCAATCCTTGAAGATTAACCTTCTAGAACACACCCTTCATCCATTGCTTCAATATCTTGCATTAACTTCTTCAATTGAGGGATTATTAGGTTGGTTTTTGGCTCATGGATGCCCCTTTGGGGCTGAATACGTATGACCCCAAAATGGGTCTTCTCCACCTTCTTATGTTGACCAACTAGTTACATTAATGGTCCCTCAAGTTTTCCCTTCTTCAATTTTATTATGAAACTTAACTAACCAAGTTAATTCCTAGTGTTATATACTTACATATTTAGATAACACTAACAAGGTTATTTTCATATTGGAACATAGCCCACATTCTTATCATCCCGTTTTATTATCCGTAAGGGTTCATTCTACTATTTAATTCATCTTGTCATTTCTTATGCACGCCTATTAGTGTAATTAAGCGAAATGGATTTCCGGGATGTTACACATACACGCATATGGTTCACTCGTTTATGTTGCGATAACAATCACCCACGCTACCTATGTAGGAGGTACACGTATCCGGGTGGGGTTGTCAGTCCAATAGATCTATCATTGTGTATCGTTGGCTTGTACGGAGTTAATGATTATGCTAGAATAATTGTGCTTACCATAGTAATGTTTAAGACATAATGCAACATAGAATAACACATAGACACTTATGTTGAAGTGTAAATTGATGTTATAACATGTTTCACCCCAAAATAGTGAAATGGTAAAAGGGGCTATGTAAACTCACCTTAGTGTTAGAATGAAGACCTTTGTTATATAAATAAATGTGGCTCGTGTGTATCCAAATATCACCCTATTTCAAGGTAATAAATAAGTTTTGGGGAAAACTTAATAAGTCTAAGTTTTCTAGTCTAAAATGTGCTAGGGTTCCAAATTTGGGGATTAATAATTGATTTATGATTAAATTAAAATAATTGTTAATAACTTAATAAATAAAGAAATAATTAATAAGAATATTTCTGACCAATATTAATTAAAGGTAGTTGTATTGTAATGTAATAAATGTGAAAATAATTTTTATAAAATTATTTTCTTAATGAATGAATATATATATATATATATATATATATATATATATATATATATATATTAATACTTATTCGTCAAAATATAGACTTAATATTTAAAAATATTAAAATTTATAAATTTCGAATCACAAAAATTATATTTCTGATCTAAATGATTAATAATAATTTATGTGAAATTTTGATGTAAAAATAATGAAAAATGAATTTATTATGATTTATTTATGATTAAAATATCAAAAATCGATTAAAAATATTAAATAAATGATTTTTCTGAAATAAACTTTATTTCTGAAATATTCATTGATTTATAAGTTTAGAATATTTTTTGTGGAATTTTATAAAGTTGTTTTGATATTTTTATAGAATTTTAAAATTATTAAGGAATAAACTTGTATTATTTATAATATATAATAAATAAATGATTTTTGAAAAACTAAAAATTGTATGATAAACTTTATTATTAGAATATCATAAGATAATTTTTATAGAATTTATAAAGTAGATTTAGTATTTTAAAACCATTTTTAAAAGTTAATAACAAAAATATAAAAGAAAGGGGTTTTAAAAAAATAAGATTGCTGTTGGTGGGGATCGAACCCGTGTCTGGGCCGGTCCAAGGCCTTATCACAAGTGTGGCTCACCAACTGAGTCACACCCTGAAAACGAATAATTGTTGGTTTAAATTAATTATAAGGGTTTGTTGATTCAGACTCTATTAACCAGAAAAATAAAATGGCTGTGATTGGATTCGAACCCAAGTCACGAGCCGGTTTGTTGATTAAACACAGTGGGTAACACCAACTGGTCTACTGATCAGTTGGTGTTTTTTATCGATCTGTTTCAAATATAAGCGATGACTGTCGCGAGTCATCTTCCCCAATATGAACCCTAGTTTTCTAATACGGCCAATTAACATCCAATAGCCTCTACAATGATGGGGCTATTGCTTGTTAACGGCCGATTAACAAAACCAAACAACAAATTTGGACTTACAAATTGAAATCAATGTAGAACGACGAGTCAAAACAGAAAGTCAACAGGGCTTGATTTCACGAATTAGAGAGAATATCAGAGAGTTTTGAGGGTTGGGAAAGTGTATTCGGCACTTTTAGGTTCTAGTGTAGGCTTCAATTTATACTATAACACTCGGTTTCATAGATTAGGAAAATTTGACCCGTCTTAATTATTATACGCGTGAACAGGCTCGAATTGGAAAGTGTTAATCATGATTTTTGCGTGGAAAACAATCAGACGAGGCCGGTCAACAATTTATCATAAACGAATTTGAAATTAAACGCGGATTGAATGAGATTGATCTCGCAGTTGACTCTCCCAAGTCAACTGTGCGTTTAAAGAGTTTATAAATATGCACGCGTCTGATGTTTATTACCAAAACAGGCAATAGACCAGTTGGTTAAGATGTGTGTGTGAATCAGACCGGTTTGGGACGCGGGTTCAAATCCCGGCCCAAACATTTATTTTTTTGGAAATTAATTCACAACTATAATGTTATTTTATGTATATGGTATGATTATACGTGTCCAAAATCATCACAAAACATTTTTAGAACATACTAGAAGGGTATAATGTGGCGTTTTATTGATTGAATAACAAACGTACATAATTTAAGAAATACGAAATGTTACAATATCACATTCCATCACTAAACCTATGCGGCGGTATTCACAATTATCACTAAAACCATCACACCCAATCACCTTGTGACACCTCATTCCATCACACCCATTACTATTTTTTTAATAATAAAAACAAAAAGAAGTGGGGCCACCAGATTGTTTTTATTCTATTTTAATTAATAAAATAAAGAAAATGTTGGTTGGGACCACGTGCTTTGGCTATCACCCACCTGCTTTTGGCTACTTTTCCTAATAAAACAAAATTGAATTGAGAGAATTGATTGTTATATCCGCGATGGCCATCACGGAAGATTGCGTTGCGGTCGTCATAAATAAAAGGGGGGCGGTGTTTCACGGTATCACGGGGCGGCCATCACAGACCGTCCCGACCTCCCTAATCACCAACTTTGCTCGAGACTAATCATTTATTTCAAAAACTATTGGACGTGATAACAAACGCTTTAAAAGGATTTATTGAAAGTGTCTTACTCCACTCTAAGTCTCTAACTTGTCGATGATAGAGTGAATACAAACGGGTAGGGATGACAATCAAACCCGAACTCGGTGGATAAACCCAAAACCCGATACATTTGGGACGGGTTTGGGGTCGGGTAATCGGGTATGGGTCCGGGTATGAGATTAGTTTTTATTTTTTTCGCGGGTTTGGGATGGGGTTGGGATTTGATGATATACCCATTTACCCGACCCGATTATCTGATGTAATTTCCTATATATCTTTTAAAATGTGTATTCATAATATATCTACTTGTCCATCTAGATTGTAATCTTCTTTAAAAAAACACCAATTATTTGTGTATAATATCTAATATCTATTATCTATGTCTTTTAGTGTTTTTTTATATGATTTAACTATTTTATATTTATACATTGTAATCATTTACATACATAATTGATAATGCTAAATGTATTGGTTAGTAGTCACGCAATAGATACCCGATAAATTTTTATTCAGATATACCTAATGGATAAGTTTTTAAAATTAACGGGTTTACCCAAAACCCGCGGGTTTACCCGATACAAACCCGACGGGTTTTGGAACGGGTTTGGGACAAGCATATCTAATCGGGTATGGGTTTGGGATTACCTAAACCCGTCCCAAACCCGACCCATTGCCATCCCTACAAACGGGTCACGAATATATGGTAATACATTAATTACAATCTAAATCACATTTATTCTATTACACCCCGCAATCAAAGCGGGAGACTCTCGCATGCTGAGACTGGAGCGAAAATCTTCAAATAAAATTCTTGGAAGTCTCTTGATGAAGATGTCAGCTACTTGGTAGTGAGAAGGTACATGAAGAATCCGAACCTGCCCATGTTGAACTTGTTCATGAACAAAGTGAATGTCAAGTTCAATATGTTTCATGTGCTGATGCTGAACTCGGCTACCAGACAAGTAGATGATACCAACATTGATACCAACATTATCACAGTAGACAATTGTGGCTTTTGCAGGCGAACGATGAAGCTCGAGAAGAATGATAGAGTAAATAACTTAATGGATGGTTTTCCACCTTCTCATTAATTACAACTAGAAGGAATGCCAGCGCGTTGCGGCGGGTGTCTCGATTTATATTATATTCAATTATGATGTTGATTACGAACCACAACCCGGGTTTACGACATTTTACTTTATTCAACAAAATATAGTATCAAAAATATTAGCACAACAAACCAAATAAAACTTTGTAGATAATTATAGTGGCAAAAATATTAGTATCATCTAGAGATTGATTTCCACTGCTTGGTGCCATAGTTCCTTTTTTTTGTCATCTTAGATTCAGATAGTCAATAAAAATCACCAAATAATAAAAGCGAAAATAGGTGATTACTGTAGTTATGCTAAGACACCACATGAAAGTGAGATTGTGAGAGTTCATTAAATTTTATAGAAACTACAAATATATGCACACCGGGTTGACGAATCAAAAAATAGAAATTAATAGCATCACTTAGCACAAGACAATCATCAACTACTATAAAAGGTATAAAAAATCGAACAACAAACGAATAATCAAATAATTCACGTTGATATTAGCAAGTAAATCTAGGTATCAAACCTGCTGGTTGCAAGAGAATTCCTTTGCCAATCTTATGCGCATACTTCATGAAAATTTGCTTTTATAATCATCATCCGCGTGTAACGCATCCTAGAGGGCCCAACCGCCGCAATACTCATAAATTAATAATCGTTGACCATGCTCAGAACAAGTAACCCATGAGTTCAACAACATTCGCATGCCGAATTTTATCAAATCATTAATAAGATCAATAAACTCTTCCTCCTTTTGTCGACTGATTACCTTTTTTGTCCCAACTTCTTCACAGCAAGCAACTAAATAAAAACACGAAAGACAAAAGTTTTGCAGCTATAGATATGAGATCAAATGTGTAAAAGAAAAAAAGAAGTCAACAAATTAGAAATCAGGTCAAAGAGTACCTCATACATGTTTTTTGTAACCATCTTGAAATTCTGCACCCATCTTGAAATTCTGATTTATGTAAATCCGTTAATCCGTTAATACTAATAATATAGATATGGCTTTTTAGGAGCAAAGAATTAAGACGGTGATAGGAAGGGGCTGTAAATTGGGCTAGGGGCCTATAAAAACAAAAAAAAAATCCACTAAAGGTTGAATTATTCATTCACCAATATTATATTAAATCAATTAATTATTTATGTAGTTAAGCTAATAAGCTAACCTCTATGTTGTTGTTATTTATGTAATTGAGGGACGATCTTCAAGAATATGTGTGTATATTCTTCAAGAACATGTGTAGTAGGTGCTAGTGGATTAGGCTGTGAACTTCTCAAAGACCTTGCCCTCTCCGGTTTACCAATTCCTTTTCAGGTATATCCTTCCTTTCATTGCCATTCCCCAATTGAATCAACTTCTTCTTCTTAAACCAACCAAGCCAAGCCATTTAAAAAATATAGGCATAATTTATGATGTTCATAGGCTCTTCACATTCTTACATTTAAGAAATTTATTACATTAATGGTTTTTTGATCAATCATATACCATGGGGTAAGGTTGGAATAAGTTTTTAAGTTGTGAGTATGAGGTTATGATAAAATTACAATTTTAACCTTCTAAATGTCTTAATTGTCACAATTATGCCCAAAATACCCTTAAATTTCTTGCTTAAGTATGTTGTACATGTTGCTTCTTAAGTTGTACGAAAATGTAAATGACAATCTTGGCCATCACTCCTCCTTAATAAGATAACTAGTGGAATGCCCGCGCGTTGCCGCGAGTATGTATTTTTATTCACATTTTAAATTGCCAAAACTTTATACACCATACTGTCATTTATCCAATCCGATCCGTGCTTGATTTTTATTTGCAACATTTAGTTACACACATTAACCAAAGAGCCTTTAGCCTATTGGTTACAAAGTGTTAAATAAGGCTTAGCCTTTTCTTGTGGTGATAATTCAAATTCCATTGGTAACAAAAAGTTAATCCATTAAAAAAAAGTTACATGAATTAATCTATTACTTGGTAATGGTTTTAGGTAACAAAAAGTTAATACATGAATTAAATGTATTGAATGGTGCAATTGATTTGTATTAGTGACTTGTACATAAGGGCATAGACGGAAGAAAATGGTAAAAGTTAGAGATTTATGCATGAGACCTTTTGTATGCCATCTTAAAATGATGGTAAAATTACCTTCTTACCCATCTCTCCTCCTTAATAAGGTAGTAGAGATATAGATATAAATCACATTTATTTATTCTATTAGTCTTTTTTTTTTTTTTTTGAAGGCAGCTTTCATTAAAACACCGACAAAATCTCCAAGATGGAGACAAGCCAAAAGAACCCGAGTTACATTACATCAAAATAAAAATGACACCAACGTTTCCAATCCACCGTATCCTTTTTAAACCTACTTTTATACCACAAGAATCCCATAGCTTTAATGTCCGCTACTATCTTCACCACATCCGGATCAATACTAGAAAACGTCTTTTCATTCCTTGCCTTCCACACTCTCCAGCATGTCAAAATAAGAATGCCATAGACAATATCCTTTTTGATATCCTTTAGCCGCATATGCTCAACCACCTGGATAACATCTTTAATCGAAAAAGCGAAAAAAGGAGCGATTTTGCACCAACTCGAGATAGCAGCCCAAACACCCGTAATAAACCTGCAAGCCGAGAACATATGATCGACCGTCTCTTCATCTTCACCGCAAAGGCTGCAGAAGCCGTCTCCCACATAAACATTTCTTCTCCGAAGAGCTTTATACGTCGGTAATCGATCTCTAAGAGCCCTCCACATAAAGATATTACACTTTCTAGGAATCCAATAACACCATTGAAAAGCGTCGCTATTACTATCAATGCTATTACCTTTGAGTCAAATCCTAGTGTCTTTGGCCGAGCACACAAGGTTGGAGCCAAAATCCCACCGCCAATCATCTACTATATCCGATAAAACTAACCCGACAACCCCTCTGTGAAGACTAAGAAGCTGTTGAACCTCCACATCGGAAGAAGGATAATCCCTCCACGACCATTGAACCACGGGTTGTTGCCTTGTACAATCAAACTTGTCCTCCACCGTGCAAAATTTATTCCATTCTAACCGGAACAATTCAGGGAACATCGATTTAAGGCTACAACCTTCTAACCAAGGATCGATCCAAAAATGAATACTTTTACCATTACCAAGTTTACCACGAATAAAATCAATAAAGCTTCTACCTTGGTTTTTTAAACGAGTACCCAAAACGACGATTTTACTCCACGTACCCGGGATCGCCTTTTTGAAAGGAATTGGCTTCCATCTTCGCGAGGAAACGTGAATAGCATCAATGACCTTTTTCCAAAGAGCATCCGGTTCAATACGATATCACCACAACCATTTAAGAATCAAAGCGTTATTACAATCCTCGAGTTTATTTATCCCCAACCCTCCATTTTTTTTCGGTTTAGTGACTTCCTCCCAAGCAACCCAGTGTATCTTGTGTCTATCCTCATTGCCTCCCCAAAGAAATTTCCTCATAATGGCCTCTAGTTTATCAACGACCGTCTTTGGGGCCTTGTATAAGGAAAAATAATAAGAAGGAAGACTCTCTAAAACCGAAGATATAAGTGTAACTCTCCCTGCCATCGACATAACATGAGCTTTCCATCTCGATAATCGGTTCTTGAATACATCAACTATCACCTCCCAATTACTAATCCGGTTCATGTTCGCCCCCACCAAGATTCCCAAGTATTTGAATGGAGTGGAACCTGATCGACATCCCAATCCAATAGCTCTAGACTCAACCTCCTCCCACAGTTTGCCTATCCCGAATAAAGTAGACTTGTTGAGATTTATCCGAAGGCCCGAAACCATATGAAAAACCCGTAACAATCTTTTTAAAGCAACAAAATTAAACTCCGACCATTCGCCCATGACCATTGCATCATCAGCATAAAGTAAATGAGACACTGTAAACTGACCATCAAGAAGACGAACTCCATCGAAAGCCCCATTAGCACACGCCTTCCTAATCATACTAGAAAGAGCTTCCATAACAATTAAAAACAAGAAAGGAGAGAGAGGATCCCCTTGGCGAATACCTTTTTCACAATTGAACTCAAAAGTGGGAGCTCCATTCACCAATACAGACGATCTGGCTAACATCAGAATACCTCTAATCCACTTACACCATATATCCGGAAACTTCATTTGGCGCAAAATAGATAGTAGAAAATCCCAGTTCACATTATCGTATGCCTTCTCAAAATCAATCTTAAAAAAGAATAATTCTTTACCTTTCTTTTTAGCCCACGAAAGAATCTCACTAATAATCAAGGGGCCATCCAAAATATACCTTCCCGACAGAAAAGCAGATTGAGTCTCGTACGTAATTTTCCCCATCACCGATTTAATTCTATTAGCCAAGATCTTGGATATCACTTTACTAATAACTCCAATGAGAGTAATGGGCCGATACTCTCCTAGGCATACCGGATTGTTGACTTTCGGAATAAGCGTAATAAATGAAGACCCTACCCCTCTACTGATGGTCCCATTATCCGCAAAATTCTGCATTATTCTCAAGAAATCTTCAGCGAACAGGTGCCAAAATCTCTTAAGAAAGCGAAAGTTAAAGCCGTCTGGACCAGGAGCTTTATCACTGCCACAGTCGAATACAGCGTCTCTAATTTCTTTCAACTCGAACGGTCTAGTCAACTCCACACCGTCCGCATCATCTAAAACTTTTAAATCTTGGCAGACCAGATTCGGCCTACTCTTCGTAGTTTCGAAAAAGCGATCCTTGAAAAACCGATGAACCTCTTGTTTAACTTATTGATCAACCCATGAAAGAACGCCGTATTCTCGTCTCCGTCTTTCGCCCATTTCACTCTAGCTTTTTGTCGAATGTCTTTAACTCTAGCAGCATCAAACTCTTTAATCTTTTTCACTGCTTCATCGTACACCCAAAGCTCCGATTCTGTACGGTCCCTTTCTTCAATAACCGAGTTATGTTTCAATATCACAAATGGCTCTATAGAAAAGGATCATAACTAGCTCAATTAGATTGAAGAATATATAAATCCTGATTTCAACCAAGTTAACCCAAAGGCACACCTACATAACCCTGGTTATAAACCAAAACACCCTGTTTTCCAACTCCTTAGCTGCTGAGGAGTTCGTCAGCGAGGTGGTGCCTCCCTATGAGCGCACTTACCAGGATATGTTGAGTCGTCAGGACCTCATTGCCGCCTTGTGCGTTAATCAGGCGACTCAACTATCTATGATGGACTCGCTGCGGCGCCGCGACTCGGCGCTGTGGCGGGATATGGAGCATGTAGAGGCAGAGAAGGCCAGCCTTGCGGAGAAGGAGGCTGCCTTCCAGGCGGAGATTGCCAAGTACCGCCGTCGTGCCCATGACGCGGAAGCTAAAGTCTCCAAGCTTGAGGAGGCTGCGGCCTCCGAAAGGCGCCGCTGGTCAGACTCCTGGAAAAAGGCCAACACTGATATTTCAGACCTTAAGGATCTTCTGTCAGTGGCGCGGGAGGAGCGGCGGGCGGCGGTGAAGAAGCAGGAGGCAGAGAGCCAGGCCCTCACGCGGCAAACGGTTAAGTATGTTGCCATGCGTAAGGAGCTTGAGTCTAAGGATGAGGCTCTTGTCGCGGCTACTGAACGCGTCTCTTTCCTGGAGCAGGAGAGGATCCAGGTCCTTAGTGCAAAGGAGGACCTGGAGCGAGACCTGGACTCTTGTGATCAGGCTCGCCTCGAAGCTGTGAAGGAGGGTGAGGCGTCCAAGTTGTTGTTGGAGGAGGCTGTCTCCACCCAGACCCAGATGCAAGATTCCATTAAGTGGTTAATGACAGATGGAATGAATGGGGTAAGTCTTCGCGCTTTCTTTATTTTTGGTACTTGTCTTTCGAGCTCATATACTAACTGTCGTTTTGTCTTCAGGTCTTTAAGAGGTTTTGGCAAGAGCCTCTGCTGGGTGACCAGATTGCTGCTATTGCCGCCGCCGCCCAAGCTTATGGTTATGGCGAGGGTTATGAGGATGGCTTCTTGCACGCTCAAAATGATGGGCGCATAGTGGACGCAGATCATTATGGCAAGCCTTTGAAGGAGGAATACGAAGCGGAACTTCTGAAGTTCGAAAAGATAGAGTTCCCCATCCTCCAAGTGCTTGCGGATTGCAACAAGAATGCGGATCCACCTGCAGCCTTGAAATACTTCATAGAGACATCTGATGCGTTGGCGAGGGCTACTGGCGGAGAGACCTCTGGGGCGGGTGATCAGTAGGCGCTGGGCTTGTTTATTTGTAATTTTAACTTTCGATGTAAATATAAAAGGGTTTTTAAGTCCCTTTGTTTAATGAAATTTTTGTTTGTTATATCGTGTTGTCTCGCCCCTAATTTACTTATTTAACCAAGTCTTCACCCGGTGTGTAAGTAAGAGTTAGGGCGCGCGCTCAGCTAGACAATCCGGCGTCTAAGTGTTTCAACACTTTCTCGCCTTGAAGATTGTAGCGGAGGCGACTTGTGCCATTGAGTCCGACTTAGGTGCGCGGTAGCCTTGCCTTGAAGACCTTTTACCGCGTTTACGCTGCGCGCTACTCTGATGTCCGAGTTGCAATGACTCTAGAAGACAAGAGTTGGTGCGCGTGTTATTGCTGTGCGGTGTTGTAGGTCCGGCGAGTAAATCCGTCTTGAAGACTCTACACTAGCTGAGTACAAGCCCAACGTGCACGCAGCGCGTTTTGAAGGCGTGCCTTGCTAGTGTGTTTGGTCCGACGTGATTTTGCTTAAGTCTTGAAGACCCTGACGCGGAAAGTACAAGTAGAAACACAGATATAGGAAACGTTTTCATTAATAATGTGGCATGTGTAGCCATTTTGTATTACAAATAACAACGCCGTAACTGAGCGCCGTTCCATGATCGCGGAATAGGGGTGCCATCGAGCCTTTCTAGCGCGTAAGCGCCCTTTCCTAGCACTTCTTGAATTTTGTAAGGGCCTTCTTAGGTTGGGGCGAGTTTCCCAGGTTTTTCGGCGTTGGAAGTCTCATTGTTGCGGAATACATAGTCCCCAATCTTGAAGGTCTGCTGTTTGACATGCTTGTTGTAGTACTGTTCAAGTTGGGTTTTGTAGCTGGCTTCTTTTATTGCCGCAAGGTCGCGGCGTTCTTCTAGCAGATCGAGGTTTATGCGGAGTTCTTTATCATTATCGGTTGTGTCAGCCATCAATACCCTTGCCGTGGGGCAGGTTATTTCTGTGGGGATTACTGCCTCGGACCCATATGTTAGGCTGAATGGTGTTTCGCCGTTGCTCGTTTTTGTGAGGGTGCGGTAGGCCCATAAAACGTGCGGTAATTCGTCTACCCACCCTGTTCTTCTGGTTCCGAGCCTTGTCTTGATGCCTTCAACAATAGTACGGTTGGCCCTTTCTACCTGGCCGATGCCTTGCAGGTGCGCAACGGATGTAAAGATTTGTGTGACTCCCATCTGAGCCAGCCATTGTTGAAGGGCCTGGTCTTCGAATTGTGTTCCGTTGTCACTGACCAGTTGCATTGGTAACCCGAACCGACAGATAATGAACTCCCATATAAATTTCTTGACGTGTGCGCCATCAATCTTGGCTAGAGGTTTGGCTTCGACCCACTTAGTGAAGTAGTCGATAGCGACAATCAAATATTTCACATTACCCGGCGCCGCTGGGAACGGTCCGACCAGGTCAATGGCCCACTTCTGGAAAGGCCAAGCTGCTGTGACCGGTACTAAATTGTTCTTGGGGCGCAGGGTGTTTGGAGCATGGCATTGGCAGCTGTCGCACTTGCGTAGCTCATTGACCGCGTCGACGTGCATGCCAGGCCAATAATATCCTGCATTCATCAATTTTGCCACTACCATCCTTGGTCCTGCGTGCAGCCCGCATGTTCCTTCGTGTATTTCTTTGAGGAGAACGGAGGCTTCTGCCGGGTCTACGCAGCGCAGGAGTGGACCTAGGAAGGAGCGGCGGTACAGAATGTCGCCCGCCAGTTGGTATTGCAGGGCCTTGTTTTTTATCTTCCGGGCCTCTAGTTTGTCATTAGGCAGGATTCCCGAAGATAGAAAAGCTTTAATTGGCGTCATCCATGACGCGTTGCCCGTTTGGGTGACATTGACCTGGCGCGCGGAGACTGACGGTTTGTCTCGGACCTCGATTCGGACTTCTTTTGCCATGTGCTCGAAAACCGTGGATGCCATTTTGCTGAGCGCGTCGGCTGGCTTGTTCTCGCTGCGCTGGATGTGTTCGACTGTGCATGTGTCGAACCTGCGCATGAGTTGCCTGGCTTGTTCCAGGTATAGAGCCATGGTTTCATCCTTTGCGTCATATGTCCCGTTGATCTGCCGTGCTACCAACAATGAGTCCACATGTGCCTCCACGTGCCTGGCCCCCATTTTTTCCGCTATGCGGAGGCCCGCCAGCAACGCTTCGTATTCCGCCTCGTTGTTTGTGCTTTTAAATTCGAGGCGGATGGCGTATGTAAACTCGTGTTTGTCTGGGCTGATGAGGCGCAAGCCGGCGCCAGCACCATCTCCATTTGAGGCTCCATCAGTGTATAAGGACCACTTTTGTGATGGATCATGTGCTGGCGCTGGTGATTCTTCTTCTCGGCATTCTTGAATCTTATCAGCTGGGATCTCGGTTGCGAAGTCTGCTAGTACTTGGCCTTTGATTGCGGGTCGGGGCTTGTAGCTGATTGTATGTTCCCCGAGCTCGATGGCCCATTTCGCTAATCTTCCTGACAACTCGGGTTTGGCTAAGATGTCATTTATCCGATAGTCTGTGAGGACATTTATCGGGTGGCCTTGGAAGTATCTGCGCAGCCTTCGGGAAGCATGAATTAAAGCCAGGACCAGCTTTTCCATAATAGTGTACCGGGTTTCCGCATCTAACAATGTGCGGCTGATGTAGTAGATAGGCGTTTGCACGCCTTTACGATCGACCATCAAAACTGCGCCTATTGCCCGCTCCGTGACCGAGAGATAGAGCGTGAGTGGCTCTTTGGGGAGCGGGGCTGTCAGTGTAGGAAGGTTCATCAAGCAATTGCTTCATTTGCTGAAAAGCTGACTCTGCCTCAGGGGTCCAGCGGAAGTTGCTCTTCTTCAGGCAGTTTTTCAAAGTGTCCACGAATGGAAATGACTTTGAAGCGTAATTGGATAGGAAGCGGTTTAGGGCAACCAAACGGCCCATTAGTGTTTGTACTTCTTTGACGGAGGCTGGTGACGGCATCCGCTCGATTGCCTGAACTTTTTCTGGGTTGGCGCGGAACCCATCCCGCGTAACAATAACGCCCAGAAATTTCCCTTCTTCCATCCCAAATGAGCATTTGCTTGGATTCAACTTCATGCGGACCTTTCGCAGTTGGTTGAATGTTTGCTGGATATCTTGTAACATGTCACTTTCTTCCTTGCTCTTGATCACTAAATCATCGACGTACACTTCAAGCCGTACGCCGATTTCTTTTACGAAGGCCGTGTCCATCAGACGCTGGTACGTTGCGCCCGCATTTTTCAGGCCGAAAGGCATCTTTGTGTAGCAGAAGATGCCTGCGTCTGTGCGGAACGCTGTTTTGTCTTCATCCTCTTTGGCCATTTGTATTTGGTGATATCCCTTGTAAGCGTCCAGGAAACACTTGTATCGGTATGGGGCGAGGGAATCCACCTTCAGGTCAATCTCTGGTAGAGGATAGCAATCCTTTGGACACGCCTTGTTGATGTCTTTGTAGTCTACACACATGCGCCATCCCCCATTTGCTTTGGCGACCATGACGGGGTTGGCCACCCACGTCTGGTATCTAATGGGGCGGAGGATGCCCGCGTTGAGCAGCTCGGTGACTTGTTCATTCATGGCCTTTGTTTTCTCCGGGCCCATGCTTCTTTTCTTTTGTACGATTGGCTCTGCGGAGCGATAAACATTAAGCCTGTGTTCCGCTATTTCCCGTGGAACACCCACCATGTCTGCCGGTTGCCATGCAAAAATGTCCATATTACTGATCAGTAGTTGCTTTAAATGGTTCCGTATGGACTCGGAGATTTCATGGCCAATGGTCACCGTTTGCTCCGGAAATTTGGGGTTGAGCGTCCATTTTTCCGGCTCTGTGCGGGCGTTTGTTTTGACCATCTTTAACGGCTTGGCTGTATCTGTGGCGTGGCAGTCCTTGTTTCCTCGGATGAAGGCGACGCCTGTTTTGGTGGGGAACCCCACCATTGCGTGCGCCGTGGAGGCGTTGGCGTTGAAGCGAGCAATGCCTTCTCGTCCTAGGAGTATGTCGTGGTTTGATGTGGCTAGTAGGACCATGAAGTCACATATCTCTGTGCGCTCGTGTGTACCGTCAGTCCATGTTACAGGCAAAGAGAGCATGTCGCGGGGCATGATGGTTTCATGGATGAAACCAGAGATTGGCTCATTGACGGGAATGAGCTTTGCTTTGTCTTCTTCATCGAGTTGCTGGAAACACTGGTCATACATGATATCCGTGCTACTGCCGCCATCTAAAAACATATACCGCGTGCGGTAGTGTCCGAAGACGGCAGTGATCACTAATGGAGCTGTGCAGGAAGCACCACCTCTGACCCTTGGCATGAGGATGTCAGCCTCTTTCCATGAGTCGTCTAGCGGCTGTACCCGGGTGCGCTTCCCATGTTGAGTGTTCTTGCCCCGCCATGTCATGTTGCATTGGTGGCGGGGGATTAGAGTTGCGGCATGGGTGTTTAGGTCCCGGATCTTCTTCCGCGACCCTTCGCCTTGGGTTTCTTCGTTACCTTGGCCCTTGCCAGCTCGGTGAACATTTTTAACCAAGTGGCCGAGCTGGCCTGATTTCAGCGCTGCCTCTATCTCCATTTTCAGGCTGTAGCAGTTGTCTGTGAGGTGGCCGTAGTCGTTATGGTACTCACAGAACTTGCTACGGTCCACATTTCGGCGCTTCCCCAGAGGGTTGGGCTCCTTCAGGGTGACCTGCTCGGTTTTCAGAACTTGAGATGGTGTCTTTGTTAACGGGGTCCAATCGTGGTTTTTCTTGGAGTGTCCACGTTGGTCCCGCGTTTGTTTGGAGCTGATGATTTGGCGGGCATCACCGGCTGGGGAATACTTTCCCTCGTCGGTGGTGCCTGTGATGCGGTTCCAGACAGATTTGTTTTTGTGTCTAGTATTATTATTATTATGGTGTTGTGGCTGGAAACCGTGTTGCTGGTTGAAAGATTTTTCGGAGGAGTCATATATTTTGGCTGAGCGTATGAGCTCATCCCAGGACTCTGGGATGCCATCCTTGCCGGTGAGGCATTTCATGAGGTCTGGACTGCGCACATTGTGAATGAACGCGGCCCGTGTGAGCTCCTCCCCGCATCCGATTTGCAGTGCTTCTTTGTTGAACCGGACTATGTAATCTTCAATCGTTTCTCGGTCATATCGTCGACATAGCAAGATGTCCGCTTTGTCTTTCTTATGCTTACGTAGGTGCGAGAAGTGGCTGCCGAACTTTTCTGTGAGGTCGTCGAAATCCTTTACGCTTCCCGCTGGGAGGCTGTCAAACCATACCCTGGCGGCACCCGTGAGGGTTTGAGCGAAAAGGTGGCACCACACTTGAACAGGCCAATCCACGGACACACCTGCGCACTCAAAGTCGTGCACATGGTCGTCTGGGTCACGCAGGCCATCGTATCTACCGATGCTGCTTGGGAGTTTGGCCTTTCTTGGTACTTTGGCAGCCGCTATGCGGGCGACGAACTTGGACTTCTCAGCAAAAGCTTTTGGTCGAAATGGTTTGACCAAGTCGTCGTCTATCTCACTGTCTCGCAACGTGTGAGTGTGCTTCTTTCCTCTGTGATCAGAGTCGCTGCTTGACGATTCGTAACCGTCCGGCTCTTCACGTGATTTGGCGTAGCCCCGAGCTCTGACGTTTCCGCCGAGCTCCCCGCTACGACCATCACCGTGATTGGCCGTATCTTTCTTCTTGTACCTTGCTTTCGACGGAGTATCGAAAGCAAGCGTCTTACCTTTCTTTTTTGCCTGCTGCAATAGTTTTCGTTGGTAGATTGCGGCACTCTTGGCATTCTGACGGAGGAGCCAGTGGTCCGGATCCTCCTCAGAAAACTCTTGACTGTCATCGTCCGATTCGACGTCACGGATTTCGAGAGCTGATCTGTCGAGCCGCGACGTCGTTTGCTTGACGACAGTGTTGGGTGTAGTTTGGTTATCTGGCTGTCGGAGGTCTTCGTCTCCGGTTTGGTGTACGCCGGAGGTGTTGGGGTTGGGTTCAGCCATGGGTGGGTTAAAAGATGAGTGAAGAGGTGTTCTAACCGTTGGATGGCGCCAATGAAGAAACAATAAGTATACCGGAGATTACGTATAACCTCCGGGTGGTTAATACTTACGTAACTACAAGGTTAATCCTTTACCCAAACCGTAATGGTGACCCGAGAGATTGTTAGTATGAGTAGTGTGTGTGTGAGAACAAGAGATTTAAGTGGTTCGGTCGTAAATGACCTACGTCCACTGAAGTACACCGGAATATTATTACTAACAAAGGAGATTACAAATTAAGTGTGTAGTAGTTATGGCTGTGTTTCTGAATGAATACAAGGATTGTATCTGATCTTATTTATAGGCCTAATAGTGGGCTGCATGGGAGGCCCACAGGCGACTTCATTGGCTTGGGCCCAACCGAGGCCCAAGTCCATGGTCTTCCTTGAAATGGCGGGAAAAGGCGGATTACTGTTGATGACGTCACGCTACAGTGTGGTCGTTGTTGTAGTTGGACACGTGGCGGATTCCTGATGGTGCGCAGTAACATCGTACTTGCTACAGTGTTCAGGCCACCTCTGTCGTCTGACGTGATGTCTGACCGTGGGCGAGGTTATGCCTGCTGGTCACTGTTCATGACAGCGTGCACAGTGTAGCCGTTCACCTTTTGTACTATCTGCCACATGTCCTTCTCCTGTTGGTGCGTGCTCTGACATGGATCTTTATGAATCTTCCTTTTGTCATTCCTTGTACTTCGTAGTGAGAGGTGCTAAGGGAAGATTCCGCGCGTGGTTACACGCGCGTATCAGGTGTTGTCTGTTGCTTTTCATCCGTCTTGGCGCGCGAGGCATGTTGATCGTCTGCCCCGCGCTGGTGCGTTTCTGCGCCGTGACCTGGCGCAGGGTTATTGCTTCTTGGGGATAGGGACGCCCTTCAGATTAGGCTCCCTATCCCTTCAGGCACACCTACATAACCCTGGTTATAAACCAAAATCACACATCTATGTCTTAACAAAGGAGGTGTCACAACCCGACCAAGGTGGGCCTGGTCAGAATACAAATTGATATCAAACTTGCACAGCGGAGGTAACAATTACTATATTTAATGTTTATTACAATTTCTAATTCCAAATATATATAAATACAACACTTAAATAAATGGTTCAAAGGTGTGAAGGGACGAATCACGACAGTCGTCAAAGCAGTTGATGAAGAAATCCTCTAACTGACATGATATCTACCAAGCATATCTCTAATCTTCAAGTGTGTAGTCCTCAAACTAAGTATTCTCTAGTAAAGCCTCTAGTAACTCACAACCTTGTAACTCAATCCGTAAGCGTCTCTATCCGTAACTTAGTATCTTCAAACCGTCCAATAGCAGTACCTGAACACATATTTAAAATAGGTTTTGGGTCAACAAATATATTGGTGAGTCCGCGTGTGCGTTTAACTGGTTTTAAAATAAGCTTACTGTTCCAAAACAAGTTTATGAGTTAATATGGTTCAACATATGGTTTAACACTGGTGATGTACAAGCCACACCTCAAACCTATACGTTGAATCCATCTACTCCCATTATGGATTCCCATGGCAAAATACGTGTCACAAACCTCAGTGGAGGGTTCCCCGGGCTTTCGGGTCCACTGTTTGTGGGGGTTTCCCCAAGTAGTACTACCCACATATTAAGTGGCTCAATCTCCTGTTGGGTTAATAAGTGTGAAGGTTTGGTATTCGGGAGCACCTTGTCACATCAATCTGGTTTATCATATTGTACTGGGTTACTACTGGAAACATCTGTTCACCCCAAAACAGTTTAAATAATAAAAAGAGGGGAGGTTCACGAAACTCACCTAGAAACAATGCACACAAGTAGTTTATAATAATCGAAGTGTCTAACATCTCGTACCGGTATTCTCCTGGTCAATACCTAACATGTGACATTAGGAATGCATGACACATATGCGGTTGGTAATGTGCACTTCTAAGTTCTAAACATGTATCACAGGTCCGTAATATGAGTAGGATACCACACTTTAGTTTACTAAAGTTGCATTTGATTTAATTGTTAGTTTTAGGATTTAATTGATAACCGGTTCCGGCAAGAACCGTTTATACGAGAACCGTTTAACTTGGTTCTGAACCGAACCGGTAGGTTTTTATACGGTTCGGTTCCGGTTCTTATATTTATCACTAAACGATTCCGGTTCGGGTCGGCTTGGTCCGGTTTTGAACCGTTGCACACCCCTACTTATTAGCTTAATGGTTCAGCACTTAATCATTCCATTTAGATGCTGAAACAAACAGTCTGAAGGCTGAATGATTCAGACCTATATGGTTAAGAGGCTGATTAAAAAGCTACCAAACAGCCCCTTAATGCTTTAGTTTGAGAGAGTCAAATGGACTTTTAAATTCTAAAATTTAGTAATTTTACAACTAATTTAATTGTTGGACTGCCGGCATGCATTAATGTTAGTTGCATTTTTAGGCATATTTTATCATCTTTTTAGTTGCTAGTTTTAGAGTTTTTATGCATTTAGATTGTACATATTGCATCAATTTCGTGAAATGCATGTTTCGGTGGAATGGAATCTACTTTGGTTTGTTTTGGTTGATTTTGTAGGTGTGGAGAATTGATAAGAGCATTGGCGAGGCGAGTTTGCAACTTACTTGGACTTGGCGTTCTTGAAAAGAAGTTTAAACCGCAAACAGCATGAAAAGAACTTGAGGGGCCGAATTTGAAAGCTAATAATTAAAGGAATTTTAAATGAAAATAAAAGATAACAACCAATGAGTTTTTATGGGAGAGATAATTGAAAGGCAGAGGAGGGTTATAAGGATTGAGATTATTTTTTTAAAAGGGGACTAGTTCGATCATCATTATTAATTCATTCATATCTTGAAGGGCTGCGGCAACATCGAAAAAAGCTTGAAGGCATATTATTTCTTTTGGCATTAAAGACAATTTGAGTATCTTTAATTTTCGTAAGCTTTAATTATTTTTTATGTTTCGTGTTATATTTGCTTTGATTGAACTAGCCGCCATGTCCAGCTAGAACCTTTTAATTCCGGCACTTTGGTATGTTTTCTTAGTTTTGATTCGTAAGCTTATGTGAAACTTTTATGAGATCCAATTTTCGAATGGTTTTTTTGGTTGGTTCTTGATTCTATACCTTTAGGTAAAATATTAGTTGGTTGATAAAATTGGCCACTTTGTTAATCAACCTAATAGTGTTTATCAATTTATGGAACTTTAACCGGGTCTTATATATTTGATAAAAGGAACAAATAACGGTTTAGGTTTGTCTATGAATTTAAATTTGTTGTAGAATTAAACAATATAATTAAGCACTCCGAACAGTGTGAGTGTTTGATTGTAATCGATACTTCTATCATTGCAACCCGCACGCTAAGTTCCGAACGGCGTGAGCTTGGAGTAGCGGGTTGGCTCTAATCAACGAACGGCGTTTGGTTAGACTTTAGATAGAGTGGATTTCCGAACGGCGTGACGTCTAATATTGATACAAACCGTTTAATTAAAGGATCATTGCACCAAAATTGTTAATGATCATAAGTCCGGGTCAAATTAAGAAATTGCCTTAGTGTTGGAATCAGCTTTAATATCTGAATTCGTTTCACAATTTAATTAACGTTTTTTTAAGTCGTTTGTCTTATTAATTTTAGTTTATTTTCGTTAACTTAAAATACACCAACTTCCCCCCTTTTTATAACAATATTTGTGCGAAAACGCTTTTGGTATAATCAGTTGATCTGTATCCCTGAGGACACGAACCTTACTTTCACTAATACTAGTAGGTTTATTATTTATTTATTTGCTGGATTCGACACCCAACAAATTGGCGCCGTTGCCGGGGATACGGTAATTCTAATTGTTTTATGCCAAGATCTTCTCGTACAGGTACACCACTTGAAGTTGATCCGGAAATAGAGAAAACAGCAAGGAGATTAAGGAAGCAATCAAAACAACGAAAGAAGTTAGCAAGCTCCCCAACCTCTATCACTTCACCTCCGATCACTAACATTTGGCAAGACATACTCTTGTCAAGTGAATCCGAAGCTGAAACCAAATCTCTCTCACATCCACAAACATCCAGTACTCCACCACACTCACCCACCCATACCCACCAAGAACCAAACTCACCCGAACCAACAATGGCAGCTGAACAAACCCTTAGACAGTGGGCGAATCGTGATGTCCCACAACAACCACTCTACATCAACTACCCTGCAATGAAAAACTTCGAACTGAAATCCGGGTTGAGCCATCTGTTACCCGTTTTCCGAGGTTTAGAGAATGAGGATCCACATAAGTTCCTCAAGGAGTTTCATGTTGTGTGTTCAGGTATGAAGCCACACAACATTACTGAAGACCAAATAAAACTAAGGGCATTCCCCTTCTCTCTTCAAGATTCAGCAAAGGAATGGTTATATTACCTGCCATCGGGGTCGGTAACCACTTGGAATGAACTTGAAACACTATTCCTTGACAAATACTTCCCGGAAGTCAAAGCTTCAATACTCCGTAAAGAGATCATCGGGATCAAGCAAATCAAAAGGGAAGCATTGCACACCTATTGGGACAGGTTCAAGAAGCTTTGTGCTCGATGCCCACAACATGGCATATCTGAGCATCAACTCCTTCAGTACTTCTGTGAAGGATTGGCACCGATAGAGAGGCATTTGATAAATGCCTCTAGTGGAGGAGCTCTACTTGATAAAACTCCTACTCAAATTAGAGCTTTAATCACATCAATTGCTGAAGACTCAAAGCATTTAGCACATGAGGAAGAATGGTATGTTGATCCGCCAAGGGGTGTCAAAGAAGTGAATACTCCTCATCTTGAAAGCCAAATCGCTGAATTGACAAAAGCTGTGATGCTACTTACCAAAGAGAAAGGTGTTGAACAAAAATCAAAAGCTTGTGGGATATGCTTGCAACATGGACACCCCACGGATATGTGTCCTACATTGCAAGAGGATGTTGAAGATGCAAATGCAATTGGTTACGCGGGACAGAATTTGAGGCAGTATGAACAACCATGAAGCAATCAGAATTGGGGACCTCCCAACATGAGTTACCAGCAGAGACCTCCACAAAATCAACAACACCAAAAATTTCAGTCTCAACAACAACCACCTGCACAACAAGCGGGAAGCTCGGGTATGTCATTGGAAGATATTGTAAAAAGTTTGGCTACTAGCACCTATACGTTCCAACAGGAGACTAGATCTAGCATCAAGAACTTGGAACAACAAATGGCTCAACTTGCTAGCTCGGTGAGTAAGTTAGAATCTCAAGGTAAATTACCCGCACAAACCGAGAATAACCCAAAGCACAATGTTTGTGCCATTACCTTGAGGAGTGGAAAGAACTATGATGGTCCAAGTGTTCAAGAAGAAGAGGAAATTATTGTTGAGAATAAGGACCAGGATGAGAAGAAAGTACAAGAACTGACTAGAAGTGAAGTGAGATTCACTCCTATACCTCCATTCCCATCAAGGCTAGAAGCACAAAGAAGCAAAGGGAAGAGCAGGAGATCATGGAGACATTCAGGAAGGTCGAGCTAAACATTCCACTCCTTGATGCCATAAAACAAGTCCCACGATATGCCAAATTCCTCAAAGAACTTTGTGTAACACCCCAACCGATGGCGGAAACATCGGGATGTCACGTATTGATGATTGTTCAGTAGCTCATGGTAATACATATGTTTAAATAATCCTTTATTTCATTACAAAATTGAATTACATTAAAGTCTACATCAAATAATCAAACAAAGCTTAAAACTTCAAATATCTCCTCATGCTAGCTCTAGACTTCAACCATCAGTATTTCCTGTTGAGTTTGGAAAAATGGGGGGGTCAACTAGAAGTTGGTGAGAATACATAATCCATGTCACGCAATTAAGTTTAAGAATAAAAGTTTAGCAATTCATATGTCTATCGTAAGTTTAAGTCTACATGAATAAACATGATATGTTGAATCGACATAATCAAACCTCCGACTAGTTTAGGTCCATCCCGTCATCCACAGTTCACCTTAATAATATGTTGGAACGATAACAATCACCCACGCTACCTATGTAGGAGGTACACGTATCCGGGTGGGATTGTCAATCCAATAGATCTATTATTGAGTATCGCCGGCTTGGCCATAGCTAATGATTATGTAAGGTTGAAACTCGTTGAAACTCGTTGAAACTGTTGTTGTTGTCTAATTCATGAGGCATTAAAGTTTACAACTAGACATGCATGTAGAATTGCTTAAGTATGATGTTGCAAGTATGAAGAATTGCATAAACATGGTTACGTAAACTCACCTTAGCAAAGTATTAAGTCTCGAGAAATAGAATATGTGTAGCCCCAAAGTTGTCAATTACAAGAGCTTATAATCAAAGCTTCAATTGTAGAAGTAATAGACTATAGAAGAAAAGTATGAGGGAAAGTTTAATCGGATTGAAAAAATTGATTTAGAGGTGGCAAGTGTAATGGTTCATAGGTGGGTTTTTATACTAGTTTTGGATTCAATTAGCCATTAAAATTGGTCAACACCATAAAGTAAGGTTTTATGATGAATTGACTATTTGACTAAGACTTTGACTGTTTGACTAAGACTTTGACTAGGACTTTGACTATTTGACTCAAGGCTTTATTTAAGAAATAAAAAAAAAATCATTAGTTTGAATTAGAAAATAAAAAAAAACACCGTCTTATAAAATGACGATTTTATAAATAGAATTAGGATAGGACATATGTCATGATTGAAGATTTTTTTTTTTTAAGTACAATGATAAAAGGAACTTAGAAAAATAGAGTGCACGGATAAAGATAAGAATACTTAGAAATAAATTAGACTTTATATCATGGATCGGGAAATACTTTAATGCAAAATAAATGGGAAAATTCGTGAGGTTACAGTCTCCCCTACTTTTGGAAACTTCGTCCCGAAGTTATTTAAAAACACAAGTTTGAGGATGGTTGGGTAGAAATTAAGGCAGCCGTGGTTTTGAAAATTTTGGGTTAAGGCACGACATGAATTTATAGAATAATCTGCTTTCGAATAATTTGGATAAGAGGTTTGTTATCTGTGAGTTTTAAGGGTAGGATTAGGTGTGTCTTGGAATCGCAAGGTGAATAAGAATCTTAAGTTTTAGAAATCCTAAAAGAAATGCATGAGTTGATGGACTATAGAAAGGCTAAATGAACTACTAGGTAACTAGAGTTTATAATTAGTTTCTCTACCGAAAACCTTGATAGAATTTCACACCACCTTAACGTACCCGTAAATTCATGATTACGTTCCGGACCACAATCACCAATTTACCTTACATTAGGGTTTTGTGTCCTTCTATGACTCTAAACACACATGTAAGTAATGCAAAATAACCTTGTGATTGAATTGTATACAATGTATCCAAAAATAAGTCCAACTGTTGAGCAGGAAAAAGACTTCTACCAGTCAGTCAGTAAGAACCTCTACCGATTGTTGAGCAAGTACGATAGCCTCTACCAGTCGTTGAGCAGGTTGTAGGGCCTCTACCGACTGTTGAGCAGGCATGATGACCTCTACCAATCGTTGAGTAGGTTATTTGGTACTCTACTAACTGTTGAGCAAGTACTTCATCCTCTATCAGTTGTTTGATTAAGTGTACCAATTTACACACACACATAAATTGCAAATTGATAATATGTACATGTAAGCAATCAAGTATCAAGTATAGCATACGAGTTGTAATAGAGTTGCCCTAGACAAGGTTAATGACTCTAGGTGTGTCTATAGCAAATAGTTTATATTCCATGAATTCTAGTTTCAAATGTTCAAATATGGTAGATAGTCTAATCCTCATGTATAACTAAGGATTATGTTTGATGCAACACACAATCAAGTTTCAATAGTTTGGTTATCATGGGTAACTAGCTCATGTGTGAGAAGGTGAAAGATATGAATTTAGTTCTTGAGAGGATGATGAAAAATCTTGAAGCAGAATCAAGGTTGCGAGAGATAGTGAATGTGAAGATAGTTGATAAAGAGTTTATTTTATAGTAAGGAGATTATGTAGCAGTGTAAATTTTGGGGTTTGGATCAAAGGTTATACTCAAGTGTATAAGAAAACATGATTGTGGTATATGCCAAATATTGTAAAAATTTGAACAAGTTGAAAGTGAGTGAGTGTCGATGGGGAATTTAGAGACTAGATATTATTCCTATGGATAAAAAAAAAAATCCTATTTTCAAAATTGGTTTTATACATAAAGCAAAAGTTGTTAAATAGTACAAGCTAAGTGGGCTTTGATTAAAATATTCCCGTTAGTTGGAGATTTCAAACTTGACATTAGGTTTTGAAGATCAAGGTTCTATTAAGTGATTTTTAATAGTTTAAATCATTTATATAGAAAATCGTTTGTTACGCCAATAAATAAACAATTAAGTTTAAGTTCAAGGACATCTTTGACAAAAATATGTACTTTGTAAAGTTTCTAGGTAATGAAAATACAACAGGATTTAGAAATCTTTAGTTTGTGCTAAGGTATGAGGTTATAGTTTTTTTTTTTTTTTTTTAAATAAGTAACATGTGGAGAAATGAAATAATATGATTTGGGTAGGGTGTTGAATATTTAAAAAGTGGCTAAGATGGTAAGGTGAAGTGTGATTGTGAAATCCATAGATGGTTATGAAATGAGATTGATTTAAGATGTAAAAATTTTGAGATTTTAGAGCGTAGTTTAAGGAAAGTGAGTGTAATCATTTATTCATTAATTAAAACGAAGCGAAAACGTTGACTTATCAAAACTTCTAGATTCTAATAACATAGTGAAGACATGCTTTAGCCTATAAGTGAACACTCATCCCGAGAATTCCCAGGTAGGCATCCGGGTCCCTCGTCTGATTGGGATTTATGCGCAATTCCTAGACAGAAAACTCAGAATACAGGCGTTCACCCTTCCATATTGCACGTGTTCGTTATTAAAATCTAGAACTTCGACGAGATCTTCAAGGTGGTTCAGGCTAAACCTGAGGATTTGTCCTATTAGTCTAAGAGTAGATCTTGTGATGGAGAACAATCTTCTTGTAGGGACTAAAGTAGGGATAAGAAGTAGGAGGGAGATAGAGAACAGAAACAAGTATGGTTGCAAGTAAAAGGAGCAAGTACTGATTATAATCCTATGGTTATAGACTAGATTATTTTTCTAATAACCTAATTCCCTATAAACCTGGCTCTAATACCAATATGTAACACCCCAACCGATGGCAGAAACATCGGGATGTCACGTATTGATGATTGTTCAGTAGCTCATGGTAATACATATGTTTAAATAATCCTTTATTTCATTACAAAATTGAATTACATTAAAGTCTACATCAAATAATCAAACAAAGCTTAAAACTTCAAATATCTCCTCATGCTAGCTCTAGACTTCAAGCATCAGTATTTCCTGTTGAGTTTGGAAAAATGGGGGGTCAACTAGAAGTTGGTGAGAATACATAATCCATGTCACGCAATTAAGTTTAAGAATAAAAGTTTAGCAATTCATATGTCTATCGTAAGTTTAAGTCTACATGAATAAACATGATATGTTGAATCGACATAATCAAACCTCCGACTAGTTTAGGTCCATCCCGTCATCCACGGTTCACCTTAATAATATGTTGGAACGATAACAATCACCCACGCTACCTATGTAGGAGGTACACGTATCCGGGTGGGATTGTCAATCCAATAGATCTATTATTGAGTATCGCCGGCTTGGCCATAGCTAATGATTATGTAATGTTGAAACTCGTTGAAACTCGTTGAAACTGTTGTTGTTGTCTAATTCATGAGGCATTAAAGTTTACAACTAGACATGCATGTAGAATTGCTTAAGTATGATGTTGCAAGTATGAAGAATTGCATAAACATGGTTACGTAAACTCACCTTAGCAAAGTATTAAGTCTCGAGAAATAGAATATGTGTAGCCCCAAAGTTGTCAATTACAAGAGCTTATAATCAAAGCTTCAATTGTAGAAGTAATAGACTATAGAAGAAAAGTATGAGGGAAAGTTTAATCGGATTGAAAAAATTGATTTAGAGGTGGCAAGTGTAATGGTTCATAGGTGGGTTTTTATACTAGTTTTGGATTCAATTAGCCATTAAAATTGGTCAACACCATAAAGTAAGGTTTTATGATGAATTGACTATTTGACTAAGACTTTGACTGTTTGACTAAGACTTTGACTAGGACTTTGACTATTTGACTCAAGGCTTTATTTAAGAAATAAAAAAAAAATCATTAGTTTGAATTAGAAAATAAAAAAAACACCGTCTTATAAAATGACGATTTTATAAATAGAATTAGGATAGGACATATGTCATGATTGAAGATTTTTTTTTTTTTTAAGTACAATGATAAAAGGAACTTAGAAAAATAGAGTGCACGGATAAAGATAAGAATACTTAGAAATAAATTAGACTTTATATCATGGATCGGAAAATACTTTAATGCAAAATAAATGGGAAAATTCGTAAGGTTACACTTTGCACATCAAAGAAGAAGCTTAAAGGTAATGAAACAATCAAGGTAAGTGAAAATATTTCAGCAGTGCTACAAAAGAGATTACCTCCAAAGTGCAAGGACCCAGGTGTTTTCACGGTTCCTTGTAAATTGGGGAATATCATTGTCCTTAAAGCTATGCTGGACCTTGGAGCCTCTATTAATGTCCCGCCATACTCGATTTTCAAAACACTTAATGTAGGACATTTAAAGAGGACCGGGGTAATTATTCAATTGGCCGATCGATCCATAGTACACCAAAAAGGTGTACTAGAAGATGTATTGGTTCAAGTGAACGAATTAGTCTTTCCAGCTGATTTTTATGTGTTGGACATGGAGGATGATGACACTCCAAGTTCAAGTTCCATTTTGTTAGGAAGGCCATTTTTAAAAACCGCAAGGACTAAAATCGATGTTTATAGTGGCACCCTTTCGATGGAATTTGATGGGGAGGTAATCAATTTTAATATAGATGATGCTATGCGTTACCCGAGTGATGTCTTATCTTTGAATTATATTGATATCATTGAACCACTAACCAATAAATGTTTTGAGTTGTCTAACCATGAGGTTCAAGATTTAGTGTTAGATGGAGGTATCGCTAAGGTTGCAACAGAGAGATATATTAACAAGTTCAAGCTTGGGGACGAGTAGATGGAAGTTGATACATGGAAGAAAGAAAGGCAAAAAGCACCAAGAGTAAAAATATCAAGCACCATCCGAGAGTTTTTTCCGTTTATTGAGCAAGCACCAGATTAATTAGAGTCGGTCTAAGTCTAGCCAAAGACGTGAAAGAAAGGCGCTGCACGAGAGGCAACCCGTGGTTCCGTATTTAGTTATTTTTATTCATGTTGCAAAAAAAAAAAAAACGACCCGGGCGTGTCAGGAGTTCACCCGGCCGGGTTGAAGAACTTTATTTTGGCCGAAACTTAGCTCGGGCGGGTGTCACAAGAGACCCAGGCGGGTTAAAATTTCTTAGAAAAATTTTTAAAATTTCCGAAATTTAGCCCGGGCGGGTGTCATAACGACCCGGGCGGGTCGAGAAAAAATTTTAAGGTCCGAAAATTGACCCGGGCGGGTCACGAGGAGACACGGCCGGGTTCTAAATAGCCGAAAATTGACCCGGGCGGGTCAAACCTTTACACGGCCGGGTAATCTGAATAAAAAAAAATTCAAAGCAAGATAATAAGTCTATATCTTCTTCCCTATCTCAAAAGTCACCTTCATACAAACCCTAAATCACACCTCATCATCACCTACCTTCATCCTCTTCCACCTTCTACACCTACGACCACCACCACAGCCACCATCCTTCACCACCGACAGTCGCCGCCGCTGTCCATCCCAGCCGCTCTCCTCCGCTCATCTTCTTTAGCCTTGTGTCAGGTATGTCTCACCACTGCACCCACCACAACCACCTCCGCCGCTCAACCACCACTACTCGCCGCTCTCCTCTGCAGCCCTAGACCCTTCCTTTTCCTCTATCAATCCCATGTTATCAGTTTGAGCCCAGTCCCTATTACCTAATTTGAGCAGCCCTAATTCCATATGGTTGTGCATTATGTGTTTGAGAAGGCTTCACCATCAGGAAAGATGTGCTTCTGATGAGTATTTGTTGCCATGAATTTTTATTCTTTGAAACAGATGCTTCATTCTTTTCTTTGTAATTCATACCATTCAATTTTAGATTTGCTTTATTAATTTTTATTCTGATTGATTTGGTATGATAAGTTTGAATCAGTCATGAATTGCGCCAAGTTCGGAGAGAATTAATTGATCAGCGCGCGATGCTTCGGTTCATGTATGCACCACCAACGGGAGATGGGTTGTGCTATTGCTGAAATCCGTGATCGACTTAGGCCTCAGCCACCTCCACCGCCGCATTAGATGCCTTCCGCCCTCGTCTCTGAGCATTGAGGACACTGCTTTATTCAAGCTTGGGGAGAGGTATTTTCTATTTCTTTTGTTTGCATTAGTTTGTTTATATTTCATGCATTATTAGTAGCCATTTTGCATATAAATTTTTTTTGAGAAAATAATCCCAAGGTTTTCCGATTGCACACGAAAGGCACCTCTCATTCATTGTAAAACGTAAGCTGAAAGCGGGTCGGTGTGGGCTTACACGCTTTAGGACGCAAATTCTTTAAGTTGCGGGATAAAGTAGGCCCAACATAGTCAAAAAATTTTTTAGAAAATATAAAATGTTTGGGGTATTTAGGATGGTGTAGTTGACTGGATAGTTGATAGCTATGCATAGCTTGTATCGGCAGCCCAATTCCATACGTTCAGTGAGTTTTGAGCCTTAAATTTTCATATATATTCATTGTTTCGTTTGATGTGTGTGTACCGACATGATTCATCGTTTTAGAACTTGTGCATTACATACATTTTGAGACCTTAGGTTGAGATTTGACATAGAAGTGACAGAGGCATTAGGATTACCCATATGTTGAGCCCTTTTCATCATCTTTATTTTTGTTTATTTTGTTATTAACCCAATTGAAATATTCCTAATAGTAGCCCCTTTTAGCCTTGGCCTTATCTTTTGATTTAACCCATGATTTGTTTTCTACATCCGGTTTAACTTGTGTTTACATCGTGACTTTATTGAAGTATATAAATAAGACAGAAGAGTATGTTATGTGATAGAAAGAAAAAAAAACTGAAAAAAAAAGAAAGAAAGAAAGAAAAAACAGAAAAAAAAAGAAAGAAAGAAAAGAAAAAAAATAGAATAAATTGTTGAGTCGAAAAGACTAAGTTTTGCTATGTGTTTAGAAGTTTTGTTTATTAGTCCGGATTGTCTTTTCTTTTGTTTTCGCCATTTCCCCAAATTTTCCCTACCTTTAGCCCTTGCCAACCCAAAAAGCCCTCTTGATCTATGTTAAGTTTTAACAATTAGGTGTAGATTTGATTAATGTACAAGCTTATGTTAACGA
Source organism: Ambrosia trifida (assembly GCA_028751855.1). Classification (NCBI taxonomy): domain Eukaryota; kingdom Viridiplantae; phylum Streptophyta; class Magnoliopsida; order Asterales; family Asteraceae; genus Ambrosia; species Ambrosia trifida. Next base: position 36,666,999 of record CM054132.1, on the reverse strand, counting down.
TGTTTTTATTGTCCGGTTTTGAGAGAATCACTCCAAATTGCATATATATAACCGAGTGTTGAGTGATTATTGTGAGGGGTACATGCTATGTATGGTTAGATTCTTGAAGGAAGGCGAAACTTGAATAGGTACGCCCATGGTTTTTAAAAAATGGCACCATCTAGACTTGTTGGGTCGTAAATCTATTGATCGTTGTAAGTCTTGTGAATTAATGTGTTCCTACGGTTTGTGGCTTATATTCGACTCCGTTTGATGTTAGTCGTCTATGTTTTGGGAATGTGTTGGACGTGTTTAGCATGAAGTTTTGCCAAGGGACACAAAAAGAAAAAAAAATTCATTTCAAGCATGCATTTGTGTTTTATTTGTTTTCGTGTTCGCTCCTCGATTTAATTTTATTCTTGACTTCCTTGAGGACAAGGAAAGGTTTAAGCTTGGGGAGATTTGTTAGTTGCATTTTTAGGCATATTTTATCATCTTTTTAGTTGCTAGTTTTAGAGTTTTTATGCATTTAGGTTGTACATATTGCATCAATTTCGTGAAATGCATGTTTCGGTGGAATGGAATCTACTTTGGTTTGTTTTGGTTGATTTTGTAGGTGTGGAGAATTGATAAGAGCATTGGCGAGGCGAGTTTGCAACTTACTTGGACTTGGCGTTCTTGAAAAGAAGTTTAAGCCGCAAACAGCATGAAAAGAACTTGAGGGGCCGAATTTGAAAGTTAATAATTAAAGGAATTTTAAATGAAAATAAAAGATAACAACCAATGAGTTTTTATGGGAGAGATAATTGAAAGGCAGAGGAGGGTTATGAGGATTGAGATTATTTTTTTAAAAGGGGACTAGTTCGATCATCATTATTAATTCATTCATATCTTGAAGGGCTGCGGCAACATCGAAAAAAGCTTGAAGGCATATTATTTCTTTTGGCATTATATATATAATACAAATACCAACTTAACCCCGTTTACCAATCCGTCAACTTCCGTTAACTTCTTTCTCTGCACCGGCGACGTCACCACCGTTCATTCCTTCCTTTTTTCCGTCATCAACTGCCACACCACGGTTTCCTTTTTGTGACGTCGCAACCACGTTTGCACAATCCAACCGCCCTTCGTTGAGTCTTCTCTCTGTATTTCTCTTTGTCTACCGGCTCCATTATCGCAACACCGTTTTCCGCTCACCCTGAATACCTACCGCATCACTTCCTATCAGTTAAGAAGAATGAACGGACGAAGATAGGTACAGGTTCCCTATTTATTTTAGGATTCAAAGAACTTTTCTCAAATTTTTTCATTGTCTGCAACAATATGTGCGATTAAGCAACGTCACTTCAAAGAAAGATGATGTCGTACTTCAAAGAAAAATCTTAAATCATTTGTTTGTTTATTTGAATGCAATTTACTTATGTGTTATGAAGAGGTATAAGCAATTATACCGCGGCTTGGTCACTTGTAATCCGGTCACATCTAAGTCCAACAAGCTACCTACCAATAGCTTGAGGACTTGGGTAGACATGACGAGGTATAAGCAATTATACCGCGGCCTACCTACTAAGACACTAGGCCGTAGCTGGGCGTTTTGACCGAAGGAAAGTACAAGCCTCACCCGGAAGTCAAAAGACTCCAAATGATAGTACGAAGGGGGGTCCGAAGTATAGTACAACTAGGCTGACTAGTATAAATACCCCCTTCAAAGTACAATTGACGGACGAATGCATAGACTCCGAATCTCACTTTCTCTCTCTACTTTCTCTCACTAAACAAATACTTATCCTCACGCCGGAGGGTGGTTACAGAGAGGCCCTCCCTCCTCCTCTGTAACGAGCCTAACGGTCTTTTACCTTGTGCAGGTTTAAGCTTAGATTCGGAGCATTCGGATCCATCTCAAGTCGTGCCTGTTTTAACTGTGATTGCAGGTTCGTCCACTTTTTGGATCTTCATGTTACAAAGGAATTGGGTTTTAAAACTTTCATATGGGGTACCAAGTAATTGGGTTTCTATATCTTTGGGTTTATTGTGTGTGTACCAAAATCCATTAATTTACCACCAAGAACAAATTTGTGATTTTAATCGACATTTATTGTTATTCGTCATTTTCCTTTTTTTTAATCACGGGTTTGTTTTTATACCCCTAATTATTTCCTCTATAAGAAGTATTTAACTATCATTCAAAATGACCATACTTAATCTTAAATAATTTTATGAATTTGTGTTCAAATATTTTTCGTTTTTTGAAATTCCAATTTAGTAGTCTCTTATTCTCTTATGACTTTACATTAGACTCGCGACACTACAACAAAATAGAGCAATAGCGGCCACATAGGTCGCCGCTATTGCTAACGCGGGTCGCCGCTATTGCTAATAGCGGCGACTGTCGCCGCTATTTGTCCTGTCGCTATTGTCCTGACGCTATTGCTCATTTTGTGGCCGCTATTGCTCAATGTCGCCGCTATTGCTCAACATCAATAGCGGCGACAGCCGCCGCTATTTCTTGTGCCACGTCACTTCATGACCGTATTATTAGCGGCGACATGTCGCCGCTAATACTTTTTTTTTTTTTTTTTTTTGTACCTGCTGATTTTAACCTAAACATATACCAAAAAAACATAAAATACTAAAAAACCGAAAAAAGCATAAAATATTTTACATACGCATCCCAATTTCAAATATATCATCCTAAAATCGTTTACATTACCATACTAAACCTAAAATCGTTTACATTACCATACTAAACACATAATATCCCACCTACATATCATAATCATCATCATCGGTGTTATCATTCCCTTGATCTTCTTCATGATTTTGGTTTCCCAAGTCCGGTGTCGGAGTATCTTCAAGCATCGCCCGGAATATTCCATTTCTAAATTGCGGGTTTGCCAACAAACTCGCAATTTGCTCCTACAATAACATCAACAATAATCAATTTTATCAAAACTATAAACACATAACATCAACACCAATCAAATGGGTCGCGACTACAAACATATAACAATTGGGTCAAAACTACAAAAAACATTTAACAAATGGGTTAACACTATAAACATATAACAATTGGGTCAAAACTACAAAAAACATTTAACAAATGGGTTAACACTATAAACATATACCAAATGGGTCAAAACTACAAACACATACCAAATAGGTCAAACCTACTAACATACCAATTGGGTCAAAACTACAAACATTTACCAAATGGGTTAACACTATAAACATATACCAAATGGGTCAAAACTATAAACATATACCAAATGGGTCAAACCTACAAACATACCAATTGGGTCAAAACTACAAACATTTACCAAATGGGTTAACACTATAAACATATACCAAATGGGTCAAAACTATAAACATATACCAAATGCATCAAAACTACAAACATCTACCAATTTTTTCAAAACTATAAAAACATACCTGACTAAAATCTGATGGAGGCGTCTTCTCGGTCGGTTGTGTCGGTGTTAAAGAACCTTCTCTTGGACAAGGTTTAGGGCCAAGCCCGCGAGTATGTCCACGTCGGCGACCGAACACTTTTTCAAATATGGAAATTGCATTGACCTGTTGTGAGAAACAACCTTCTTCGTTTCTACGTTGATTTTGAGACTCATACTCTGCCACCAACATACACATACACATACACATACACATACACATACACATACACATACACATACACATACACATACACATACATACATACTCATACATACACATACACATACACATACTCATACATACATATACACATACATATATACTCATACATACATACTCATACATACACATACTCATACATACATACTCATACATACACATACACATACACATACATACATACATACTCATACATACACATACACATACACATACACATACACATACACAATATATATATATATATATATATATATATATATATATATATATATATATATATATATATATACAACCTACTTAAAGCAAGCATGAAAATTTAAAAGAAAAAAAACAATTAGCGGCGACGACTTACCTTTAGCGGCGACTAACCACGTGTTCTTTCCCAGATCGGTCCTTTCCTACAAACCCACAAACAAAGTATCAAAAAATAATTAAAAACTAACCTAAAAACAGAAAAAAAAAAACGATAATAAAAAATAAAAACAGAAAAAAAGAAAAAAAACTGAAAAAAAAGAAAAAAAACCGAAAAATAAAAAACTAACAGAAAAAACATAAAAAAAAAGAAAATAAAAACAAGAAATAGAAAATAATCTAAAAAACACAAAAAAAAAAACAGAAAAAAAACCTTCCAGACGAGAGAGAGAGCAGAGGGTTGAAGGTGCCGGTGGTGGTGGGTCGCCGGTGGTGGGTCGAAGGTGGTGGTGGGTCGCCGGTGGTGGGTCGCCGGAGGGAAGAAGGTGCGGCCGCCGGTGGTGGGTCTTGGGAGTTGGAGGTGATGAATTGTGTTTGGTGGGAAGAAAAGAAGGGAAGATTGGGTTTTATTTCCAGGTTAGAGCAATAGCGGCGACATGTCGCCGCTATTGATGTCGCCGCTATTGCTCATTTGTACTTTTTAATCCTAGCCATTGGCTTCCTTTGCTAATCAACGGCCAGATCTGATTTGAGCAATAGCGGCAACGTCGCCGCTATTGGTGTGGCCGCTATTGCCCAAAATTCTTGTAGTGCGAGCGACCGGGCGCGAGCCACCAACGTGACTCTCAAGTATCCCGATCACTTGACCCCGTTGTGGCTGGAGGTGAGTATCGGTGCGACCAAAGGTCACTTTCTCCCATTAACCCACGCGATCACCATCGCTTGTACTCGCTCGCACCGGGGTTCGCGTGGGACTGTTGTGCTAGAGGTGAACACCGGTATAAAAACTCCGGTTGCTTGCGGCTCCACAATGGACGGCCTTAGTTGTTTACACTCTAGCAGGTATTGATATAAATATATATAATTTATTTCCAAAGTAACCAAATAAAATAATATTAATATTAATAATATCTTGGTACTGATAATATAGATTACATACATATGCGTATATTTCCAATGTCCAAGATGCATTCTGGACATCAAACCCCGAATTATAACTCCAAATTAGTGGTTTGTAATTCTCATTTAGAAGAAAACAAAAGAAAGCAGCACTGAAGGAAGATCCGAACCCGTGGTTCGTAGTAAGAAGGATTGATTTTATCAACAACAAATGTAGAGGTTCTGTGTGATTCGAACACGTTATGAGTAAACCGGAAGAGTGGAGGAAAAGAAGTTGATCTTTGTGATCGCCATAGGGTTATTAAATTAAAAAATAATGAAAAATAATTAATAGGGTTATTAAGTTGATCTTTGTGATTTGGTTGCTGTGCAAGAAGGCAAAGAAAAATGTGGAAGTGGGTCGGTGTTTATAACTTATTCCAATTAGATTTGGATGGATGTTAGTTAGATAAGAAGTTTTATGTTTAGAAGAGGCGGTTAAGAATTTGTTGTGAGAAAAAAAGGGCAAGCAACTTGGCAGGAGTCGAGTCAGGTATGTGTGAACCAGTCAAGCATAAACGACCAAAACAAAGAACCTATGTGGTTCAATCAAAGAGCAAGAACATACAGGTCAAGATTAAGGGGGTGAGTGTAGGGTTAATCTTGAAGGATGCAACAAATGTGTCATGGTTACGGGTTGTGGAGCTGGGTCGGACCAGATGGATTGTATATATAATCACGTTTATTATGTTTTGTTATTGGGTCAAAGTACTGAGTTTGAGTCATGAGTTATTTTGTAGGGAAACTTTGTTTAGGTATTCACGTTGCATGAAGTGGATATGTTAGATTGTTTCACTATTTAATTCCCTGTAAATGTGGTCTTATAATTTTGCAAGAGATTGACGCACTATGCGAATCATCCTTTTCCTCAATTGGTGTTGAACCAACACTTGCATGCACGCTCATCATTTAAATCTCAAATTCAATACGCATCTGTTATTTTTATACTAACTCTAATTTTTCGTGTGATAATTTATTGCAGCAAGATTGTAAAAGGAGGTGAACAATTACACCACATAACAAACCGGAGCATCTTGAATTAAGTCATAAGAAGATGGATACCTACCATAGGAAAAAGGATAATGTTACTTTTTTTGATATACATATAAGCGCCTTAAATATATCGCAATAGTTCAATTTTTTTTGCACTACACATTTAACTTCTCAACAAGGAGAAGCCTTCGAAGCAATCAACATCCCGCCGCAACGCGCGGGTATGCGTTAACTTGTTAAAGACAATTTGAGTATCTTTATTTTTCGTAAGCTTTAATTATTTTTTATGTTTCGTGTTATATTTGCTTTGATTGAACTAGTCGTCATGTTCGGCTAGAACCTTTTAATTCCGGCACTTTGGTATGTTTTCTTAGTTTTGATTCGTAAGCTTATGTGAAACTTTTATGAGATCCAATTTTCGAATGGTTTGTTTGGTTGGTTCTTGATTCTATACCTTTAGGTAAAATATTAATTGGTTGATAAAATTGGCCACTTTGTTAATCAACCTAATAGTGTTCATCAATTTATGGAACTTTAACCGGGTCTTATATATTTGATAAAAGGAAGAAATAACGGTTTAGGTTTGTCTATGAATTTAAATTTGTTGTAGAATTAAACAATATAATTAAGCACTCCGAACGGCGTGAGTGTTTGATTGTAATCGATACTTCTATCATTGCAACCCGCACGCTAAGATCCGAACGGCGTGAGCTTGGAGTAGCGGGTTGGCTCTAATCAACGAACGGCGTTTGGTTAGACTTTAGATAGAGTGGATGTCCGAACGGCGTGACGTCTAATATCGATACAAACCGTTTAATTAAAGGATCATTGCACCAAAATTGTTAATGATCATAAGTCCGGGTCAAATTAAGAAATTGCCTTAGTGCTGGAATTAGCTTTAATATCTGAATTCGTTTCACAATTTAATTAACGCTTTTTTAAGTCGTTTGTCTTATTAATTTTAGTTTATTTTCGTTAACTTAAAATACACCAACTTCCCCCCTTTTTATAATAATATTTGTGCGAAAACGCTTTTGGTATAATCAGTTGATCTGTATCCCTGAGGACACGAACCTTACTTTCACTGATACTAGTAGGTTTATTTTTTATTTATTTGCTGGATTCGACACCCAACAATTAACATGTAGATCGAGATACGAATACATAAATTGTCTCGAACATACGTAGGACTTATAACTAACAAGACTCGTGTATTTGCAGGTTACACGAACATGACCAACTTTAACTAAATTCTCTTTACATAGTAAGGGCATGTTTGGCTCTCCATTTCCATTTCTCCTTATAACTTTTCCTCCTTCAAAAGTTACTTATTCTCATAAGTCACACTTTGTGAGTTATGACTTTTCCCCCAAAATCTCATTTTCAAAGCATAAAACCCCTCCGTAAGTTACTTTTCAAAAAACCATCCAAACACTTTTTTTAACTTATGACTTATTGAATAAGTTAATAAGTTAAAAGGAGGTGTGGAAATGGAGAACCAAACATGCACTAAAACTCTAAAATTCAAATTTAAACAAAAAACATAAATGTTTATCAAACAATTACGTTTAAACTACAAAACTCAACTTGCATTTGTATTCTAATGTTAGAATTTTAATAAACTACACGTTTGAGATGGAATGAAAAATGAAATTTATTCCTTCAATTTCCATCAACCAAAGAAATTCAAAATTCCATTAATATATCAACAGAAAGTGTAAATTCTAAAAGAAGGGGTATTGAATTTAAATAATCCAAAGTTTGGGTCATTGGTCAATAATAATCCAAACTTTAACGTTAGACCAAGATTATCTCAGGTGAACACGTGTGTGTTAAAATAGACATCCATTAAGTCTGGACTAACTGACTTAGTTTAGCTGCTGATGTGGCATGCTGACGTGTTTTTTTTATTCCACGTATTTTTTTTTAAATCCACGTCACTTTAAGGGTGGGCCCATTCTTATTGTTGAAGTCAATACCTTAATTTCCCTTATTCTTCATCTCCTTAACTCAAACCCTAGCCCCCTCATTTCCTCCTCTTCTCCTTCCCTGCCTTTCTTCTCTATGCACACGCATCAACCATCAACCATCAAAACCACACCTCTAAATCCAAGCCTCCTTTTCATTCACTTCACACAACCATGACACCTTCATGATGTTTCAACTCGAGATTTCCACTTCAGGGTCGGGTATAGTGACGACAACCAGTGGGGATGCCTGGATTTATTATCAACGACTAAGGATGGGTTTTCCATTGGTTGTTAGTTTTGGAGATGTCCATGGGGATTAGCAGCAGTGTCGCCTCCGTTGGGTCTCGATTGTGGGCCTGCTATGTCGGCTCAAGGTGGGTTCATTTGGTTGGTGGTTCCCGTTGGTTATGGTGGCTCCTCAAAGGATTCCGACGTGGTCATTGTGGTTAGATCGATGGTTATGGTGGTTGGGTCGATGGTCATTGTGATGATGATGGTTTCAATATTGATGGTTTTGTGTTAAGAATTGTTATTGAATTTGTATTAAGAAATGGGATCTGGATCTGAATTTGTGATTGAGTTTTGTGTTTGAAATGATTTGATTATTAGTTAAATAAAAAAATTAATAAAAAAATAATATATTTTTTAAATCTGACTTGGCAAAAAAATCCAACTGAGCTGGCACCTCAGCTGCCATGTCATTAATTTGGTCCACGTCAGCATGCTACATCAGCAGCCACGTCATCTAAAACTAACTCAGTTAGTCCAGACTTAACGGAGGTCCATTTTTGATACCCACATGTTCACCTGGGATTATCCTGGTCCAACGTTTAAATTTGGATTATTATTGGCTAATTGCCCAAACTTTGGATTATTGAAATCCAATACCCCAAAAGAATACATGAAATTTGACTTAAATGCCGCGATTTATGTTGCTACTACATTAGCAACAAAGAACTTAAACTTCATCATCATCTCACAATAACACCAAACCACAATCTCTTCATTGATGCCAGACAATCCTAATACCACACAAAACTAGTGCTATCGGTATGAGAAACACGTCTTGATAGATACTTGTGGCGAATCTAAAACAAAAGTTCAGTGGTAACATTCATTTTTTTTTACCGTACATTCATACAATGTAATAAAACAAAAAACACGTTAATGAATAAAGTTAAACAAATACATATTAGGTTTATCCTCTTCGGCAGTTGAAAGCTTGAAATTAAGCCATTACACAACCATCTTTTACTTCATCCAATGTACCTCTTTCGACCGCACAAACTAGAGCATTATTCAATTACTCTTCCACCCTTCGATGGTATAAATCCATCTTGATAAGCTTCATTTCAGAAAAGCATCTTTCAACGGTTGTGGTTACAACTAGTAAAACCAACGTTAATTTCAATATCCGATAAACCAAAGAAAAATTACTAGCTTTTTCAGTTTCCACAATTAGACGAGCAATGTCATATATTCCATCCAAGGTTGCAAATTAACCTATCATCTTCCTTTACAGTGTGATGAACGACCCTGAGATCACCCAAATAACACCCTCCTTCTATCATTCTAAAATCATTTGGATACATCTCAGAACATGTCATTATCTTAGATGGGTCAAACTTAGAAAACCAAATCACAAGGAATTTAGCATGACATATTTTCTATCAAAGTAGTTGTTACATCATTGAATCGGTTTCTAAGTTCTTGAATTTGCATATCAAAAAACCGAATAAAAATGTCAATAACTAATAATTTTTGCAAACTTATGTCTGGTTTATGATGATAAGAACTAATAAGAACTTGTTTAGAACATACGGTTTCATATTTCAAGTACCCTAAATCACTAATTTTAGAAGAAACAAAATATAATCCATACTCAATTTAACAATTCAACTTAAACCTGAAAATCAACTATAAACCTGAAAATCAACTATAACCATAATCAATTTTGCCTAAATCCTAAGGCCTAATCAACTGTACATAATCAATTGCAAATAAACATTTAGAATTTAGAACTTGAAGATTACATTTTAACCCGATTAAACAATCAATTTGTTTAACCAACAATGGAGTGGTGTTGTGGTGAAATGGTGATCGTGACCGGTGGTGGGACTGTAGAGTTGGCTGGAGTGTGACGGAGGGTAATCAGGGAGCTGAGGAAGGTGGCTGGTCAGCTGGAAATGGGTGTGTGGGTGGGCTATGGAGTAGACAACAGGGTAGGGATGTTCTTTTTTTTTTTTTCGTTCAAAATCAAGGGTGAGAGATATGAGTTTAATGAGTGGGATGTTTATTTTCTTCTTTCAAAAATTAGGCTAACTTACAATGGATGGTTAGTAGATTATGTTTATGGTGTTGGGCTTTTAAAATAGTTTGAGGGATAGCATAATTTTTTGGTTTATTGGATTTTAATGCCTCCAACTTTCAGAGTTTGGCCGACAATACTCCCAACTACAGAAATGTTTGCCAGCACTCCCAACTTTTAAGGTATTTTCAATGGCACTCCCAAACTAACCCAGTGAGTTTGCTGACGTGGCATGCTGACGTGGATGACACATAAGATGGCACATCATCTTCCACAGCATGCCACGTCAGCAAATTAACTGGATTAGTTTGGGAGTGCCAGTGAAAAATACCTTAAAAGTTGGGAGTGCTGGTAAACATTTCTATAGTTGGGAGTATTGCCGGCCAAACTCTGAAAGTTGGGAGTATTAAAATCCAATGTTTCTAATTTTTTTTAGGGGAGGCAAAAAATTCAAGGGTAACGTAATATGTTAAACGTTAAAAAAATTTACTACGCCGCAAAAGACCCGCTAACCCTGCCCTCTTGCTATGTCCGCCATTGTAGATACCCTAACCGATCAAGGCATCATATACCCTTAATTGCTTGAAGTAAAAGAGGGTGTCCAATCAATCCACTTTGCCACCTCTGGATCATAGCGGTAATAACAACGATATTCAAATCGAACTCGTCATTTCGGTGACCAAGGTAACTTTGTCATTTTGATGTGTTTTTCATACTTTCTAATATTTCATACATTCATATATTTCAATTTCTTTACAATATTCTGCGAACAAAGCGATTTGTTTTTTCTTTACAATATTCTGCGAAAAAAAAAAAATTAGCATAAAATAACCAACTAAATTGGATTAAGTTATAACCTTCCAACTTTTAGAAGGCACTAAAGGGGCTGCCAACCCAAGCAAGGATAAATAAGTAGATAACACAAATGGCCAAATAGCAAATTGATATTTGAATAGGGTAGTATGAAAGACGTACGGAAAAAAAACATAATCAAACAATGCGGTCTCTTTTCCTCAACTCTGCATTAAAAAAACATATATATATGCAAATATGCTTAACAGATTCGGCCACTTGACATCGTTGACTATGACATCAACAAGAGCTTCACAATATAATTGATATTGACAGTCAAATATGTAAGCCATGACCAACCGCATGCATGCCAACTAGTACGTTATTTTTATTTTGAAATTTACAAAAAAAAAAAAAAAAAAAAAAAAAAAAGGTTAGGCGATCGATCTTAAACTAATTCCAAGTCATCATTCCTATCTATCTATCATCAAATCAAAATAAATAATAACTAAATAAAGGGTCAATATAAGACTTTCCCTATAAATAACTCTTCTACGTGCACCTAGGAACCAAATAATTACTAAGTCACAAATCCCATAGGTACATCATACACACATCTAAATCACAAAGGACATGGCCTCAGTATGTGAACAAGTCCAGCAAGGTATATATACTTCCATTATCTATTTTTTTTTTTTTTTGAAAGGTATAGATCAACTGGAAACCCACTAACTACTTAAACCCTTTTTAACGGGAGTAGCCACCCGAGTTCGAATGAGGGGAAGTACGCATTGGCAGAGCCTTACCTCTACCTCTGTAACAGAGAATAAAATCTTACTCACAGCCAGGGTCGAACTCGGAGCCTTAGGGCAGGAACCCCGAAGGGAAAATCTTCCCACCTCCCCACAAACCAATTGGTCTCTAGATAATTGACACTTCCATTATCTATCTATTATATGTTCATAATACATTTTATTAATTTATCAAACATTAAGTATAGTTATTACTATTTTTATCAAATTATACACAAAATTTCTTCGAACTTATTTATAAGCGTCCGTAAGTACATATACATAGGGGTTGTTTGGTTGATTAAGTGCTGAATTATTAAGAGGTCTAAATGGTTAAGAGGTCTGAATGGTTAAGCGCTGAATCATTAAGTTGAACCTCTTAATAGTTAGTTATCTTGTCTCACATTGGTAGGATAGCCTCATTAAGGCTCAGCCTAGTTCAGTACTTAATGGTTCAGTGTTTAATGGTTCAGCAACATCCCAAATCATAATGGTTCAGCCTTAACCATTCCATTCAGAAGCTGAAACAAACGTGCTGAATGCTGAACCATTCAGCATTGAATGGTTCAGAGCCTGAGGCTTACCAAACAACCCATAGTGTATGAAAGTAACCACATTTGAAGTAATAAATGTAAGTATCTATATTGTTCTCACACTCCACTACTTGGTTTTGTATCAGACATCCCTAATTAAGTATATATACACTTATTTTGATTCTTGATGTTTGGATCGTATTATAAACGGTTTAAATTTATTAAGAAACAAGGTCAGTTTTATAATCGTACTTTGCAGGTAAAACTTCGTGGCCGGAGCTAGTTGGGGAAGAAGGAGAATGTGCCGTAAACATAATAGAAAAGGAAAACATGAAGGTTAATGCGCAAATTATTGCAGAAGGAACCATCATCCTCGGGATATATATTTGCGATAGAGTTCTTGTGTGGGTGAACAAAAAGGGGATTGTCGTGAGTACCCCTATCATTGGCTAGTCAAAACAATCTTACTATGAACTATACTTTGTGATTCTATAATAAAACGTTTATACTTGAAAAATAATGTAATACTTGTATTGTTACCTAAGGTTCTTCTTTCTTTGTAATATTTCTATAATAAAAACACTTTTAAAGTGAATCATATTATAGATCTTTGCGTAATTTGTAGATATCTACATCTCGTTTATTGATTTTTAAATATTATTGCAATTCACATGAACACACCTCTTTCAACTTCATATTATTCATAGATCATATTATTCAACTTCATAGATCACTGATGGGATTGGGTACTGAATAGACCATTCCGCATACCCAAACCCGGAACAACACTAGCGCGCGGAAGAAAGCCATGCGCAGGATTTGGTCAAAGCTCATTAAATACACAGTCAACAGTCAAGGACCGGTCAAGGCGAATATCATGCATGGTCAATAGCCATGCATGAATCACGTAACCATGCCAGTTAAGGCGGTACTCGATTCCACTGTTTCCTTTAATCTAGCTTTCCATATATCACCTTATTGACATAATTAAGGGTGATGGAGACAACCTAACCACGGTTAGGACTTGGGTAATGGTGGCATACAGACTCTCCTATAAAAGGGATCACATCCCCAATTGGAGAGGACACTTTCTACTGACCTGGAGAGCTATCATACTAGATAGTATCCCCATTCACCCCGTTTTTGTTATAAACAACTACTTCGAGTAGTCGTCTCCACACCCATACTTTCACTCTTATTTGCAGGTATCCCCAAGCCGTAGCTGTTAGTGAAGGATCAACTCTGTAGCAACTGATAATCTCATCATCCCTAATCGGTGGTGAGACTATTTGTTTCTTCATTGGCGCCATCCCATACGGTTACACCAATCTTTCAAACTAGCACAATGGCTTTCTCAAAGGATGGAAACAACAACATTGATGCCGAGGCCACAGTCAACGAAGAAATTCAAGACGTAACGCCAAACACAATCACCAAGAATGTGGCCCTGAGGCAACAAGCCTCTACATTCCAATTCCACCCAACAAAGGGAGGAACAAGCGGAGGAAAAAAGGCACAGGACAACCTTTCTTCGGTTGACCCGGACGAATGGTTGGCCCAACAAAACTCAAAAACGATTGCTGAATATCAGAAGATGGTAATGAAGCAAGCAAAACTCAAGACTCAGAAGGCGTTGAGTTTTGACCTAAGTGGGGATGATTCAGAATCCCCACAGAAGAACAACAGTGGCCGTCACGCAAAGGGACACCGTCAGGCGGTACGTGGTGGAGGCCGTGGTAGAAATACTCACGGCCAGGACCCCGTCAACCTGAACGGTGAACCAGATGGCTACGAATCCGAGGACGAAGTGTATCATGACACGAGTAAGAGGCAACATTCCAAAACTGCTGCCAGCAGCTTGGCTCCTAAAGATGATGATCTGTACAAGCCATACAGACCAAAAACTTTCGCAGAACGTTCGAAGTTTTGCGCAAGAATCGCAGAGGCACCGATGCCGCAAGAATGTAAATTACCAAGTACCATTGGAAGATTTGATGGCCTGCGTGATCCTGATGATCACCTGCACGCATTCGATTGTGCTGGCAGCTCCAAATTGTGGCCAGTGCAAGCCTGGTGTCACTTATTCGTACAAACTTTAACGGGGGCAGCTAGAGTTTGGTACGAGAGTTTGCCAGTTGGAAGTCTCGTTGACTTCGATGACTTAATAAGGAAGTTCAAAAACCATTTCTCTCATTTGCGCAAGCATAAAAAGGACAAAGCCCATATCCTGTTGTGTTCGCGCAACGATAATGAGTCTTTGGAAGACTATATAGTCAGATACAACAAGGAGGCACTCCAACTGGGATGCGGAGAAGAGCTTACCCGCGCAGCCTTTATACACGGGGTAAAAAATGATGATTTAATGAGATGCTTAACCGGCAAAGACGGTGTATCGGAAGCCTGGGATGAAGTAATTGAAGCTGCCAAAGTCTACGCGTCCTCAGAGCGCTCTTTCCAGCGCAATAAAAACACACAGCAAGGTAATGGTCACCACGGACCATCAAATAACAGAGGAAAGGGTAAGCAGTCCGTTTGGTCAAGAATCTCAGGCGCAGCTGAGGAAGGAAAATATTCTTCCTCACAAGACGCAAGAAACATGCTGAGCTCTAGAGGATCCCGTGATAATAAGGGACATTCAAAGAAGAACTATGATTGGACACCACTGTCCAAAACACCATCTGAGGTGCTAAAAACATAACAGATTCAATTTCCAAAACCACAAGAGCTTCGCAGTGACAGGAAAAACGTGGACAGGTCAAAGTACTGTGAATACCACGAAGACCACGGTCATATGACGGATAATTGTTATAGCTTAAAAATGGAAATCGAAAACGCAATCAAATCTGGTCAGTTGACGCATCTTGTTAAAAACATGAGAAGAAAGCAGAGGGACAACACAGAAGCAGGAGAACCCTCCCAAAAGAAGATACGCAATCTCAACGCGCATCATGTCTACAGCGGCTCCCGCAACACATGCAACATGATTCACAGGAGCGCAAGCCATAAGCGTACCTTCATCGAGGCGAAGAACGATTCCTGGAGGGAAGAACAGATGATTATGCCAAGGGTAAAAGGCGGAGCATGCTCCACAGCTCCATTAATCATAACAGGTGTTGTTGGTCATTATCGAACACGATACATGTTCCTAGATAATGGCAGTAGCACCGATATCATGTACCAGCAGTGTTTTGACCAGCTGGATGATGAGGACAAAAAGAGGATAATACCAACAACGGAACCGATATCCGGTTTCATTCATGAATCCATTTACCCACTGGGCACGCTGACTTTCCCGGTAACACTCTCTGACGGGAAACATTCACGCACCGAAACGTGCGACTTCACTGTACTCCCAGTCAATTCCTCGCACGACATTCTCCTAGGTCGAGAAGGATTGGCAAAGTTCAACTGCAATGCTTCTACACCTCACCAGATGATGGGTTTCCCAACGCGAACAGGAGTCGCGTTCATCAGGGGAAATAAAACGTGTCATGCAACAAAAACATCCAGGCCTTCAAAGCAAGCAAAACCAACTGTTCGGACCGAACCGGAAAAATGGGTTATTAACCCTCTATTCCCGGAACAAACAGTTGTCATCGGCCATGCAATTTCTGACCCCATCCGCACTCATTTGAAACAGCTGCTGACAAAAAACATGGACATTTTCGCGTTCAAACCATCAGACATGGTCGGCGTCCCGCGACATGTTGCGGAGCACAGGCTCAATGTTTACAAGAATGCAGAGCCTATTGTTCAGAAGAAACGAAGCATGGGGCCAGAAAAAACAAAGGCGATGAACGAGCAAGTAGAAGAACTCTTGAAGGCCGGTATATTGCGCAAAAGCAAATACCAAACGTGGGTAGCAAACCCGGTCATGGTAGGGAAGTCTAATGGCACATGGCGCATGTGCGTCGACTATAAAGATTTAAACAAGGCATGCCCAAAAGACTGTTACCCACTGCCTGAAATTGACCTAAAAGTCGATTCTTTGGCGCCATACAGATTCAAATGTTTCCTCGACGCTTACAAAGGCTACCATCAAATACAAATGGCCAAAGAGGACGAGGATAAAACTGCTTTCCGCACAGACATGGGTACCTTCTGCTACACAAAAATGCCGTTTGGGCTGAAAAATGCAGGGGCAACGTATCAAAGATTAATGGACACCGCTTTCGTTAAACAGATCGGTGTAAACCTAGAGGTATATGTCGGCGACCTGGTGATCAAAAGCAGGGAGGAGGATCAAATGTTACTCGACATACAGAAAACATTTGATCAGTTACGAAGTGTGCGGATGAAGCTGAATCCGGGGAAATGTTCCTTCGGAATGGAGGAAGGAAAGTTTCTCGGCGTGTTGGTGACAAAAGATGGATTCCGTCCAAATCCAGAGAAGGTTCAAGCAATTGAACGGATGCCTTCGCCATCCTCAATCAAGGAGGTACAAACGTTAATGGGACGGCTAGTAGCTTTGAACAGGTTCCTATCAAACTACGCGTCCAAATCTTTTCCTTTCGTGGACACGCTGAAGAATTGTTTAAAAAAGTCCAATTTCAACTGGACGAAAGAAGCAGAAAGTGCATTCCAAGAAATGAAGACGTGTCTGGGCAACCTGCCAACACTCACAGCTCCACTACCAAAGGAACCACTCACCTTGTATCTGTCCGTAACAGACAAAGCTATCGGGGCAGTTCTCATGGTTGACCGGAAAGGGGTCCAAACCCCAATCTACTATGTTAGCCGCATGCTTCTAGATGCGGAAACACGATACTCGACAATGGAAAAATTGGTCCTGGCATTAGTCCATGCATCGAGAAGACTGCGGAGGTATTTTCAAGGACATCCAATCAACGTCCTCACAGACTTCCGGATCAACGACATCTTGCGGAAACCAGAACTCTCCGGACGTTTGGCAAAATGGGCAATAGAGTTAGGGGAGCACTCAATTTCGTACAAAACAAGACCCTCCTTCAAAGGACAGGTTCTCGCGGACTTCCTAACAGAGGTCCCAGCAGATAAAATTGAGGAGTGCACCAAAGAGGCGTCGTCCAATTCTATCACACCTGATGAAACCCAGGTATGGAAGTTGTATACCGACGGAGCCTGTAATGATGAAGGCGCGGGCGCAGGCCTACGCCTAATAACACCGGAGGGAAAAGAATACACGTACGCAATTCGGCTCGAGTTCCAAACAACAAACAATGAGGCAGAGTATGAAGCTCTGCTTGCTGGTTTGCGGATTGCGAAAAAGATGGGCGCACAGCACATTGAAGCACGCGTGGATTCAATGTTAGTCGCCAACCACATTGATGGCACGTATGAAGCAAGGGAACCAACCATGGTCCTGTACTTACAGCATACCAAGGAATTAATGAAAGACTTCCATTACTGCAAAGTCATCCATGTCCGCAGAAGCCAAAACAAGCCAGCGGACGCATTGAGCAAAATGGCGTCAACCGCATTCGACCACATGGCAAAAGACATCCGAGTCGAGACACTGGCCAAACCATCCGTTCCGTCAAAACAGGTGAATGTAGTCCAAACGGGTAAAGAATCCTGGATTACTCCAATAATGGCTTTCATAACCAAGGGTGTTCTCCCAGACGACAAAGCGGAAGCAAGGAAACTGCAACACAAGTCTTTGCATTATGAAGTAAATAATGGCATCCTGTATCGGCGGTCCTACCTTGGGCCATTACTCAGATGCGTCGATTCCGCAGAAGCATCATACCTGATTCGAGACATTCATGAAGGTACATGCGGACTACATGCAGGATCTCGCATGGTCGTTGCGAAACTTATGAATGCTGGGTACTTTTGGCCCGGGATGCACCTTGACGCAGTCAAAGAGCTGCGGAAGTGTGATGCATGTCAAAGACATGCGCCAGGAACACTCAGGCCAAAGAATAATTTGGTACCGGTCACTGCAGCATGGCCATTTCAGAAATGGGCCATAGATTTAGTGGGACCTTTTCCCACTGCGCCAGGCAACGTAAAATACCTATTGGTCGCTATTGACTATTTCACCAAGTGGGTAGAAGCAAAGACGTTAGCCACAATCGATGGGCGCAATATCAAGAAATTTATATGGGAGTTCAAAATTTGCAGATTTGGACTACCCATGGAGATTGTGAGTGACAACGGAACGCAATTTACGGACCAGCACTTACAAGAATGGCTTCATTCTATGAAAATCAAGCAAATCTTCACTTCTGTGGCACACCCCCAAGGCAACGGACAGGTTGAAAGGGCAAACAGAAGTATTGTAGAGGGGATCAAAACACGATTGGGAACAAAGCGCAGCGGTTGGGTAGACGAATTACCACATGTCCTTTGGGCCCACCGCACACTTCCCAAGACAAGTAATGGTGAAACACCATTCAGCCTAACTTACGGAACTGAAGCGGTCATCCCAACAGAGGTTACAAACCCTTCCCCAAGAGTCTTACTTGCGGAATCAATCGACAATGACAAGGAGCTGCGTATGAATCTAGATTTCCTGGACGAACGAAGAGATTCAGCTCATGTACGGGAAGCCGCATACAAAAGACAGTTAGAGAAATATTATAATGCGCGGGTCAAAGAACAAACTTTCCGCGTGGGTGATTTTGTCTTCCGCAATAATGAAGCCTCAAATGCAGAAAAACCAGGAAAACTGGCCCCAACTTGGGAGGGGCCTTACAAGGTTCAAGAAGTACTGGGAAAAGGGGCATATGCTTTAGAACGACTAGACGGTTCACCAATTCCACGAACCTGGAATGCAGCCCAGTTACGTATATGCTACATGTAACACACTACAATGATCATGTAATAAGGAATTGATTTCCAGAATTCGTTCATTACAATAAAGCATTTTTATACAAACTGGTGACTAGCATATATAGATTACATCCCAAAACCGTAGATGATTATCACCAAAACAAGAGGGCACTAAACACTAAAGCCCCATGACACAGTGATCAAACAATCACTCAAAAAAAAAAAAAAAAAAAAAAAAAAAGAAGAAGGAAAGACACAGCTTTACTCGAAGACTCCTACATAGGATATACACATCCTAACATGTAACCTTCTGGGAAGACTTCTTCTTCTTCTTTTTCTTCACATCTCCTAGTTCAGATAACTTCTTCATCTTCAAGGGTTTTCCATCAACAGTACCTTGATCATCCAGATAATCCGGACGCATGTCCTCCTGTGACAGCAGAAATGAACAGTGTTCTGCTAAACGATCGAGGGCTTCAGTGGAAGTACAACCATGATCAGGATAACAGGACAAGAGGGTAATACCCTGCACTGCCAAAATCTCTTTGGCATTCAGAATATTGCTCGAAGTTCTGGACGCCATTTTTTTTTTTCAGAGAAAGTGGTGAAAATTTTTAAAGGTATAAACTATTCTGATGATTATGCTTACTATATATAGAAGAGAGAGGTTACCATCATTAATTACCATTAATGGTAATCCACTCGAGTACCTAGGGAAGACTGACAGGCGGCCTATCATCGCCGTCATAACAGTCACGTCAAAGGCAGACTGACAGTCACCTGCGTCAGAAGCACATCAGATGACATCACCTAATGATCACCATGCACACGTGGAACATAAAGTCATAAGGAGTTGCACTGTTTAGCATACATGAAAATCAAAGTGTTCAACAAAGACATGCAAACCACGATACATCAAAATTGTTCATAAACAAAAACAAACTAAAGGTTCAAATATTGGGAGATGTCATCACTCCCAGCGCCCTCTGCGCGTTTCCCTTCAGCATTGGAGGATGTTCCGGCTCCCGCATCAGTAGCCACAGCCTTACCTTTCTCTTCCGTCTGCGCCTTCTCAGCGAGCTCCGCACCGAGACGATCAGACTTGATGAAATAGTTGCGCAACTCCCCAGCAGGATCATCAGTCTTCGCGCAGGCTTCCAACAGGTCGAAGACTTCGAACTTCAGGTGCTCATAGTCGTCATAGGCTTTGAGCAACTCATCATCATATGCTTCACTCTCGTAGGGACCGGACTCTTTTTCTTTGCCCTCAGCACAGTGATTGAAGCCTTCAGAGAAACCAACCTTAATGCCCTGCTTCACGGATGAACTTGATATACGCGCAATCACTTCCGTCAGCGCAGGATCGTTCCAGACACGTTTGAATACCTGCGCAAAATAATAATCAGCATATAAAACACACTTCACAAAAGTAGAGAAGATAGAAGAGTTTTTGGCATACCCCAGCAACTCCATCGCCCATCAACCAGGCAATCCTCTCGTTTGCAGCCACGGCTAGATCAGTGGCTTCATGGAACAAAACCTGCACTTTGTCCAACTCCACTTTAGCCTGCGTACATGAGGACTCCGCCAAGGCTTTCTCTTCCTGGACCTGGGCGTTCTCCAAAGTCAATTTCTCCATCTTGGTCTCCGCGTCAGACAAAGAAGCAGTTGCGCGAATAAGCTCATCATGTTGAGAGTTGTATTTTTGAATAACATCAGCGAGCTCAGTTTGCTTTCCTTCGAATGCTGCTTGAGTGTGCTCCATCTCTTTTTTCAAGTTAGAATTCTCAAGTTTCAAATCTTTAATGGAGGACCGCAGCTGTTCAGTCTCAATGTTCGTCCTCTTGCAAGCAACTGACCAAGCATGAGACGCATCAGCCTTCTCCTTCTTCACTCTCTCCAACTCTTCAAGGGCATCACGAGCAACTTTCTGGTGATGCTCAATCTCAGCACGTACGTCATGACGAGCACGCTGGAACTCCTCTTCCCGCCCCAAAAGCGCAGCCTCAGAATCCTTTAAATTCTGGTAATCCCTTTGGAACTCATTCTCACGTCTGATAAGGGATCCAAGGCCGCTGACACCAAGAGAAAGATTCATGGCCATATCAATAAATAAGGAGCGACGGTCAACGCTATCCTGATAATCACGCTCCGCAGGAGGAACGGACATCATAACAAACTCCTGCGCATCAAGCGCATTTGTGAAGCGAGTAGTGTCCATGATATCCCAGCGCGGCTGATATGGCCTTGACGAATCAGAGGGGCGAAAGGAAAACGCTCTTCGCCGATGACCAGAACTACTACCACCACCGGAGGAGATGTCGGTATAAACAATGGTAGAGTCAACAACTGTGCGCCGGAAGTCGGACGGATTCTCAGTTACAAGCTCATCGACCTTCTGACTATCAAGCGCTGCTTCAAATCCTTGAGACAAGCTTGGCTCATGTGCTTGCTCCGTCAAACCAAGATGACCAGTCTCCAAATTCGGTGTCACAGACTCATCCGCCAGCTTGCCAGCATTCTTCTCAACATCAGTCACTAATTCAGCTTGAACAGGTCCTTCTTGCTGCATCACTTCTTTTTCCACTTGCACATCTAAGTCTTCCGGGACAGGAGTGGTTTGCGAACACAACTTCTCACCGACGATTGTTTCAACAATAACCGGCATCACTTGCTCGGTCACATCGCTTGGTTGGGCAGATGTAGATACTCCCTTCAACAGAGATGAGTGCTTCTTCCGAGATTCTGCAAAAGGATGTTGCCCTACATAAAATGCTGCTCACAATACTTCAACACATTTATCACAAACGCGGTAAAAGGGTAAGAAAAACATGTGTACCAGACAAATGCCTTAGAGTCTTCATTGGCAAGTTCTCGCGCACAGGCGGAGGCTTTACTGGGATATCCAACTTGTCCGTAGACGGCCACGTCAACGGTTTGAATACATTCACTGGAACCGCGGAAATGGGCCCAGGTGAAGTAACATCCAGACCCGCAAGAGAGGATTGCGGAACCTGCACTTGTTTCATATCCAGCTCAGCAATCCTCTGCTGATATAGACTCTCAGCAACACCACCTGATTCTCGGATAGGAGAAGACCGCCTGGCGCGCTTGTGCTCCAATTCCGTATCAGACTCAGTCAGGTCTTCATCAACCTCTTCCACAATGATAGGCGCGGCGGGTGGTTTGGCTCTCTTACTAGCCACAGCACGCTTCCTAGTAGTACTTGTGCCTGGCGCGGTAACCATATCTGTATCAAGTTAACATATACGTAAGAAATAAGTTACAAATTTATGAAGACTAACCAAGGGACTCCTTGCGCTCCGAAGTAACTTCCTCAACATCGTCATGAACTTTCCTGCGGAGTTGTATACCCGCACCTAACACAAAGAACGCGCTAAATCAGTACGCAGACCGCGTACCAAGTGCGCTTCCTTCGCATACATAAAGCAGAAAATAAACACAAAAAGACGGGTGAGAAACGACATACCTGTTCGAACATACTGCTTTGGAGGGTCTACCAAATTGGGATGCAAAAAGTTCCCACTGATCCTCTCAGACAAGCGCGGAACACCGGCAACAACCGGAGCATACGGCACGTCCGCTTCACCACGCTTAGCGAACAATTGAAACAATGAGACATCTGGAAACACAAAGAAAACATGTGAGGAATAACACAAAGCATATCCGTAAGACAAAATACAAATATAACCCACATACCTTTTGAAGGATTTGGGTCTTGACCCTCAGGGATGATAAGGCTAATCCCCAACAAGTTCAAAACACTCTCAGGACATTCATCCATCATCAGGGGAGTCGCATGATCACAGAGTGTTTTGTACCAATCTTGATCTTTATAACCCACCATAGGGGGGAATTCAGCAATCTTCTCTCTCAAACCAAGCACCATCCATTGAAAGGGTGCAGGAATAACTCCATGTTTGATATAGAAGAACTTGTCTTTCCATTCATACATGGACTTCACTTTCTCCGAAACAAGCTGTTTCACCTTCCGACGAATGCCCAAGCTAAACCAGCCACTTCCGCCGCGGGCCGCTTCGAGGACATAAAAAACATTTAATCTTTCCCACGTGGGTTCAATCTCCAGTGAACGACATGTGGCTTCAAAATGTAGGATCCGGCACCAACCGTAAAGGGTCAATTGTGTAGGATGCACTCCATATCTCAGTAACACATCCACCACAAATTTAGAGGCTGGCAACCGAAAACAGCACTTAGTGAAAGCAGCAGCATACAAGGTGATCTTACCAGGTGGAGCCTTCAAAGCAGTTTTTCCTTCAGCAGGAAGTTCAGGCTCCCATTCCGGCAATATGCCGTACCGGTCAATAAAGCCCAAATATGAATCTTCATCCCACTTAATAGTGGTGGCTTCTATACTCTTGGATGATTCCTTCCCCAGATCTTTCACAATGTCAGAGGTTTTACTCGACTCTTGCACATCTTGGGAATCTTGCGACATAGTTGAAGGAAAGGGTAATTATGTGAAAGAAAGAGACGTTGAAGAGAAAGAAATTCAAAAAACTTGAAACAGTTGAAATGGAAGAAGCCACATTCAAAATTTAATATATATAGGCTTTGCAATTAATGTGCCTGACGTCATGGACAAGCTTTTAGGAGGTGAGTCCAATGACAGGATGACACGTGTGGATTGGAAAACAAACGGACGTCACACGCGCCTCACGCGCCCACTCGCCTGACAACCGCCGGTCACACGTCTCTGCACACGTCCCAATAGACAGAGGTCATGTCAACACCACTCGCCATATGGTCCACAAATTTTCAAACACAAGGGGAAATGACATCTGTCCACACATGCAAACTGACGTGTCCCACCAATGCGGACAAACGACGTAAAATTCAAACCCGTTCTCCGCATAATGCTCACGTCAGCACTCGAAGCAAATTCGGTACGCAGAAAAAAGACCAAAGGAAGTAAACCACTACAAATTAGTCCAGCATCCCTCACATCTAAGATGAGAGACACACTGGACTGGGGGGACTTGATGGGATTGGGTACTGAATAGACCATTCCGCATACCCAAACCCGGAACAACACTAGCGCGCGGAAGAAAGCCATGCGCAGGATTTGGTCAAAGCTCATTAAATACACAGTCAACAGTCAAGGACCGGTCAAGGCGAATATCATGCATGGTCAATAGCCATGCATGAATCACGTAACCATGCCAGTTAAGGCGGTACTCGATTCCACTGTTTCCTTTAATCTAGCTTTCCATATATCACCTTATTGACATAATTAAGGGTGATGGAGACAACCTAACCACGGTTAGGACTTGGGTAATGGTGGCATACGGACTCTCCTATAAAAGGGATCACATCCCCAATTGGAGAGGACACTTTCTACTGACCTGGAGAGCTATCATACTAGATAGTATCCCCATTCACCCCGTTTTTGTTATAAACAACTACTTCGAGTAGTCGTCTCCACACCCATACTTTCACTCTTATTTGCAGGTATCCCCAAGCCGTAGCTGTTAGTGAAGGATCAACTCTGTAGCAACTGATAATCTCATCATCCCTAATCGGTGGTGAGACTATTTGTTTCTTCAATCACATAAACTCATATGTCGATATACATATAGCTAATTAACCATGAGGGAAAATGTTGCAGCTTTTTTTTTTTTTTTTTGAAAGTTGAATTTCATTAAAAGAATGAGCACCTCCTATTATTCAAGGCGGAGAAGGGAGGCCTCACATTACAACAAACTCAAATTACACCATTCGTTCCAATCGACTCCCCTACCTTTCTTTCTATTTGTATACCAAACATACCTAAAAGCCTTCACATACAAGATAACGTCAACTACTTTGGGCGTTTTTTGATCAAATATCTATTTATTCCAAGCAAGCCCATATCCTCCAACAACAAACCATCACCACGCCTTTAATAATCTCCTTCCTTGTGTCCGATAACCCTATAACCTTGTGCATTTCCAACAAGTCTTCGACACTAAAAGTTATGAAGTTCGGGATCCCACACCATCTTAAAATCTCTTCCCAAACTCCCATCGAAAAGGCACAACCTGTGAACAAATGCTCTGTTGTTTCCTCCCCACTTTTACACAAAACGTATACAGTAGAATCGGTTCCATTTGCACCATTCGACTAGCTTATGTTGTGCTTCCTCCCGCAAACCGTATAGCCATTTCCTTACTGCAGCTAGCGAGTATTCCCCATCTGCAGCTCCGTCCCACCGCCACTTGTCTTTCATGTCCCTTTTCGGAATGTACTGCAACATATCTTCAAGATTAACAAGATCAACTTCCTGTTCTTGTACTGCAGCAACAGAACTCCAGTCCCACGCAATCTGCTCCTCCGAGATGATTCTTCCAGCAACATTCTTAATCCTGTTTGCCAATAACTTTGAGATAGTCTTGCTAATCACTCCTATCAGATTGATAGATCGGTAATCACCAAGAAAGCTCGGATCCTTCACTTTTGGGACTAGCGTAATAAAAGACGACCCAACTTCTCTATTGATAGCCCCATCTGCAAAAATATACTGCATAATTCTCTCAAAATCACCTACAAAACATCTCCAACACCGTTTAATAAATTTAAAATTGGACCTGTAGGGGCCCGGCGCCTTGTCATCTCCACAAGCGAACACGACGTCTTTAATTTCCTCGGGCGTGAAGCTCTTAATCAGCTCCTGTTGATCACCATCAGTAATCTTCTTCATCCCATATCCCTCCTAAGTAGGTCTATCCTCCATATCCTCCACAAACTTTTGCTTAAAAAATTATACACCTCTCTTTTAACTTTCTGAGGCTTTGTTTCCCACGACCCATTAACTGTTAAACCCGTATCGAATTAGATATCCTCCTCTTGTTTAACAGCCCGTGAAAAAATTTCGTGTTCGCATCACCTTATTTGGCCCATTGGTTCCTAGCCTTTTGTTTCTTTAAAACGATGCCCTTCCAGCTGAGATAAACGCTTCTTACCCTCCTCCCTGACCACATTTCCTCCTCACTCAGTTCACGAACCTCTAACAATCTCTCCTCCATATCGCCTATCTCATTTTTTATAATTTCTTCCTCTTCCTTTTCTTTCACCATGATACTATCTCTCCATTCCACTATAGCTTGCCTCATACACTTAAACTTTAACATTAACTCCACATATGGCGACCCTTCATAAGTAAATTGTTCGTTAACCCTTAACACTACCTCTTCAAAATCTTCCCAATCCAACCACGAGATGAAAAAGCGAAACGGCTTTGGACCATAATTGCAAGAGTATGTTTTAAGTAAAATGGGATTATGATCTGATTTACCTCTAGAAAGGGTCTTGTAAATAGCGTTCGGCCAATCATTAACAAATTTATCGCACACCAAGAATCTATCAATACGACTATTATATAAACACTACTCAATTAGATGGGGACATAATTTACCATTAATAAACACAAACAAACAAGTCTAATACATTACACATAATCCAATAACACATATGAACGAATATAACGTTTATTCATGTCCGTTCATTTAATTTAACGAACAAAAAATTTTGTTCGTGTTCGTTTGTTTATTAAAAAGACGAACATAAGAGAACTTTCTACCGAACAAGTTCACGAATAGTTCATGAACGTTCGCTTCTTTTACAGGCCTATTTAGTATGGTATTCGGTATCCACTTTTGTTTAAATTATATTTTCGCTACCGATAATGGTATGATACCGATCTCATCTTTATTTAAAACAAACGAGAAGGTTTCAAAGGTGTTAATACAACAAACATTTTAGTGGGGTTAGGGTCGGGGGGGGGGGGGGGGGGGGGGGGGGGGAGTAGTATTTTGTTTCTGTTATATGTATAGTTGTGTAAGATTGTTCTGGGTTTGCTTTGTTATCCCAAATTCCCAATGTTTACCTGCTGGCAAGTTATTGAGTTCTGGTGGTAGAATGAAAGGTCGTTGCGTTTGTTGTTCAAAAAAATTTCTAGTCAAAATAAACACGTACAAAGTAAGGAATGAACAGGATAAATGCAATTACAAAAACGTATCTAAAGTCAAAGAGGTTAGGTTTTCATTTGTTCAACCTCATGACAGTTGGTATTCATATATTTTAATTGATATATCATATAACTTAGGTAACAAGTTTAAAGTAGAATCGTTTACAAAACTACTCGGCTTATTATATATATTTTATATATTAGTAGTCCCGGAAGCTTGCTCTTTTGGGATAGACATATCTAATATGAAGTGACAAAACATGTGTTATACAATGCAACATAGAAATTAATGTACTATAATACGAGAAAGCAACAATTTTAATCATGTGAATAAGAATGAAAATGTATATTAAAAATAGAATGTACGTTTGGTCGTTTGGATGAGGAGCAAATGCAGAAATAACCATTGCAGAGCGTGATTAAGACGGTGGTTCAACAGTGTAGTTTTTTTAGAAACATCTGGTTTTGACATATTCTACTCTGTATAAAAATAGAACTCCTATTTAGAAATTCGAATTCATTAGATACTTATGTATCACACGGGTTAACATTTTTTTATTTTTTATTTATTATTAGGTTTATTACTTTAGTATTACATGAGGTTGGATCAATAAATATAAAATGGTTTTCAATAAGTGAAAATATAAAAAGAATTAGTTAAGAAAATAAATATTAAATAAATAAAAGATAAACGTGAAATTTAGATTAAAAAATGTTAATTCATATGCGAAAAAATTAAGATACTCTTAAGATTTTTATTTATTATATAATATATATAATAAAGTAATAATAAAAATAAAAATAAGTTTTCTTGCAGTGCATTAGGGGTGGTACCTAGTTATCAATGCATTGCAAAGTTTTCTTGCTTTTTCTTTTTTACTTTTAATCTAAATATTTTTTTTTATCTTTTACAATTTATCCCAACACTTTATCAGTATCAACTTGGTCCTCTATACATTTTTATCTTTTACAAATTTTTCATTTTTCGTTTTGGTATAAATTTTGCGAATTAACATGTCGCAACGTGCATGGTTCAATGCTTTTTTGCCTATTTTTTCCCGTTTAACATCCCCATTGACATGTAAGTCCTAGATCGATTTAATTATTGTTTTTTCTATCCTTTACACTCTGTGTGTATTGTTCAACTTTTACCATCTACATTTCATTCAATTTAT
Organism: Ambrosia trifida; assembly: GCA_028751855.1. Lineage (NCBI taxonomy): Eukaryota > Viridiplantae > Streptophyta > Magnoliopsida > Asterales > Asteraceae > Ambrosia > Ambrosia trifida. The sequence continues at coordinate 36,638,690 of CM054132.1, read as the reverse complement.
TTTTCATTCCTTTATACGAAATTTTTCGATGATGGTGACCTCTGACGATGGCGTGGGATTTATGCTACTTGGCATGGGTTTACATCCCTGCTGTAACATTTAATACTGGTCACCCACCGTATGGTGGAGTGGTAAGCCAAGTGATGGATAGAGCCTACCCTCATAGAGAGGACATGTTCGAATCCTAATGGCAACCCTGGTTTTCTATTACCGTGCATTTACTCCAGAGAGGGTTGCCTCTTGTGAAGGGTGCAACATTTATCAAGTGGCAGCCTGGCAGGTGGCGGGAAATTTCCCGGGGGGAGGGGGCAGCCTTATGCCTACCACCACCCCAGCGTGAAACCGGTTCAGATAACATAGTCTGGGTGTGTGAGTGGGGGCAGGACCTGCAAGAGCGGGTGTGAAGTAATCTGCCATCTCCAAATGAGACCTTCACCTTCAAAAAAAAACATTTAATACCGGTTTTAAATAAATATTAAATACTTCTTTCAATATATAAACAGTGTCGACGTGGGTCAATGGTTTCTATCAATACTTTATTATGTAATACTCCCTCTGTCCCTATTTAAATGTCTATTTTTTCATTTTTTGTTGTCCCAAATTAAATGTTCATTTTCAAAAATAGAAATGCAATTTCCAGTTTTGCTAATAAAAGACAAAACACAATCAAAGATTTAAGGATATTGTTGTCATTTTACCACATACAAACAAAAAATTTCTTAATATGTGTGTTTGTGGGCCTAACACATTTAAATTGGGACGAGGTAGTATATCTTTATGTACATATTTTTCAAAGAGTTTATTAATGTAAGTTTCAAAACTAAACATCTTTTTTTTTTCTAAAGATTAGATTGCTTTCGAAAGTGAATAACATACAAGAATAGGTCAATCTTGTCGTGTCACCATCCTGAGCCAAATAATAGCCACCAATCACCAAAGCATTAGATTAATATTTAAAATGTCAAAAATCAACCAAATTATTTGTGTATAAATAGTGATATCGATTCCTACAAACTTAAACACCAAATAATACATCATACCCTTAAAGAGTTAAAGGCGTCTATAACGTTGAAGGATGGCATCAATATGTGAACAAGTTGAGCAAGGTAATATTCACTTCAAGACATATTCATCTGTGTTACTTAGCTCGCCATGTTTGCTGTATGCATGCATGCATATCTAGAAAATGCATGGAACTTTGATTCATAATGCATCATTGAATCTAGTTAAGACATTATGCATCGATCGTTATATGTATCATTATTATATTGAGGGAAAATCATATGTACAAATGATCTAGTTGACTTTTTTAACTACAATATATAAATTTGGCGATTTTTTAATATAATTAAGTTTAAATGATTTAAAGTTTCTACATGTTTTTTGAAAAAAAAAAAAAAACAAAGTAACTAAGCGATTAAGTATTTTTAAATTTATGTTTTAGAATATTCTAAAAATAATTTTTGGATATATTTTAAAGCATTTTGGTATTAAATTAATGGTCATAGTGTTACTTTTTTTTTTCTTTTTTTTTCTTTTTTTGAACGGTAAAAAAAAAATCATAGTGTTGCTCTGGTTCGGTTAATTAGTAACAATCTTGTGTTTTTCATATATTAAACTTTTAGTATGGTTGAGTCATTAATCAGGGGCGCAGGATATGGGGAAGGGGGTCGCCCGACCCCCGTAATTTTCTTTTAAAAGTTTCAATTATACAGTATCCGTATATACTTTTTTTGGTATATACAGTTTCGACTCCCCTTTTTCTAAAAAATATAGTTATATACTTCTGAGCCCTGGTCCGAATACTCAAGCTTCGCAACTGTTAATCATATCTATAGTATATATGCACACACATACATACATGTGTGTGTGGAGATATAATGTATTATAATTCATATGTATTTAACTATTTGTAGGCAAAACTTCATGGCCAGAGCTTGTTGGCGAGACAGGAGAATGTGCAGCCACTACTATAAAGAATGAAAACCCGTTGGTTAACACACGAATCATCTTAGAAGGAACCATTATCCCTCTCATTTATATCTGCGATAGGGTTCTTATATGGGTTAATGATAAGGGAATTACCGTACGTACCCCTAAGATTGGTTAATATTAAGTGAAGTTTGGCAAAGATTGGGTTGCAAATGCTTGAAGTTTGCATGTTTATGATGTTTGATAATAAAACTAAATAAAAGTGAATATTGTTTGTGTATTTGTGTTTGAAGATTCTATTATACTTTTATAGAATAAAGTTATTGTATAACATGTATTTGACCAATGTATATGGTTTTGTTCCTAGTCTCTAAAGTTTCATGTTCATTATTTGTCTTCAATTATTCTAATATACAAGAATGTATATATAGTTGTAAGCTTTTAACAATTTTAGAAAGTATAAGAATAAGAAATATATACTCAAAATGCACAAAACAAAACAAACCGTACCAAACAAGAAGGTTTGGAAATTTATCATTCTAAAATTGAACGGTAATACGTAAAACCAAACCAAACTTGTTAATTTAACTTGGCCTAGTTCGTTTACACCTCTAGTTTTGTATGGGTCAAAGTTGTCATTGTTGTTGTTAAAATTGATGTAGAATGATGGGTAAACATATATATCTTATTAGGTTAAATATCATGTATTACACGGGCTAAATAAATATAATTTTATATACTGATTAATAAAAAAAATTATATTTTTAATCATTATTATTAACCGGAAATATAATAGAAATACTTTAGAAGATAGATATTAAATAAGAGGTAAATGCGAAAATTATGATTTAATGTTACTATTTAATATGAAGAGATAGAGCAAAACCAGAAAAAAAATGTATATAAACATAATAATGATATGCGACATTATTTGGAATCATCTATACTATATAAAATAACTACGTTATGTACTCGTGTATTACATGAAAAAAAATTATTGAATGAAAAAAATTACAAAAGTAATTCATAACTCTCTAAATATTTTCTTGTATATATACAACATTTGTTGTTTTATTTTTGACTTTACCATCTCTATCCAATATTAGTACTTTAACTCTTTCTAAACTTGTTGCTCTTGAAAACGCCACATATAATAGTCTGTGTTAAATTATTGTAGTCCCATAATACGTTTGCTATAAATAAATTATAATGTGTAATTTTATTTAATATTTACGCTTGCACACGATATTTACGGTTTGTTTT